>JAQIUQ010001222.1:0-354847 GCA_030378365.1 Hybognathus amarus | reverse complement strand
AGAAGATCAGAGAAACTCAAAATTTCGACCCAGAAAAAAGTGACAGGGGTACCCCTGTCATTTTTCTGGGATTTATGCCATTATAAATGTCTCAATATCTCAGCTCTGGAAGGGTCTAGAGCCTCCATTTTTGCACTCAGGTCTAAGTCTCATGGCCCTCTATCAGAATCCAGAGTTTCAAGAAGATCAGAGAAACTCAAAATTTTGACCCAGAAAAAAAAAATGACAGGGGTACCCCTGTCATTTTTTCTGGGATTTATGCCATTATAAATGTCTCAATATCTCAGCTCTGGAAGGGTCTAGAGCCTCCATTTTTGCACTCAGGTCTAAGTCGCATGGCCCTCTATCAGAATCCAGAGTTTCAAGAAGATCAGAGAAACTCAAAATTTCGACCCAGAAAAAAAAATGACAGGGGTACCCCTGTCTTTTTTTCTGGGATTTATGCCATTATAAATGTCTCAATATCTCAGCTCTGGAAGGGCCTAGAGCCTCCATTTTTGCACTCAGGTCTAAGTCTCATGGCCCTCTATCAGAATCCAGAGTTTCAAGAAGATCAGAGAAACTCAAAATTTCTGACCTAGAAAAAAATGACAGGGGTACCCCTGTCGTTTTTTCTGGGATTTATGCCATTATAAATGTCTCAATATCTCAGCTCTGGAAGGGCCTAGAGCCTCCATTTTTGCACTCAGGTCTAAGTCTCATGGCCCTCTATCAGAATCCAGAGTTTCAAGAAGATCAGAGAAACTCAAAATTTCTACTGAGAAAAAAAATGACAGGGGTACCCCTGTCTTTTTTCTGGGATTTATGCCATTATAAATGTCTCAATATCTCAGCTCTGGAAGGGCCTAGAGCCTCCATTTTTGCACTCAGGTCTAAGTCTCATGGCCCTCTATCAGAATCCAGAGTTTCAAGAAGATCAGAGAAACTCAAAATTTTGACCCAGAAAAAAAATGACAGGGGTACCCCTGTCGTTTTTTCTGGATTTATGCCATTATAAATGTCTCAATATCTCAGCTCTGGAAGGGCCTAGAGCCTCCATTTTTGCACTCAGGTCTAAGTCTCATGGCCCTCTATCAGAATCCAGAGTTTCAAGAAGATCAGAGAAACTCAAAATTTTCACCCAGAAAAAAAATGACAGGGGTACCCCTGTCGTTTTTTCTGGGATTTATGCCATTATAAATGTCTCAATATTCTCAGCTCTGGAAGGGCCTAGAGCCTCCATTTTTGCACTCAGGTCTAAGTCTCATGGCCCTCTATTAGAATCCAGAGTTTCAAGAAGATCAGAGAAACTCAAAATTTTGACCCCCCAAAAAAAATGACAGGGCTCATTTTTCAAACTGACCCTGTCATGTTTTTCTGGGATTTATGCCATTATAAATGTCTCAATATCTCAGCTCTGGAAGGGTCTAGAGCCTCCACTTTTTGCACTCAGGTCTAAGTCTCATGGCCCTCTATCAGAATCCAGAGTTTCTAGAAGATCAGAGAAACTCAACACTTCTGACCCCGAGAAAAATGACAGGTAACCCTGCGTTTTCTGGGATTTATGCCATTATAAATGTCTCAATACTCAGCTCTTGGAAGGGCCTAGAGCCTCCACTTTTGCACTCAGGTCTAAGTCTCATGGCCCTCTATCAGAATCCAGAGTTTCAAGAAGATCAGAGAAACTCAAAATTTTGACCCAGAAAAAATGGCAGGGGTACCCCTGTCTTTTTTTCTGTGATTTATGCCATTATAAATGTCTCAATGTCTCAGCTCTGGGTAAGGGCCTAGAGCCTCCATTTTGGCACTCAGGTCTAAGTCTCATGGCCCTCTATCAGAATCCAGAGTTTCAAGAAGATCAGAGAAACTCAAAATTTCTGACCCAGAAAAAAAAAAATGACAGGGGTACCCCTGTCATTTTTTCTGGGATTTATGCCATTATAAATGTCTCAATATCTCAGCTCTGGAAGGGTCTAGAGCCTCCATTTTTGCACTCAGGTCTAAGTCGCATGGCCCTCTATCAGAATCCAGAGTTTCAAGAAGATCAGAGAAACTCAAAATTTCCACCCAGAAAAAAAATGACAGGGGTACCCCTGTCATTTTTTCTGGGATTTATGCCATTATAAATGTCTCAATATCTCAGCTCTGGAAGGGCCTAGAGCCTCCATTTTTGCACTCAGGTCTAAGTCTCATGGCCCTCTATCAGAATCCAGAGTTTCAAGAAGATCAGAGAAACTCAAAATTTTGACCCAGAAAAAAAATGACAGGGGTACCCCTGTCATTTTTTCTGGGATTTATGCCATTATAAATGTCTCAATATCTCAGCTCTGGAAGGGCCTAGAGCCTCCATTTTTGCACTCAGGTCTAAGTCTCATGGCCCTCTATCAGAATCCAGAGTTTCAAGAAGATCAGAGAAACTCAAAATTTTGACCCAGAAAAAAAATGACAGGGGTACCCCTGTCGTTTTTTCTGGGATTTATGCCATTATAAATGTCTCAATATCTCAGCTCTGGAAGGGCCTAGAGCCTCCATTTTTGCACTCAGGTCTAAGTCTCATGGCCCTCTATCAGAATCCAGAGTTTCAAGAAGATCAGAGAAACTCAAATTTTTGACCCAGAAAAAAAATGACAGGGGTACCCCTGTCGTTTTTTCTGGGATTTATGCCATTATAAATGTCTCAATATCTCAGCTCTGGAAGGGCCTAGAGCCTCCATTTTTGCACTCAGGTCTAAGTCTCATGGCCCTCTATCAGAATCCAGAGTTTCAAGAAGATCAGAGAAACTCAAAATTTTTGACCCAGAAAAACAAAATGACAGGGGTACCCCTGTCGTTTTTTCTGGGATTTATGCCATTATAAATGTCTCAATATCTCAGCTCTGGAAGGGCCTAGAGCCTCCATTTTTGCACTCAGGTCTAAGTCTCATGGCCCTCTATCAGAATCCAGAGTTTCAAGAAGATCAGAGAAACTCAAAATTTTGACCAGCAAAAAAAAATGACAGGGGTACCCCTGTCATTTTTTCTGGGATTTATGCCATTATAAATGTCTCAATATCTCAGCTCTGGAAGGGTCTAGAGCCTCCATTTTTGCACTCAGGTCTAAGTCGCATGGCCCTCTATCAGAATCCAGAGTTTCAAGAAGATCAGAGAAACTCAAAATTTTCGACCCAGAAAAAAAATGACAGGGGTACCCCTGTCTTTTTTTCTGGGATTTATGCCATTATAAATGTCTCAATATCTCAGCTCTGGAAGGGCCTAGAGCCTCCATTTTTGCACTCAGGTCTAAGTCTCATGGCCCTCTATCAGAATCCAGAGTTTCAAGAAGATCAGAGAAACTCAAAATTTCTGACCAGAAAAAAAAAATGACAGGGGTACCCCTGTCGTTTTTTCTGGGATTTATGCCATTATAAATGTCTCAATATCTCAGCTCTGGAAGGGCCTAGAGCCTCCATTTTTGCACTCAGGTCTAAGTCTCATGGCCCTCTATCAGAATCCAGAGTTTCAAGAAGATCAGAGAAACTCAAAATTTCTACCTGAGAAAAAAAATGACAGGGGTACCCCTGTCATTTTTTCTGGGATTTATGCCATTATAAATGTCTCAATATCTCAGCTCTGGAAGGGCCTAGAGCCTCCATTTTTGCACTCAGGTCTAAGTCTCATGGCCCTCTATCAGAATCCAGAGTTTCAAGAAGATCAGAGAAACTCAAAATTTCTACCCAGAAAAAAAATGACAGGGGTACCCCTGTCGTTTTTTCTGGGATTTATGCCATTATAAATGTCTCAATATCTCAGCTCTGGAAGGGTCTAGAGCCTCAATTTTTGCACTCAGGTCTAAGTCTCATGGCCCTCTATCAGAATCCAGAGTTTCAAGAAGATCAGAGAAACTCAAAATTTCTGACCGAGAAAAAAAATTACAGGGGTACCCCTGTCGTTTTTTCTGGGATTTATGCCATTATAAATGTCTCAATATCTCAGCTCTGGAAGGGTCTAGAGCCTCCATTTTTGCACTCAGGTCTAAGTCGCATGGCCCTCTATCAGAATCCAGAGTTTCAAGAAGATCAGAGAAACTCAAAATTTCTCACCCAGAAAAAAATGACAGGGGTACCCCTGTCGTTTTTTCTGGATTTATGCCATTATAAATGTCTCAATATCTCAGCTCTGGAAGGGTCTAGAGCCTCCATTTTTGCACTCAGGTCTAAGTCTCATGGCCCTCTATCAGAATCCAGAGTTTCAAGAAGATCAGAGAAACTCAAAATTTCTACCCAGAAAAAAATGACAGGGGTACCCCTGTCATTTTTTCTGGATTTATGCCATTATAAATGTCTCAATATCTCAGCTCTGGAAGGGCCTAGAGCCTCCATTTTTGCACTCAGGTCTAAGTCTCATGGCCCTCTATCAGAATCCAGAGTTTCAAGAAGATCAGAGAAACTCAAAATTTCCACCCAGAAAAAAATGACAGGGGTACCCCTGTCGTTTTTTCTGGGATTTATGCCATTATAAATGTCTCAATATCTCAGCTCTGGAAGGGCCTAGAGCCTCCATTTTTGCACTCAGGTCTAAGTCTCATGGCCCTCTATCAGAATCCAGAGTTTCAAGAAGATCAGAGAAACTCAAAATTTTGACCCAGAAAAAAATGACAGGGGTACCCCTGTCATTTTTTCTGGGATTTATGCCATTATAAATGTCTCAATATCTCAGCTCTGGAAGGGTCTAGAGCCTCCATTTTTGCACTCAGGTCTAAGTCTCATGGCCCTCTATCAGAATCCAGAGTTTCAAGAAGATCAGAGAAACTCAAAATTTTGACCCAGAAAAAAAAATGACAGGGGTACCCCTGTCGTTTTTTCTGGGATTTATGCCATTATAAATGTCTCAATATCTCAGCTCTGGAAGGGCCTAGAGCCTCCATTTTTGCACTCAGGTCTAAGTCTCATGGCCCTCTATCAGAATCCGGAGTTTCAAGAAGATCAGAGAAACTCAAAATTTCGACCACCCCAAAAAATGACAGGGGTACCCCTGTCGTTTTTTCTGGGATTTATGCCATTATAAATGTCTCAATATCTCAGCTCTGGAAGGGCCTAGAGCCTCCATTTTTGCACTCAGGTCTAAGTCTCATGGCCCTCTATCAGAATCCGGAGTTTCAAGAAGATCAGAGAAACTCAAAATTTTGACCAGCCCAAAAAAATGACAGGGGTACCCCTGTCATTTTTTCTGGGATTTATGCCATTATAAATGTCTCAATATCTCAGCTCTGGAAGGGCCTAGAGCCTCCATTTTTGCACTCAGGTCTAAGTCTCATGGCCCTCTATCAGAATCCAGAGTTTCAAGAAGATCAGAGAAACTCAAAATTTTGACCCAGAAAAAAAAAAATGACAGGGGTACCCCTGTCATTTTTTCTGGGATTTATGCCATTATAAATGTCTCAATATCTCAGCTCTGGAAGGGTCTAGAGCCTCCATTTTTGCACTCAGGTCTAAGTCGCATGGCCCTCTATCAGAATCCAGAGTTTCAAGAAGATCAGAGAAACTCAAAATTTTGACCCAGAAAAAAAATGACAGGGGTACCCCTGTCTTTTTTTCTGGGATTTATGCCATTATAAATGTCTCAATATCTCAGCTCTGGAAGGGCCTAGAGCCTCCATTTTTGCACTCAGGTCTAAGTCTCATGGCCCTCTATCAGAATCCAGAGTTTCAAGAAGATCAGAGAAACTCAAAATTTTGACTCAGAAAAAAAATGACAGGGGTACCCCTGTCGTTTTTTCTGGGATTTATGCCATTATAAATGTCTCAATATCTCAGCTCTGGAAGGGCCTAGAGCCTCCATTTTTGCACTCAGGTCTAAGTCTCATGGCCCTCTATCAGAATCCAGAGTTTCAAGAAGATCAGAGAAACTCAAAATTTCTGACCCCCCAAAAAAATGACAGGGGTACCCCTGTCATTTTTTCTGGGATTTATGCCATTATAAATGTCTCAATATCTCAGCTCTGGAAGGGTCTAGAGCCTCCATTTTTGCACTCAGGTCTAAGTCTCATGGCCCTCTATCAGAATCCAGAGTTTCAAGAAGATCAGAGAAACTCAAAATTTCTGACCCAGAAAAAAAATGACAGGGGTACCCCTGTCATTTTTTCTGGGATTTATGCCATTATAAATGTCTCAATATCTCAGCTCTGGAAGGGTCTAGAGCCTCCATTTTTGCACTCAGGTCTAAGTCGCATGGCCCTCTATCAGAATCCAGAGTTTCAAGAAGATCAGAGAAACTCAAAATTTCGACCCAGAAAAAAAAATGACAGGGGTACCCCTGTCTTTTTTTCTGGGATTTATGCCATTATAAATGTCTCAATATCTCAGCTCTGGAAGGGCCTAGAGCCTCCATTTTTGCACTCAGGTCTAAGTCTCATGGCCCTCTATCAGAATCCAGAGTTTCAAGAAGATCAGAGAAACTCAAAATTTCTACCCAGAAAAAAAATGACAGGGGTACCCCTGTCGTTTTTTCTGGGATTTATGCCATTATAAATGTCTCAATATCTCAGCTCTGGAAGGGCCTAGAGCCTCCATTTTTGCACTCAGGTCTAAGTCTCATGGCCCTCTATTAGAATCCAGAGTTTCAAGAAGATCAGAGAAACTCAAAATTTTGACCCCCCCAAAAAAAATGACAGGGCTCATTTTTCAAAATGACCCTGTCATTTTTTCTGGGATTTATGCCATTATAAATGTCTCAATATCTCAGTCTGGAAGGGTCTAGAGCCTCCATTTGTGCACTCAGGCTCGTAAGTCCGACAGAGAAACTCAAATTTCTACTCAGAAAAAAAAAATGACAGGGGCCCCTGTCGTTTTGTGGGATTTATGCCATTATAAATGTCTCAATATCTCAGCTCTGGAAGGGCCTAGAGCCTCCATGTTTGCACTCAGGTTAAGTCTCATGGCCCTCTATCAGAATCCAGAGTTTCAAGAAGATCAGAGAAACTCAAAATTGTTGACCCAGAAAAAACTGACAGGGGTCCCCTGTCGTTTTTTCTGGGATTGATGCCATTATGAAAGTCTCAATATCTCAGCTCTTGGAAGGGCCTAGAGCCTCCATTCCGCACTCAGGTCTAAGCCCAGTGGCCCTCTGATCAGAATCCAGAGTTTTCGAGAGAATCAGAGAAACTCAAAAATTCCACCCCAAAAACAAAATGACAGGGGTACCCCTGGGATTTATGCCATTATAAATATCTCAGATATCTCAGCTCTGGAAGGGTCTAGAGCCTCCATTTTTGCACTCAGGTCTAAGTCTCATGGCCCCCTATCAGAGTGTCCATTTTAGATTTAAATCTGGGATCTAACACAGTGGCTTCCTGCAGGAATGCCTGGATATCATCATTCTTAAGTTTAAATTGGAGGACAAACCACACAAATTTACAAGAAAATGTGAATGACAATAAATAACCATTAGTGTATATGATTAATTGTCATATAGTAATTAATTAATCATTACATGTCAGTGGCTGTACCTGGTAACGTTTGGAAAGATCATTCCAGATGTTCTCCTTGACGCTCTTGACGAATGCAGAGTCGTCTGCCTGTGCACTGTGTAATGTTTGCGCAGTTTCTGAAGGATGGGCAATATCTGGCCACAGGTTGGACTTTTTCGCTGGAGACAGCAAAAACGTGTGGATGTGTAATGCATCCTCATCAGCAGCACACATTCCTCTGATTTCCTCAGGTCCTCATTGCCCATTCTGGCCAGTCTGCAACATAAACAAAATTATATATATATATATATATATATATATATATATATATACATATATATATGGCCAAACAAAACCCTTTTAATGGCTATAGTCAACAAATTTTTTATAAGTAATTTACAAATTTTTCAAACATTATTTACTTCTCCTCTCCATGGCCTTTCTAAGCCGTTGGTCTATAGCTGCAGCTTGAATAGCAGGAAACTGATCACAAAATCTCTCCATCATCAAAAACAGAAAGTTCCATCTCGTCCTGACATATAAATAAGCATGTGCTGGGAAGCTCTGTAGATACACACACACATACAAGATTAAACAATGTAATGTTACTATTACTTAATAATTTTTAATTGATCCAAATCTGTTAAATTATATGTTACAATTTGTATGTTGTTAGCTTGCAATTAAAGTACAGTATTTAAACAGTAGGCATATTACTACTTACTGAGGAGTTGTTGCTTTTCCTTCAGGACTACTTTAGCCATGTGGGATCTCTTCATCCATACGATCACAGAACGAATCCTTGCTGCCCAGTTGGAAACAGCATTGCAGTTGTACAGCTTCTTGAGCTCCAAGGTTATGATATTTAGCGTTTTTACAGCTACATCCATATTTGCAGCGTTATCCACAGTTGCTGCCACCACCTTCTCTTTCACTCCAAACTCCTCCAGGATCCCCTCAATCTCCTCGGAGCCTCCAGGTTTGCACTCAGGTCTAAGTCTGCATGGCCCTCTATCAGAATCCAGAGTTTCAAGAAGATCAGAGAAACTCAAAATTTCGACCCCAAAAAAACCCCCAAAAATGACAGGGGATGTACCCCTGTTGATTTTTCCTGAGATTAATGCAGTAGCGGAGTGGCAATCGGAAGAGTCGGGAGTTTTCCGGTGGGCCGGTATTGTTTCGAGGCCGCGAGGGCCGGTCTGATAAAATGTATTTATTGGAAGTTCGCCATGTGCACTTGGGGCCCAAGCTAGGGGAAGAAAACTTTTTTTTAAATATTTTTTTACATCTTCTATAACAGAGCATATATTTGCACTAAGTGTCTGTCTTTAGAGCAAAAAGACGCCAGCCATGAAACAGCTTCAGTGGCGTTAGGTCGTAGGGCGTAAG
Organism: Hybognathus amarus; assembly: GCA_030378365.1. Classification (NCBI taxonomy): domain Eukaryota; kingdom Metazoa; phylum Chordata; class Actinopteri; order Cypriniformes; family Leuciscidae; genus Hybognathus; species Hybognathus amarus. The sequence goes on along the minus strand of JAQIUQ010001222.1, from coordinate 346,035 downwards.
TGTTTGAAAGCAGCTTTTGATCTGCTGAACGCGAGCTCTGAATCCGCCTTTAGCCGAACTCTTTCTTCTCCATTTTCCCAAAAGGGAGAAGAAGAGAGAGTTCGGCAAAGGCGGATTTGAGACTTGCATTCAACACATATGTAAAGATGTAAATGTAAAATCTAACATTAAGGTCTCTAGTGTTATATTTTGCCAACAAACTAAAATTGAAACCATGATATGGCGTTGTGCCATTATAATAACTGATATTAGAATAGCATCCTGTTTTTGCTGCGTGATTACTTTGCTCACGCGATCATGGTCATCTGGTGTTTTCTCCTATAAATAAAAGCTTGAGGGTTTATTTCTTGCAAGTGAAGAAATTAGGACAAAAGTATTTAATTTTCCTATATTATAGTGTAATGTAGGTTAAAATATACTTTTGAAATACTCATTTTCATTTACATAGTACATTTATAGGCTAAATGGATTTTACAGTACGTCATATGAATAATTATAAATCATTATTACATTATTATAATAATTGTTTGGCATCCTAAAACACCATTGATAATGCAATGCAGACTGAGACTCTCATAACTAAAAATATGTTTGAGCCCTCTTTATTGTCCTGGTACAAATTAATGCTTTTTCTTTGTTCAACGAGCAGTTCATGGGTTGAAGCTCTTAATTTTGATCTCTCAGAGAGCACGAGATTGATGCATTTAACCTTAAAATGTCCAAAATTTTCTTGCGGGGAGCATGCCCCCGAACCCCCCTAGAGGAACAGAGTCCACCCAACATAGTTTTAGACATTCCTATGCGAAAGAACGTCCATTTATGAACTTTACTCCAGCATAGTACACACAAAGTTCCTTTTAAATCAGTAAAACTGTAAATGCTATCTGCTATTAAAATCATGCCGGCGACGAGGGCCGGTGGTCTACGAAATTTCCCGGTAGATTTTTGGGTCCCACTCCGCCCCTGGATTAATGCCATTATAAAAATCTCAATATCTCAGCTCTGGAAGGGTCTAGAGCCTCCATTTTTGCACTCAGGTCTAAGTCTTATGGCCCTCTATCAGAATCCAGAGTTTCAAGAAGATCAGAGAAACTCAAAATTTCAACCCAAAAAAAAAAAAAAAATGACAGGGGTACGTAACCCTGTCGTTTTTTCTGGGATTTATGCCATTATAAATATCTAAATATCTCAGCTCTGGAAGGGTCTAGAGCCTCCATTTTTGCACTCAGGTCGAAGTCTCATGGCCCTCTATCAGAATTCAGAGTTTCAAGAAAATCAGAGAAACTCAAAATGTCGAATCCAAAAAAAAAAATGACAGGGGTACCCCTGTCGTTTTTTTTCTGGGATTTATGCCATTATAAATATCTCAATATCTCAGCTCTGGAAGTGTCTAGAGCCTCAACTTTTGCACTCAGGCCTAAGTTTTTTGAGTTATTTTGAGTTTCGCAGAGCTGAGATATTGAGATATTTATAATGGCATAAACACCCCAAAAAAAATGACAGGGGAAATTTTGAGTTTCTCTGATCTTCTTGAAATATATGATTTTTAAAGGGGGCAATGAGACTTAGACCTGAGTGCAAAAATGGAGGCTCTAGACCCTTCCAGAGCTGAGATATTGAGATATTTATAATGGAATAAAAACGCCTCAAAAAAACGATAGGGGAAATTTTGAGTTTCTCTGATCTTCTTGAAACTCTGGATTCTGGGTACCCCTGACGTTCAGGGGTACCCCTGACGTTTTTTTGTTTTTGTTTTTTGGGGGGTCGAAATTGAGTTTCACTGATCTTCTTGAAACTCTGGATTCTGATAGAGGGCGATGAGACTTAGACCTGAGTGCAAAAATGGAGGCTCTAGACCCTTCCAGAACTGAGATATTGAGATATTTATAATGGCATAAACAGGACATTATAACAACTTTTGGGACAATTTGGCAACTTTTTAAAAGTAAACTTTCCATTCAGAATCATAGGGCATCCATTTCGGCGTCTCGCTCTCGCCATCCACTCAAAATGTTACGTTACTATTTGTCCGGCTCGCAAGCCGAAAACGAGTGTGTACGGCACAAAACGTCCTCGCGATGCGAAATCTGAAAACCATTCATTTCAATGGCTTGCGCCGCGTGAGGACGTTTTGTTGCTTCTTCGACCAAAGCGCAAGCGGATCTCAAGCTAGACCGTAAACAAAACAACAGGCACGACGCAAACACTCGTTTGGGCTTGCAAGCCGGCTTTGAGTGGATGACGAGCGCGAGATGCCGAAATAGATCTAGGACGCATGCCGTCCTGTTGCAAAAGCATGTGAAAAAAACGAATCGGCTACCTAACGTAACCTCGGTTCTCTCTAGATGAGGAACGAGTATTTGCATAAGCTAGCTTACACTACGTGAAAGATTCATCTTTGCTGAGAAATTGAAGCCAAAAAATTATCCATCATTTTGTAATCATTGTCAATGCAGTCTCTCTGCTGCAGACCATGAGCGGGCTAACTAGCAGCTCATTGGTTCGTTCAGAGAGAATGCACAAGCCTATGAGAGAGCCAATGAGCAGCAGGCGCTCGCTCATTACGTCAGAGCCCGCCAAGAGGGGCATGGCCTGAGTGTATAAAAGAGCTCTCTGAGGCGCTGTAACAACGAATCATTTCAGCGTGAAGCGAAACGCTAGTGGCGCAAGCACAGCCGGGAACGCAATACTCGTTCCCTTATCTAGAGAGAACCGAGTTTACGTTAGGTAACCGTTTTGTTCTCTTACGAGAGGTTCTCTCGTATTGCGTAAGCTAGCTTACGCTACGGGAACACCTGGTCAACACCGTGCGCGCAGAGTAGCCATAAGCATCCCAGGGGGGAAAACCGGAGGGAACTTACAGTGGAAGGAGAAATGCGCGGCCAGCATCAGCGGCCGTTATAGTATAATGCATAAGCCTTCTGATATCCATATAGGAGTCCAGATATTTGGAAGAATGTTTTAATCAAACAGATCTCAATCCCCATTGACAACCATATTAGGAAAAAAGACATACTATGGTAGTCAATGGGGATTCAGATCTGTTTGATTAAAACATTCTTCCAAATATCTTACTTTGTGTTCAGCAGAACAAATAAACACAGAGAGGTTTGGAACAACATGAGGGTGAGTAAATACTGACAGAATTTTCATTTTTGGGTGGACAAACCCTTTAATGTCAAGTTGTCATAACAAAGACATTTTAAACAATGTCAACTTTGCATTAAAAGTGTCCATAATTTACCGATTGACACTTAATGACAACAGTCATAAACATTTATAAAGACTCCTTTATATTCATGACAGGTGTTATGTCATGTTTATGACAGTGTCATGTCAGTCTTATGCACACCCCTTCAAAATAAAGTGTTACCAAACGTCTTTTAGTCACTCGCAAGTGGGCAGGGAGACCGGCTTGTTTGTGACGAAGAACACTTCTGTTGTCGGCGAGGTGTCGGGGACTAGCAGAGGACGAAGCTTTGGCGGCGGTCCGGCCGCAGCGGGAGAAGGCCGCCTTTTTCTCAGCTGTGCTAGGCAGACTTTTGCTGATCAGGCTTCAGCGTGATCTTGGGTCGAGGCCCCTGGGGAGGCGGCTGTCTGTTGCGGCTGTCAGAGCGAGAGTGAGGGCGGCCGCCCTGTCTACGCTGGGGTTGACGAGCTTGCTGAGGCGGGCACTGTTGCGGAGTTCTAGCAGGAGGCTCGGTAGAACGGCCTGCAGAAGTGCTGGCGCGGCGGGGCAGGAACATGTTCATGGCCTGGGTGGCTTTTTGTACCTCGGAGAAGCGGTCAACGATGCCCGTGACGGCAGATCCGAAGAGGCCGGTCGGAGAGATAGGCGCGTTGAGAAAAGCAGAGCGTTCCGAGTCAGCCATGTCGGCGAGCGTGAGCCATAAATGTCTCTCAGCAACACAGAGGGTGGCCATACATCTTCCCAGGGCTTGTGTGGCAGTTTTGGTGGCGCAAAGGGAGAGGGCCGTCGCGCTTCTCAGATCGGAGAGGATGGGCGGGTTTCTGCTGCTCCTCGCCAGCTCCCACAAGAGATCGCCCTGAAGCACTTGGAGGACAGACGTGGAGTGCAGCGCTGAGGCAGCCTATCCGGCGGCGGTGTAAGCGCGAGCGTGAAAAGTCGAGGTCGCTCTACACGCTTTCGAAGGAAGTGTCAGGGGAGGAACGCCATCTACCAGAGGGCGGGCAAAGGTGAGCAGCGACCGGGTCCTCGACGGGCGGTATGGCGGTGTAACCCTTTTCAGCTGCTCCGTCCACCGAGCGCAGGTGGCAGACGGCCGGCTTCTTCAGTCTCCGGAGCTCGCTAAAAGGGGCCTTCTCGGACGGCTTTCTCAGGACAGCGGAAGCGTGTAGCTTACTGAAGATGAAATGAATCGTTGTTACAGCGCCTAGGGAGCTCTTTTATACACTCAGGCCACGCCCCTCTTGGCGGGCTCTGACATAATGAGCAAGCGCCTGCTGCTCATTGGGCGTGGGTGCTCGCCTACTCTCTCATAGGCTTGTGCATTCTCTCTGAACGAACCAATGAGCTGCTAGTTAGCCCGCTCATGGTCTGCAGCAGAGAGACTGCGTTGACAAGGATTACAAAATTATGGATAATTTTTTGGCTTCAATTTCTCAGCAAAGTTGAATCTTTCCCGTAGCGTAAGCTAGCTTACGCAATTACGAGAACCTCTCATAAGGGAACTACAAAAGTTTGCTAGGAAAAAAAGTTTGTTAATAACGCGTTAAACTGACAGCCCTAATTAAAATACATACAGACATTTCAGCCAATGCACTCTCAGTCTGGATGTGTACCTGGAGCAACTCACTAATGGATTTGAGAGTGCCACCATGATACTGTTGTTAGACTCATCTAAGACGTTGCATAAACTTAAACATCAAATTTCTTAAAAGTGCTTTCAGTGTGATTACTCCTATTGATACAAACATCTGACTAGCACTCCCTCCTATTGGGAACTTCAAGTAAAATTCTCATTACATCATTGTAGGCAACTGTCACGGAACACTTACAAAAATGGGAGGAGAACTCAAGTGCAAAAACAAGGAGGATTTATTAACAAAAACAGAACAAACACAAATCAAAAACCCACGAGGGGAAAACACAATAAATGAACATGAAACCAACACTGACTCGAACACATGACAACGAACCGATAAAGACTGCCTACAAGAGGATACTTAAAAAGGGAACAAATCAAGAGGGGACAGGTGGAACAACTCAAACACTAATCAGGTAATGAGGGGGAGGGATCAACAATCACAACAGCACATAGCACAACATAACAAACACTCATGTGCAACACAAGACAGGACAGGCACGTGACATAACCCCCTCCCTACAGAGCGGCTACCAGACGCTCCATCAGGCTAGGGTGGGGCAGGAAGGAAACATCGAGGCGGAACGGAAGGGACTGATCGGAGAGACTGAAGGGATAGAGCCAGGGCGGGACGGGAGGGACAGGGAAATCGGGTGGCCAGGGCGAACAGAGAGTCCATAGGGCGGTGAGGGAGAAACGCCAGAGTCCATCGGGCGAATAGGGTGAAACGCAGAGTCCATATGGCGGTGAGGGAGAAACACAGAGTCCATAGGGCGGTGAGGGAGAAACACAGAGTCCATAGGGCGGTGAGGGAGAAACACAGAGTCCATAGGGCGGTGAGGGAGAAACACAGAGTCCATAGGGCGGTGAGGGAGAAACACAGAGTCCATTCGGGCGAGGCCACGGCGAAGAGCCCTCGGGCGGCCAGGGCGGCGAAGAGCCCTCGGGCGGCCCAGGGCGGCGAAGAGCCCTCGGGGCGGCCAGGGCAGAGCAGATCTTTCAGGTGGCCAGGGCGGTGAAGACTCCTCGGGTGGCCAGGGCGGTGAAGACCCCTCGGGTGGCCAGGGCGGTGAAGACCCCTGGGTGGCCAGGGCGGAGCAGACCTTTTGGGTGGCCAGGGCGGTGGAAGACCCTCGGGTGGCCAGGGCGGAGCAGACCCCCGAGTGGCCAGGGCGGAGCAGACCCCTCGAGTGGCCAGGGCGGAGCAGACCCCTCGGGTGGTCGCAGAGCCCTCGGGCGGCCAGGGCGGAGCAGATCTTTCAGGAACAGACACCGGGCTCGGGAACAGACACGCGGCTCCAGGAACAGACATTGGCTCAGGAACAGACACTAGAACAGAAACAGACACAAACACAGACAGACACAAACACAGACACACACAAACACTGGATCCGGAATCGACATGAGCTCCAGCTCTGGAACAGGCACTGGCTCTGCCTCCGGCTCAGGAACAGGCACAAGAACAGAAGCAGTCACAAGGACAGACACAGACACAAACACTGTGTCCGGAACCGACATGAGCTCCAGCTCTGGAACAGGCACTGGCTCTGCCTCCGGCTCAGGAACAGGCACTGGCTCTGCCTCAAGCTCAGGAACAGGCACTGGTTCTGCCTCCGGCTCAGGAACCGGCACTGGCTCTGCCTCTGGAACAGGCATAGCAGAGACCGTCCTCTCCAGGATTCGAGTCAGACACTCCAGATAGTCTGCCACAACTTTGGTGGCCACGGGGATCTCCTGGCTCCGTCTCAGACTGGACAGACGGGAGGTGGGCAGTTTCTCGCTGGGCAGGTGGGAGGTGAGCGGTCTTTAGCTGGGCAGGCGGGAGGTGAGCGGTCTCTCGCTGGGCAGGCGGGAGGTGAGCGGTCTCTCGCTGGGCAGGCGGGACGTGAGCGGTCTCGCTGGGCAGGCGGGAGGTGAGCGGTCTCTCGCTGGGCAGGCGGGACGTGAGCGGTCTCTCGCTGGGCAGGCGGGACGTGAGCGGTCTCTCGCTGGGCAGGCGGGACGTGAGCGGCTCTCGCTGGGCAGGCGGGACGTGAGCGGTCTCGCTGGGCAGGCGGGACGTGAGCGGTCTCCGCTGGGCAGGCGGGACGTGAGCGGTCTCTCGCTGGGCAGGCGGGAGGTGAGCGGTCTCTCGCTGGGCAGGCGGGAGGTGAGCGGCTCTCGCTGGGCAGGCGGGAGGTGAGCGGTCTCTCGCTGGGCAGGCGGGAGGTGAGCGGTCTCTCGCTGGGCAGGCGGGACGTGAGCGGTCTCTCGCTGGGCAGGCGGGACGTGAGCGGTCTCCGCTGGGCAGGCGGGACGTGAGCGGCTCTCGCTGGGCAGGCGGGACGTGAGCGGTCTCTCGCTGGGCAGGCGGGACGTGAGCGGTCTCTGCTGGGCAGGCGGGACGTGAGCGGTCTCTCGCTGGGCAGGCGGGACGTGAGCGGTCTCTCGCTGGGCAGGCGGGACGTGAGCGGTCTCTCGCTGGGCAGGCGGGACGTGAGCGGTCTCTCGCTGGGCAGGCGGGAGGTGAGCGGTCTCTCGCTGGGCAGGCGGGACGTGAGCGGTCTCTCGCTGGGCAGGCGGGACGTGAGCGGTCTCTCGCTGGGCAGGCGGGACGTGAGCGGTCTCTCGCTGGGCAGGCGGGACGTGAGCGGTCTCCGCTGGGCAGGCGGGACGTGAGCGGTCTCTCGCTGGGCAGGCGGGACGTGAGCGGTCTCTCGCTGGGCAGGCGGGACGTGAGCGGCTCTCGCTGGGCAGGCGGGACGTGAGCGGTCTCTCGCTGGGCAGGCGGGACGTGAGCGGTCTCTCGCTGGGCAGGCGGGACGTGAGCGGTCTCTCGCTGGGCAGGCGGGACGTGAGCGGTCTCTCGCTGGGCAGGCGGGACGTGAGCGGTCTCTCGCTGGGCAGGCGGGACGTGAGCGGTCTCTCGCTGGGCAGGCGGGACGTGAGCGGTCTCTCGCTGGGCAGGCGGGACGTGAGCGGTCTCTCGCTGGGCAGGCGGGACGTGAGCGGCTCTCGCTGGGCAGATGGGTGTCTCCTCCTCCTCCGTCCATGACGGCAAGTAGCCGGCCCAGAACTCCCTTCCACTGGTCCAGGATCGAAGGGCGGCCAGGATGGAGAATGAGGTTGACCCTCCTCTCGACCACCTCCTCCTCCTTTACAACCTCCCCGGGTCCCAAGAAAATTCACCTGGCAGGTCCCCCGAAATCTCTCCTCCCCGCTCCTTGGCTGGGGAAGAGAAGTCCGAAACCTCACGCTGGAAGCCAGGTTTGGCGGAGTCCTTCTGACACCGTCGATCGAGAGAATTGGCTTTATGCACAGCTGCACTACTTCCTGAACTTAAGCCAGCTCCTTTGTTTCCTGTCTGCCATTATTGGCCAAGCTTGATTAATTCAGGTGTGTTTGATTATATGTTGCCGTGACAACTGAGGTCAGGCACACCTGAACTAATCAATTTGTCCAATAATGGAAGACAGGAAACAAAGGAGCTGGCTTAAGTTCAGGAAGTAGCGCAGCTGTGCATAAAGCCAATTGGGTTGATCCAAATGTGGAAATGATGTAATCTGGGCAATCCAAGTCGTCGTTGTCCATATACCTCCAGCAAAAATCCTCCATGCTGCTGAGTTCTCAAAAGGTCAGTTCGTTCTGTCACGGAACACTTACAAAAATTGGAGGAGAACTCAAGTGCAAAAACAAGGAGGATTTATTAACAAAAACAGAACAAACACAAATCAAAAACCCACGAGGGGAAAAACACAATAAATGAACATAAAACCAACACTGACTCTGAACATAAGAATATCCACAAGGAACTGGGAGGACATATGACAACGAACCGACAAAGACTGCATACAAGAGGAGACTTAAAAAGGAACAAATCAAGAGGGGGCAGGTGGAACAACTCAAACACTAATCATGTAACGAGGGGGAGAGATCAACAATCACAACAGCACATGGCACAACATAACACTCATGTGCAACACAAGACAGGACAGGCATGTGACAACAACTTGTAACTTTTGCATGCTGGATTTTTTGTAAGAAGACCACAAATGGGCAGTATAAAGTGGTGTACAGTAAGCTTTGAACAGAACTACTAACTAACTTGAGATAGAAAAGGAAGTAAACTTGCATGCTATGATGTTTGCCTGTGCATACAACTTAACACTGTCTGTCATCATCATCATTCATATCATCTGCAATACAAGGACCAAGGTATTTAATCTTTTTGCAGACCTCAATACAATTATTGGCTAGCACTGAACACAGGAAAATTAAGCCATTTATCCTGTTTCGTTCTGCATATTAACACAGCACTTTTGCTGGAATTGTGTTTATCAAATTCCACCCCATAGTCAGAGCAGATATTAAGAAGCTCCTGCAGCCCAGCACTATTCGGACTAAGAGTAACAAGGTCATCTGCATACATAAGATGATTCACATGCCACCAATCATACAGCCAGTGTTACAACCATTAAGTTCTCCTTGACAGTTCATCCATATATACATTAAAGGGGGGGGGGTTGACTGCGATTTCACAATAAAGGTGAAGTTTATGAAAAATTTAAGACTTTTTAAAAAAGAAAAACCACGAATGTTATATTGCACCCCATAAACACAATCATGCAAAAAGAAAAAAAGCAGTCAACCCCCCCATTAAATAAGACAGGGGACAAGATTCCTCCCTGCCTGAACACTATTGGACACTCTAAAGAGTGCAGATATGCTACCACCCCATTTGATATGCATCTGCTGGTGGGCACTCCCCTTTGCTTTAGTTTAATAAAAAGCTTTTTGTGATTCACTCCATCAAATGCTTTGAAGGCATCAATAAAACACATGAGAATAGTGGAACTTTTGGCCTTATATGAATTCACTGATTTCCTTAAGAGTATAAATACGTATACGTGAAGTCAAAACCAAAGTGTACAAAAAATATATTTTTAAAATGTATGTCAAATGACAATTATATTGCTTAATATGTGATAAACGCAAACTGAATGCGTCCCATTTGAATTCCCTTATTTATTTTGCATTTTATTAACTTTTTCGGTGTGGTAGTCCACATATTGTCCACCGGTGTGACAACATTTAATATTTAATGTTAATATATTAATTCAGAGATTGTTCGACGGTATAAGAACAAATATGCACAATACTTGACAGAAATGTCTTTACATAAAAATGCAGGAAAAATATTCTGTGGATCCTTTATAGTCTTTATTCTAAAATATTAAAACCACTTTACAGTCTAAAAACATTAAATAATAAGATTAAATGGCTCTTAAGGAAAGTAAATGTCGGATACGTTTTGAAGTAACACACCACAGACGTAATATTGCATAAAAGGTTTAACGATTAAAAGTTTGAGCAAAATAATGAAATTCATTATGAGTAGGATTACAAGTAATTGCTCTGATAAAAGAACATTTAGACAAAAACTGCATTAACAAATAAAATTAAAACAACCTGCAACCTGTTTCTCACTTTCTCAAAAATTGTCTGCACTTGGATTGTTGCAATCACAAAGTTTGAATTTGTTTTCAATAAAGAATAAAAAAAAAATCAGAAAATCATTAGTGAATAAAACATGTATCCACAGACCAATTTTAAAACAAAACTTTCAACAACAAAAAATTCAGAACATCTACAGTAAATAATGTATCCACAAACTTATTTAAAACAAAACATAAAAAAATAGGAAACATCTTCAGTGAATAAATCTCTCTCTGCTTTCTTGCCCTGTATTCTGCCTTCTATATTCTCCAGTTCTTCCTTTCACTCACTCTATCGAGGAGGATTCTTTCCATTACCTTGGATAAGATACTGGCCAATGCTATAGGTCTATAATTATCTAGGTAGCCAACTTTTCCAGCTTTGTCCTTAAAGGGGTGATGAACTGAGAAATCAAATTTTCCTTGAGCTTTTGACATCTAAGAGGTCATCATATTATAAGAATATCCTGTAAGTTTCAGAACTGAAAACGACCTTGTTAGTCCAATAAAAGCTTTTATTGACACCAGCCTCAACAAACGCTTCGTTTTTGAAAGCGTGGAAGTATGACGTCAAAGACGAGAAACCCCACCCGCTCATCAACACCTACTTCAACACGGCCGGTTTAGCCCCGCCCACCGATTCACGCATTCACGCATAGGTAAACAAAAGCATACCTCGTGATGACACACCGGAGCGAGCTACCAGCAATAAACATTCCGTTGACAAAATGTTGTGCCGTGCCTGGCTGTGAAAGAAGACAGTTGCTGCATAAGCTTCCTCTGTATTCCAATATTAAGGAATGCCTGGTTAAAATTTGTTTTTAAAGACGGTTCCAGCAGATGAGTGTAAAACATTATCCGTATGTTCGCTTCATTTCACCGAGGATTGTTTTGTCAACAATTCAAGACTGGATTTGCAGACCGAATATTGGATCTGACAGGAATTGTGCAACACACGGACTCTGGGTCGGACATGTATGGGCGAATCCAGTTGCCATTTGACAACATTGGACGTTTTCCCCACGTGCACCGATGGGTGAGTTAAACCCATTATAATATAAGTGGGGGAAATGAAGACAACACAGATGCATTTTGTATATGACCTAGAAGTATTTATTCAGCGATCGGCGGTTATTCAGAAGTTAATCTGTACGGAACATTGTTGTACGGAACATGATTAGTCTACGTTACCTTCTATATTGGATCCAACAGGAGTGGTGCAACACACTTATGTGAGTAATATTTTTATTTTAGAAATAATAATCTACTCGGCTAGCATTGCATTGTTACAGATTGTTTGATATCTAATAATTATGTGTATGTGTCTACAAGTATCCGTTGTATTCGAGGCATGGCGTAGTTCGTTGAAATGTGCTGGGGACAGACGTATTCGGATGGGCATTTTCAAAAGTGCTGGGTACAATGACGCATTCATTCTTTTTTTCTCTTTCAAGTAGGTCATGTTTTGAAAGACGATGTGCTGTAGCTTCCTGACGTACATAAATAAAAATAAGCACAATGTCCTAGTATAGTGAGTATACACTGTATATACGGCCTTTATTGCATGTGTACAGTGATGGTCCAGAGGTAGATTTTTTGCCTAGCGTGTCGGGACTCGGGAGGTTTGAGGTTCTAATCCGCACTCGTATAGTTTTTTTTTTCCCTCATCAAAACCAATAATGTTTATCAGTGGTTAAATTGATATAATATTTATCAGTGGTTGTATATGTTTTGATGAGGGAAAAGATATACGAGAGCGGATTAGAACCCATGAGAAACAGGGACACGTTGGTTTGTGTGCATTTTGATTTGTGATTTCACCGGAACGAATCTCCGCAACGGATTGAAGCGCGTTTCCGAGAGAAGACAACACATTTCAGTGCTAGATCGCCTGTTATTTAACAAACAAATGAAACGAATGCTAAAAATGACAAAAGGCAAAAGTGGTGGGACATGTCCCAACCGTCCCTTCTGTAAATTATGCATATGATTCGAGGTGCTGTTGGTTCATTGTCCTGCGATTCGGGATCGGACATGTATGGGCAAATCATTCCGGTTGCCATTTTACAACAGTGGTTTTCAAAACAAACTCCCCTACGTGCACCGACCGAAAACCAAAGACAGAGTTGAAGCTCATTATAATATGCAAAACTGTTATCCACTCACAGCAGTGGGCGTTTACTTCCTAGTCTTCAATGCATACGGCCATAAAATCCGAGCATTTTTCGAATAGGCTGAAAACTAGGGAAGAAAATAGCCCATAACTTATTCATTTTTATGTTTTTGAATGTAAAAACCAAGCGAACGTCATAAGCATCAGACAACAAAACAAAAACATTTAAAAAGCCAGTTCATGTCCCCTTTAATAACTGGAACAAGCAGAATAGATAACATTGAATCTGGTAGTATGCCATGGATTAACAAACCAGTAAAGCTAATTGCTAGAAGGGAAACAAGCCTAAGACTGGCATTTTTCAGATGCTCTGGGGCACTGCCGCTTGATAAATATTTTGACAAGAACAAAAACGGGATATATCTATTTTTTCACGTGAAAATTCTTGGCACCAATACATATTAGATCTAATTAGACAACAAATTAAACTCGATGTTCTATTTAAATAGATTGCTGGACATATTGTATAGCCTAGGCTACATTTAGAATTGATTTATGATTTAGCATTGTATTAGAAACTGTGGTAGGAGGGGCATGGCTCTTGAATGCCCCCACCATAGGAGTATTGGGAGGCTGCAGACCTGGAGCTGACAGTTTTACGCCCCTGACAGTTTTAAGCCCCTGTTGTTCCTGATGCGTCCAGTAGGCAGGGCCGGATTAACCATTGGGCCAACTGGGCACATGCCCAGGGGCCCACTGACATCTAAGGGGCCCTGGGCGCCAGCGGCGGAGTGGCAATTGGGAGAGTCGGGAGTTTCCCCGGTGGGCCGGTAGTGTTTCGAGGCCGCGAGGGACGGTTTGATAAAACGGAGCGTATGTTTGCACGAAGTGCCTGTGTTTTTATGAAAAAAGACGCCCATCACGTCACAGCTAAAGTGGCGTAGGTCTGTAACGCGCTGAGCGCGTGAATGAGCTTTTGATCCGCAGCGCTCGGACCCAAGTTCGAATCTGCCTTTTGCCGAAGTCTCTTCTCCCTTTTCCCAACACATATGAGATGTAAAATGTATAACCTAACATAGGTCTCTAGCGTGTTATTTTGCCAACGAACTAAAATCGAAACCATGACATGGCTTTTTGCGTTTATAAAACAGCACAAGACTTTAAGAATAGGCATCAGTGCTGGGTGATTTAAAGAAAAGTGTGCACTTTGCTCATGCGATCAGGATGGTCTTTTCTCCTAAATACAAGCTCAAGGGTTTATTTCTTGCAAGTGAAGAAATAAGGACAAAAGAATTTAAATTTTCCTATATTATAGTGTAATAAAATATACGTTTGAAATATTCATTTTCATTTATATAGTACATTTATAGGCTAAATGAATTTAACGTCATAGGAATAATTATATAAATCATTCATTATAATAATTGTTTGGGATCCTAAAACTCCATTGATAATGTAATGTAGACTGAGACTCAACTAAAAAGATGTTTGAGCCCTGTTTATTGTCCTGGTACAAATCAATGCGTTTTCTTTGTTCAACGAGCAGTTCATGGGTTGAAGCTCTTAATTTTGATCTCTCAAAGAGCACGAGATTGATGCATTTAACCTTAAAATGTACAACATTTTCTTGCGGGGGAGCATGCCCCCGAACCCCCCTAGAGGAACAGTAAATCAGTAAAACTATAAATGCTATATTAAGGGTCCACCCAACATAGTTTTACAAATGCCTATAGGAAAGAAAAACCATTTATGAACTTTACTCCAGCGTAGTTAAACAAAGTTAATTTTAAGTCATTAAGTCAGTAAAACTGTAAATGACATATTAAAATGTCCTTGGACAAAATATACATTTGGCCTGTTTAAGAGGGGGCCTACAAGACATTGTGCCCAGGGGCCTCTGAACTCTTAATCCAGCCCTGCCAGTAGGGGGGAGACTACATTAGTAAAGTTATATGAGCTTAGTCCTATATCAATACAGACCTTCTTGAAGCGACACGAATTGAGGTATTTTAAATAATCTTCTAAAGTTATTGTTGTTGATTGTATTGTAATGATGCAATATTAATTATTTATAAACGATTTGCTAAGATTCAATTTCAATTCAAAAGATGGGTCTATAATTTAAGTCTCTTATTATTTCGAGAGAAAATAAGGCTCAACTTTTGGCTCAAACTTAACAAACTTAACTAAGATGATCTAATTTTCTAATGTAGAACATACAGTTTTTTTAAAATAGCTTACTGATTTGGACTAAAATGTATGTGCACTTAATGTTGCACATACATTTTAGTCCAAATGTTAGTGTTTTGTCATACTCGGTCTTTAGTTCTTTTAACTTGAATCTCATTAAAGGTATAGTTCACTTTGAAATTTTTTTTTTTTTATGTTTTAGCTTACCTCAAGGGCATCCGAGATGTAGGTGTCTTTGTTTCCACAGTATTTTCAATTCTGATATTTTTAGGTCAAAGCGTTCTTGTCTGTCAGTCATATATGGCAGGTGTACCACCTCAAAGAGCATGCACAGAGAAGTGCAAATTAAACATGATTTAATGACTCGTAAATGTAAGTACACATTGATGGCCTAAGACACTGAAAACGAGCGGTTCTGTGTGAGAAAACGAACAGTATATCGTTTTTGCCTCGTGTAACCAAAGTCACGTCCAAGTACTCTGAGGGCGAGGGCGATTCCGTTTGCGCTCGTTGCATTGATACACATTGCATTGATACATATTGATAACTGCTCGTTTCATGTCTTAGGCCATCAATGTGTACTTACATTTACGAGTGCATTAAATCATGTTTAATTTGCACTTCTCTGTGCATGCTCCGAGGTGGACCCCATAAACCTCCATTATATGACTGACAGACAAGAACGGTTTGACCTAAAAATTTCACAACCAAAATTTAAAATACTGTGGAAAAAAAAAAGACACCAACATCTTGGATGTCCTTGAGGTAAGCTAAAACATATCAAAAATGTATCTCAAAGTGAACTATACCTTTAAAGTGAATCATACCTTTAAGGTGTGTGCTACTTAAGAAAATTTAAATCTCTATCTCTTAACTTTTATAAACATCCATCTTTTGAAAACCCCAAAAATGTTCAACCATGACATCCTGCCATTATTTTATAACCATTATTTCTACCACTATTCAACTTTAGCTTCTTTTTTATTTATTTTTAATCAGTGAGCAGGAGCACTTTGACATGAGGATAAAAAACAACTTACAAAGAGTGGCAAGCCATAAGAGAGTCAACTACAGGAGTCATTCTATACATGGTGTAAATAAACAACCTTTTTGTGAACAAAAAATATTGTCTCTTTCTTTTAAATGGCCCTTGGAATTTTAGAAAAGGGTTCAATTGTGTTTGTCTTCATTAAATGTTATGCAGGACACTGTTCTGTAGCTGTATGATGACCAATTGTGGATAGTAAAGCAGATATTTCATTAAGGATCCATTAGATTACATGGTACTGAATGTCTAATGGGCTAAATCTGGTTAATACCTAAATGTAACTTTATATAAATTCATAACAACATTTATCAGTCAGTTTCCTGTACATAAAACAGTTTAAAAACAATTAATTCTACAGTAGTTCAAATATCATTACTTTGTCCATCTGATCCAACTATAATATTTTTTAAATTTACAAAAACAAATCTTCTGTAGGAAGAGTAAGCCCAACTGAATATCTGAATGTTTTAATCCTTAGTGGCAGTGCATATAACTCCGCTGTCTATAACGTTTATTTAAATAAACAAATACCAAAAAATGTGTAAAAGTCGGGACGGTTATTAATGTGTTTATTTCCAGCGTCTTTTTATGTTATTTCGCTGTATATCCTTCTCCCCTACTGGACGCATCAGGAACAACAGGGGCGTAAAACTGTCGGGGCGTAAAACTGCCAGGGCGTAAAACTGCCAGGGGCGTGAAACTGTCGGCTCCAGGTCTGCAGCCTCCCCATGTAGCACCATAGCGCTGACCCTGTGTTTTAAACAGTTAAAGAGGGAGCTATAGTGCTTCTCCAAGTTCAGCAACTTCTCTAGAGACTCCTTCAACAGTACAAGCAGGGCTCAACATTAAGGCTTGTCCGTTGTCCGGGACAAGTGGATTTTTTGTAGGGCAAGTAGAAGAGAAAATTAGTTGTCAGACCGGAGAAGTTAAATTTCAAACAAAATAAAATGCCATGTTACTTCACATTATGTGCCACTCGTTTTGTCTATTTTACAGATTTAATTTAACCGATTTGAAATGAACACATTTTTCGCGCTGCCTGTGAATGTCCTGAATGTGACTCACAGAAAGACGTGCGCCAGTATAATGCGCATGCACAGACTGTGCGCCAGAAGTTCTCTTCGCGCTTGAACGAACATCAACAACACACACAATTAAGCCAAAATGTAATTTGTCGAGTATCTTCATAACATAAGAGCAGTCTTATGATGGACATAAAGAGTTGTGACTCGTGAGAGAATGAGGTGCATGTTAGATCCGCGTCTCTGTCCACAGCGGCTGCTTAAAGGGGAAATGAAGCAATCAAGTTTACATGATTTACGAGATGGATTTCCAATATAATCAACAATTATATAAGAAACATGACAAATGTAAACATTTAGAAAGAAAAAGAAAAAACTTTATATCTTTCGCCACCAGGCGCCGCCATTGTGGAGTATTCTAACATGTGGACAACACGGGGTTGGTTGGCTCAGGCTCTATCCATAGACAGTAAGTGAATATCGCGACATTCATAGACGTTTCATTTCCCCTTTAACAAATACATGCTAACTTACATGTTGTTGACGAGATGGGAATATGATGGCAGACATCGCAAACAATGTTTCTATGTGCAGTTTGTCAACATATAACATTACGTCGTCTTTTTGTCTAATGACTGCACCTAACATTAGTCGTTGCGGTCAAAACACTGGTAAACAGTTTAATGTTGCAATATTCACTTACTGTCTATGGATAGAGCCTGAGCCAACCAACCCGTGACGTCACATGTTAGAATACTCCACAATGGCGGCGCTCTGGCAGCGAAAGATATAAAGTTTTTTCTGTTTTTCTTCTAAATGTTTACATTTGTCATGTTTCTTATATAATAGTTGATTATATTGGAAATCCATCTTGTAAATCATGTAAACTTGATTCACTGCTTCATTTCCCCTTTAAAGGGCTAGCTACTAATAAAGAGTTCTGTCAGTAAAGTTAATGAAAGAAAAAGGGAACAGAGAAAACTACTCACTGCTCTTGACTAAAGAACTTATGTAGCTTTAATAAGGAGCAGTCTATGTATAATTTATAATTTATGCAGCGCAGCCCAGGGCTGGACTGTCCATCGGGCAATTCAGGCATTTGCCCGATGGCCGACGTGCTTTGTGGGCCGGTCGGCCGATACATCTCAAACTTTATTTTTATTTATATTTTTTTTTTTTTAACGGCCCATCCAACTGGTGTCAGCGGCTCATTGCGTTTAGTTTAGCGGCCGCGGCGCTGGAATCTTTGTGCCGTTGAAACGCATCGGACAAAAAAGTCAGCGTGGGTCTTTTCTTTCTCACAGACCGGCCCATGAAACGGAGATCAGCGGCCCATTGGTTATTTTCTTGATTGACACTGAGCTGGTCCAATCACATCTTTAATCACCTCCCCCTCTGGGCTGAGCGAGCGTGCAGTGAGTGTATCTGTCAAAATAGTCTGAGCGAAGGAGAAGAAACGCAAGGAATGTGCAGAGAAATGGCGTGGAAATAAAAAGAAACTGCTGTGAAAAAAAAAAAACTACTCAGTTACGCATTATTTCCACGTCTGCATATTTGACAATTACGCATTTTACTTAGAATTATAATGAGAGTATAAGACCCATTTGTACACCATGTTTTCCGCCAAAATAAAAGCTGAATGCCATTTCCATCAAAATAAAAGATAGGCCCTAATGTGTTTATATCTCTTTCAAGTTACAGAAATTAGTTCTAAGCTAATTTTGAAAGTTGCTTTTATTTTTCAGTGCATGTGTTTTACAATATATGGCTATAACTGTCATGTGATTAATAATATAACTATGATTAATTATGTAGTATGTCACGTAGACAGACACTTATATCCCAACTAAAAGAGTTTTGAGTTTTTCTTTGTTCAATTTGCACACTGAATATGGGTTGGAGGGAGCTCTTAATTTTGAACTCTCAAAGTGCAACAGATTGATGAATTTAACATTAAAAAGCACAACATTTTCTTACGGGGAGCATGCCCCAAACCCCCCTAGAGGGACAGAGATGCACTGACCAATACTATATAAAAATCTTGTGAGAAAGACTGGTATTGCCAATGCAATTGGCGAATTGTATTTCTCAGTAGTAATTTCATCTCACTCATTAGATGCCGTTGGTCATTTTAATTGGAGTTGTTGGTATACATATTCATGGGTGTACACAGTTCAGTTGTGTTTATGTTCATATGTAATGGGCCAGTCTGGGCCAAAATGCCTGGGCCGTTTTTTTGTCCCAGTCCAGCCCTGGTGCAGACTGTTTGATAACTTTATTCAATTTCTGTATATGTCCTACCTGTTAGACAGTTCATTTTTATCCAGACATCAATGGCTTATTGATCATAGGTGTTATCAATCATTTAGTTGTTATTGCTAATTTCAGAATTATCAGTAATCTCTGTGTGCATTTGGTTTAGAACCAACAAGTTGACTCATGAAACCATTTGTTTATTATATCACAATTGCATATCACAACCGCAATATTGACCTCAATAATCGCAGTATGACATTTTCCCAAATCGTGCAGCCCTAGATAAAATTATAAATCTTTACCCGGACAAATGACTTTTGTACATGGACAAGTGAAACATAAATGTAGTCAAAAAGTTAATGTCAAGCCCTGGTACAAGGAAGGTTCACAGAACCTCACCTCCTTCCAAAAGTCAGTGATATTGTTGCTCATAATTTTTCTGTCCATAGAGTCAGCCCTCATGGCTTGCTCATTTCTAGATATAAAACGAACCGCATACTTGTATCTAGCATTGTGTGTGTTTTGTTTTTTTAAAGAACTTACCTAAAGTGTTCGCATGCTGCACGTGTAGCATGTAAATCAGGCCAAATATGTAAAATTACATGTCTATCTATCAATTTTTTATGTCTATGAATACACTGACTGGTGTGTTTGTTTGTTTTTTAACTTACCTAAAGTGGTCGCATGCTGCACGTGTAGGCCATCTTCGTCGCAAACGAGGGGATACGATTGCATGTTGTTTCCATTATAAATATTCAGTTTCATTCAGTGCTCGTTTTGTTACACGATTCCTGATCTTGTTGGCTTTTTTAAACCGCTCCAAACAATGAGAGCTCTCTGCTGCTCCAAATGAATGGCAAATGCTAAACCAGTCAAGTCAGGCCGTTTTGGTACTTTATGAACTGATTCAAAAGAGTGATTCAATCACCAGCAGCTGTTCAACATTATTCAACGATAAATTAATAATTATAATTAATTTCAAATAATTGACAATGATGAACAAACAATAATGTATTTAAATGATTTAACTTCTCTTTCTAAAGATCTTCTGTATATTAATATGAAGATAAGAAAATTAATTAGTCACGTGGGCGCACATGTAATCACGTGCTCACAAAGTTTTTACATGTTTGGGTTAGATCATCTTTACCACGCAGACATTAAACTGTGAGAAAAAAAGTTTCACATCAGTGAGTGACTTATCTGTCTGT
The DNA here is from genome assembly GCA_030378365.1 of Hybognathus amarus. Classification (NCBI taxonomy): domain Eukaryota; kingdom Metazoa; phylum Chordata; class Actinopteri; order Cypriniformes; family Leuciscidae; genus Hybognathus; species Hybognathus amarus. The sequence continues at coordinate 325,895 of JAQIUQ010001222.1, read as the reverse complement.
CCAGTGATATGGCTTTCCATCTCATTCTTAATGCACATTCAACTGCTTTAACCCACGATGTGCTTTGATGTAGAAGTCCACTTTAATAATATAACAGACCTGACTGGGTATTGACTGAACATGTTTTATTCTTTTTTTTTTTTTTTTTTTTTTATTATAAGGGCATTTCATGCCAGTTATGCAAGTGACATCATAGAGACATTTTATTTCTGGACTGCTGTAAAGTGTCATTTCCTTGTTACTTGTAAGAGCAGTGCAGTGTATGATGTACTGTATGCGGTGATGAACCTCCATGAGAGGAAGGTTAAGAAATCATATACTGTATTAACACCACTATGACTCACAAGTCGACAATGCCCTCACTAAATGTGACTGCATGCTAAACTACACTACTTTATACATGTTCAAATTAAAATGAAGGAATATTTGAGATGTTGCAAAGTAATTATGAAAGGAAACAAATAAATACAATTATGGTTTGATGTGAGATGAAAGATGTCCTAATGTTTATTCTGCAACTTTGTGAATTAGAGGTCAAAAACAAAGATATTTTGGAGCTTCTTGGATTTTTTGAAAAAGCTCAAAAAATGTGATGAATCGGATGACCATTTCAACCATTTATTATTTGTTTATTATTATTTATTTTTGTAATTAACATATTTACTGCATTGATTTGTTCTCCAATAGCTGCCATATATTCCTCTGGGACACAAGTATGACTGACTACTGTAGAAAAATTATTCCTTTATTGAATGTTTTAGTGCTCCTGGGAAATGTTTTGGAAGGAATTTTCTTTAACCTTTGTAGAAGAAAAACCTTTGGATTTTACAAAGGGAATTATTCAGTGCAGTCCATTCTGAGCCTTACAAAGTGTGTTTGTACACGTATGTGAGAGGAAGAGGGAGAGAAGAGGAGAGGGAGAGAAGGATGGTCTGACAACTAAAATAAATGGTATAAAATATACAGGAGAAAAGGAAGCACCTTCTTTCATTTCCTCCCTGTTGTCTTTGGGGAGAAGGGGAAATAATAGGCTCCCTCAGTTTCATCTCTCAGGGTGGCCGGGTTGGCCTGTCAGGTCATCATCATCATGACAAATGCAGGGGAGAAACCAAACAGACAGAGTTAGATCAGTCCACTTTAAGGAAGGCAGAGATACAAGTTGGAACAGACTGTCCACCCATCAGGATCATGATAGCTTTCCCTGCTGCCATTACTCTCTGTAAGCAGCCTTTCAATCCCACAATTCCTCATCTCATCTAGGTTATCTAAAGCTGCTGTCCTCATGGGCTGATTTCTTTGTGATTTTCAGCTACATAGTACGTTCTCTTACAGTATACATGAATGTCTATACCAATGAAGTACAGCAGCAGCGGGGTCAATTTCATGACACTCATTTTTTATTTTTTTAAATCTATTTAAGTTTTTATTTTGTATTTTATTTTTTATGTAACGGTGATGTACAGTATAATAGATTTTTACCAAAAAAATTGTGTCATGAAATCATTTTCGTGACAAAATATTTTATAAAAATCTATAAATTTAACCATAAAACAATGACTTTAATAGACCTCCTCTATGTATGGTAAACATTTCAATTCTGTATTTAAAGTAACTTGTGATTAGTTAGACTTGACTTTGTTCCCCTTTTGATGTGTCTGATTTTGGAACACTTATTTTTAAAATAAGTAAGCAATAAGGTAAGAGAGGCTGTATCTGTATATGAATAAGTAACGGCTCAAGGGGTCTGATCTCCGCTTCGTGTCGTGCCTAACAATGCCCTTGAGCCGTTACTTATTCACGATACAGCACTTGCCTTAGAGTATCTTATTGCTTTTATAAAATGGTTGCCACACAATATTTAAGTAAAAAACAATGTTAGTGCAACTTTCTTGAAGTAAAATCACTAAAAGCCTACCTTCCGCTGGAAAAAATAGTCCCAGAGTGTGAACAGCAACAACGTTCCAGTGTGTAAAATGCATGAAAGCTCAAATAAAAACAACACAGAACCGCAGTGTTGCGCAGCGAATCAATAGAACCGTTGGGTGAAGCGGTCATAGCCGTGTTTTATCGTGAATAAAGCACAGCTCTTGACCAATCAGAATCAAGGATTCAAACTAACCGTTTTATAAAAGAATTTATAAAGCAATGGCTTTAATAAAAACTCTTTGAATAGCCTCTTATAGTAAAGGAATATTGGAGCTGCAAATCTCTGCTTTAACCGAGGAGTTTAAGTGTGCCAAGGTCAGACTGGAAATGACCTTAGTAGAGTCACGCGACAAATGTGTAAGGGAGGAAGCACCTGTGTTAAAAACTGAGTAGAAAGTGGTCAGCAAAGAAATCTGTGGTAAGGCAAAGGCTGCCCTTTAAATTGGGGATATCGTGGGACAGTTACAGCATGGAAGAGGGAGTTTTAGGCTCAGTTTAGCTCCTCCTAAATTGCAAAAGGCAGGCCCAGCCTAAAGGAGGAAGCTGGTAGTCAACAAGGTGCTGGTAGAAGTAGGAGAGGATGAGGTTAATAAAAGCCATTTCCCAGGCCAAGCAGGGAGAGTGGATGAGATGGGAGAGTGTGGAACAACACAAGGTGGGCTGGCAAGACCTTTGGTCAATGGAAGAGAGTAGGATCAGTTTCCTTATCAGGTCACCATATGATGTTCTCCCGTCACCGCAGAACCTAAACCTCTGTGTAGGTGAGGATCCCTCTTGTCCTTTGTGTTCATCACCTGCCACATTAAGGCACATTTTCACAGGATGTAAGGTGGCTCTTAGCCAAGGTCGGTTTACTTGGCACCATGACTAAGTACTGCAATGTTTGGCTTTAGCATTGGAAGGCAAGTGTAACGTGACCAATAAGTTGCCACCTGTTCTAGCAAAACATTACACACAAAAGACAATATTCCTCTGCCCAGGCGGGCAACCACCAAGAAAAGGTGTTAAAACCAATTCTCGCCCAGGACAACTGCAAGCTGATAGGGACTGGAAGATGCTGGCTGATCTTGATCAACGGCTTTATTTTTCCATCTGAATTGCCACCACTAACCTCCGACCAGATATTGTTTTGTGGTCTGCATCAGCACACATTGTTCAACCGATAGAGGTAACAGCTGTAGATTAGGCATATGAGAGGAAGAAACTGTGGTATGCTCATCTGGTCACTGAAGCAGAACAGTGATGATGGAGAGTCCAGGTTTATCCAATGGAAGTGGGTTGTCGAGGATTTGTGGCACACTCTACAACCCGGTTCCTCAGAGACGTTGGATTCAGTGACCAAGAGTTGTGTTGCACAGTAAAGAACTTATCTGAAGCAGCAGAGAGGAGCAGCAGTGGTTGAGGCGGAAATATTCTGGCTGGTTGTGTGCATGCCACCACGCTAAGGTTTCGTAAAATTCTTGAAAAACTAAAAGAGTCTGTTGGTTTATTTGTTTAGTTTGCATAGAAATTACAGTTATTACGTTATATTGCGTGAATGAGGGTTGGTGTTTGGTCAGTTAGTTGGTATGCCATACAAAACCGTTGCCACTGAACCTACTTTAACGAAGACAGAGGGGCTCGACAGCCTTAGTCAAACGGGTTGGCGAGTATGGTTGGGCTGCAGAAAGATTGTGGTTAGGTCACATGTGAACTACGAGGAAGGAGCAACCTCAGCCTTAAATGCAGCCATTAAAGCCGGACAAAAGGAGAGTCACACCACCATGAAAGAAGCGTAAATGGATGAAGCATAATTTACTGTAAAGCTACATCTTAAATTGTGCTTATCTTGGCGAAAGTTGAAGTACAAATCAGCATGAAGTTTTAACATCTACTCTCGTGTAATGGAAATCTTCTATAGTAAACATTAACACACTGTAAGTCAATTTCACTTTTTTTATTTATTTTTTACAAAATGTGTTACAAAAACAGTGACTTGAATAGACCTCTATGGCAAATATTTAATTTCTGTATTTAAATTAATTTCAATACTTTTTTTTAATCAAATGTCACCTCTTTTAACATAGACACTTATGCCTTTACAAAAGGAGGTTGTGATATTTATTTTAATAGCTGGCTGCTGTTTTTGTATTTTATCTTGTACTGTATGTGCGAACGTAAATGCGAACAAATCATACCAAGGCAATTAATCACTTACGGATAATTACATTTTGACATTAACCCAGGTCAAAACAAAGCTTTTAAATTATACATATAAAGTGCCCTTTGCACGCTACGATTTAAGATGCCAAGGAGGCAAACAACTGCGCAATCATGTTACAAAATCAATCAGCAACCAAGAATCCTTTTTTTCTGCATTATTTGTGCATGTGTAATGAGTGTGGTCTGGCTGGGTGAAGGGGCGCTCTGCAGGACAGTCTGGGTCTCTGCTGCTGCGGTGTGTGTGGACAGATGCAGAGAATGACCTCAGCTAACACACTTCCTCCACCACTCCTCAGCATCATGTGTGTGTGTATGTCAGACCAGTGTCTCACTATTGAACCTGGCAGTTAACACAGAAGGAAAACAAGAATGGGTTTGAGCATTGCAGCAGGAGTTTATGAACACAAACACACAAAGATGCTTTACAACTGGAGAAACAATTACTTTCAAGCACAGTGTGTGGCTCGTCCCCAGTGTGAGATGTCTTGTTTCATGTTCTAAGATTTCTGTTGGTCAGATACAAAGCTGAACATAATGATATGGTTGGTCTTATACTGCACAAGTCTCTGTCTCCGTCTCTATAAACACACACACCCCCTCTCTGCACAGTCAGTTATTTGTAAAAGGCAGCAGGATGTTAGCAAAAATGGAGAAGGATCAATCACAGAATGATTATTTTCTGCTAAGGGGGCTCTCAGCAAAAACCCCTCTCAACAAAAAAATATAACACTCAAAGTCACAAGTGTCATGATTCTCCCAATTATTCCCTGAATGACCTTTTTTCTGTTAAAGGGTTAGTTTGGTATTTTACACTTAAAGCCCTGTTTTAAGATCATTTCTGATGAAATAGAACGGTTAAGATTAAAATTTGGACAAATGCTGCTGTTCCGAGAATTTTAGGTTTCTGTGTTTGCACCCCAAACTACACAGAACAAGGGGTAACGAGCGCCACTTTAATTTACAGCCCACAGGAGTTACACTTACCCTCCACTGTAAAAAAAATCCGATAATTTTTACAGAATAATGCTGGCAACTTTAGTTGCCAGAACAATTCAGTAAAAAATATATCAAAACCGTAATCACTTTTACAATAATAAACCGTATTCAGCTTTACAGTAATAAACTGTATTTAATTTACTGAAATCTGTTGATGTAATAATTTTACGATAATTTGATTTCTGTTATGTAACATTGTAATACACTGACAACCATCAATCACCACAGCAGTGATTTAAGTTAAATCAGCAATCAAAGCTCATCACAAGTTGTCTTCTGTTAGAAAGTACTTATATAAAGAAGCTGCATAGTCTCATTCACACATACATTAAACACCATCATGGTAACACACGTGAAATTTAAAAATGCAATAAACATTCATTTAGCAACATTAAATGTAACATAAAACCCTAATGTACATAACTTATTTAGAAAAAAAAACAAGAAAATTATGAGGAAACAGTTATTTCAACAAAAATGCATCAAATGTGAAGTGTGACGCAGGGAATTGTGGGAATGTCAATTTACGTTTTTTCACTGTAAATTATACAAGGAGTTGATCTTTTTCACTTTCAAAAACTGTAAATTTAACAGTATTTTACAGTAAAAAATATATCACAGTTATTTACCGTACATAGTAGGGAAACTTTCTGTTAACCAATTAACAGTTTTGCACTGTAGCATTTTTACAGTCTTTTACTGTTAAAATTACGATTATTTTTTACAGTGTACACAGAACAAGGGTCTGAATACATAGGACCATGTGATATTTCAGTTTTTCTTTTTTAATAAAAGTGCAAAAATGTCAACAGTTCTGTGTTTTTCTGTCAATATGGGGTGCTGTGTGTACAATAATGAGGGGAAAAATGAACTTAAATGATTTTAGCAAATGGCTGCAATAAAACAAAGAGTGAACATTTTAAGGGGTTGGAATACTTTCCGTACCCACTGTATATATGTTTAATTTTCAACCCACAGATGTCAAAATTATCCTGAACATATTTTGCCAGAAATGTGATACATTTTATAAACAACAGATGTACAATTTTTGCCTGGAATATATTAACAGAATAAGTTCCTGTTATTTTTTAACTAATTAAATAATTTGCTTGTATATCTGCTTGTTACCCCTTATTACCTCAAACTTAACATATTGTTCCCTTATACCTACATGGAAGTACACTAAATTACAGAAACGTACACCATAATTTCAGTGTACTTATGAAGTTATTTGCAGGTTGTATATCTGCTTGTTACCCCTTTATTACCCTAAACTTGTCATATTGTTCCCTTACACCTACACATAAGTACACTATAATTACATAAACGTACACCATAATTTCAGTGTACTTACAAAGTTATTTGCAGGTTGTATATCTGTTGTTACCCCTTTATTACCCAAAACTTAACATATTGTTCCCTTATACTTACATGGAAGTACACTATAATTACAGAAATGTACACCGTAATTTTGGTGTACTTACACAGTTGTTTGCGGGTTCGTAAAATAAAGTGTTACCTTTATTTTTTTGTTATTCAAGTTATTATTTGTTGTCTTTTTGTTGTTTTCACAGTCAAGTTTTCAGATTAAAATTCTGAAAGCAGACACAGCATTGAGAAAATTAGAGAAAAAATGTTTGGCATGTTGCCATGACTTCATTCAAATTTCTCACCTTGAATACTTGCAATCTCCACTGTGAAAAAAAAAAAAAAACGTGTTCTGACCAATAAGCAATGATTAGACATAATTATTAGGTGGGGCTGTATGAGTCACCTGCTATTACATTCTTGATTCTGAAAAATATGCATTTATTCATCCCCTCATAAATAAATATTTGCATTTCTTAGATTAATGAATGGTTACAACTATATTTCAGAGAGAAATATATTTATATAAATAAATAGACAAATAAATAAATAAAGGAACGTGCACTGAATTTATTTTATGCTGCTTTTTGTGGCTGAAAAGTCTTGATTGCCATTTTCTCTTTCTTTCTTTTTAATATGCAGAAGTGCAGCGTGAACATTGTGCTACACTCCTGTATTCTCGACTGCATTAAAATAAAGTCACATAGGTTCTCAAAGTGATATGAAGGTGAGCAAAATATCCAGCCTTTTAATTTTAAGAGGTAACTATTCCTTTAAAGGGGTCATTCACCACTGGTGGGAAAAAAACTGAAATTGGTGCCATACAAGAGAAAACAGAGATAACGGCTGATTTCTTCCCTATTGCCAAATATGTATGAAAACTTCAACAGCCATTATGCACAGTGTTCGGTAATAACATAATTTTTTTTCAGTAATGGGGTAATCTAACTAATTACTTTTCCCGTCATTACAGACGCTGTTAACGTTACTGGACATTAAATGCGGTGCGTTACTATGTATTGATTGAATAAACTGTGTAATCCGAACGCAAACCCTGGCTCACACAGCCAGTGAGGAGGTGGGTTAATAAATGCAGTATATGACGGTATAAGAAGTGGACAGAGCCACCTCATTGGAACTCCATTGAGACAAGTGAAGCCTGTTTTTGGCGATTTTTTAGCACTTCCGTTCCTGACGCACAGACTCAAACCGACTCAGAGTTTGACGACGTAGATGTGACGTGAGCAAACCGTTTGTCTTCTAGTGGCTGTGGCATGAGAAATCTGAATCATTCCCTTCCAAAACATGCAGAGGTGGAGAGTGTGAATAGGAGCTGTCCATGAGCAGGAGCAGGAGAAACTTTTGCTAGGTATTTTGATTCATTATTTTGTCATTTTGCCTCCACGTTTCTCCGATTGCCCGCGAGCTTCTCCTCCTGTCCATATGGTAATCTCTCTACTGTGCAACAGAGTCGCTTGGTTATGACGCAATCATTAGCCTACTTTTACAAAAAAAAATGCTTCTACAGGGCCATAACATAAGCTACAAGGTAATGGAGCGTTTTATACATTGCTGTGTTTCTTTAGAAATAATTGATGGACAAATGGGGTCTTCAAACACCTCAGATGTAAAGTTATTCGCTGTCTAAGTGACAGCAAAATGAATGGGAGTCAATGGAAATGCTAACGTAAGTGAAGTTCTGCTACAAGATGGCAGCTCCGCTGAGGCTTCAACTTCCGGTCGATGGATTACCCCCTTGCAGACAACAGCTGCCGCTTCCGCCATTAATGATGACGAGATAGCTGCATCTGTAAAGAAGGCCAGCTGCTCTATCCTGTGAAAGAAACCCAAAGACTTCACGCGAGAGACCTGTGTTCGATCCCAGCTCTCGCAGCAGATAAAATTTTATCTCGCCACGGCCAGACTTTCACCAAAACTTTTCGCTCATTCAGTTCCAGAAAATGGACTGTTCCTGTGTATTTTGCAGTAAACAAGCCGGTACCACAGCTCGCTTGCCGGCACACAAATGCAGTTTCCAAGGCGAACCAGAAAAATCATACTCGTTCAGAATGTTGTTCTCTTGTGCTCTGCATCTAGCAATAAGGTTGGATAAAAAAGAAAAGTTTAAACTTGTGTGCCGTTGTAGTTTAATTACACAGGACTGACAGGAAATGTGCATTGATATATCTTTGTAGTGTTAAGAGAAGGAGAGCTATGGGCGATTTTCTTTTCTTTTTTTTTTTTGCACCCCGCGTGCGTGTTCTTAAAAGAGAGAGACGCAGTCTTTTCAGCTTACCACTATAAATCTCTATTGTTCTGCACTAAACTAGTGAAATTTGCGAAGATATATTTAGAGATGATAGACAAGATATTATAGAATATTAATTTAATGAAAACTAAATTCTGACAAAAAAGTGACATTTGACCTATTTTTAGACCTTAGTGAAAACATACCAGAGCAACATCCGACGAGTTTTCCCAAGATCGTATCACATATTGTTGTCATGTAAACATACCCTAAGTCTGAATTGGCTTGAACAGAATCAAATAGTGCCCTGCTTGAGTAGGAAATGTAGGAACAGAATTGGTATTTAATTGTTCCCATGTGCAAGGATTTGAAAAGTAATTGTTTAGCGGGAGTCTCCAATGAAGAATCCAGCGGGTTCTAGGGACCCAGACACCAACATAGTGTCGGGCCAGACCCGGCCCACACCTGGGCCGTGTGGAAGCCATGTGTACCAGATGGGCTTACACTATGTTGCGGTCTGGGGAGCAGCGAAAGGCTGCAAAGAACCTCAAATACAGAAAGAGCAGCGACGGAAAAGTTGAAAAACATCTGCATTTCACACTTGTCTCATCTGGAGGAGTTTTACTGACAAATAAATCGGAATCCGGTAACACAGAGAAAGGGTAAACATTGCTAATTTACATATACTACCAAAATTGTAACAATACAAAGCGGGTTGAAAATTTGGCAAGTTGCACTTTAACAAATATTAGGTCGGATGGTATGCTAACGAATAAAAACGATAAAGTATTTCCCAAGTCTACCCAATTGCTGGAAGGCAAAATAAATAAATAAAGTGACCATGATTGCAATAGCCATCTGTTTATTGTGAAGGGCCTGGCTGGCATAATCAGCCTCACAGTGGGAAGTGTGTTTGGTGCAGTGCAGTTACCACAACCAGCCTCTTATCAGCAGTCATATCTGTTACTGCAATCAGCTCTAGGTTAACAGACCTTTGCTGTTCTAATATGCTCTCTGAACATTAAAAGAGAAAAGGTTGGGAGGGGAAGATTGTATCACATTCACAGCTTCATGGTCCTAGACTGAGCGAAAAAGATCACAGCTGCTATGATTAACATCAACCTCAACTCAACTCACACCGCCAACGTAATGGGCTACCCTCCACTGCAATCATTTGAAGAGCAGATAAAGAAGTCCTGCCGTGCTGAACATGCCAGCTCTACACTCTTCACCTCTCCAACGAGTCTGCTCTTAAAACATGATTTGATATATTTACAGCTGCCCTTGGCATCATCTGTTAAAATTAAAATTAAACTGATGTGCATGTTACATGCATCCTCAGGCCTCCCATGATGACCTTGGCATGAACTCCCATAAAGCCAGCGATTTAGACCTGCTGTTGAATATTAGGGGAGGCTCAAGCTTTGAAAGCATGCAGCTGCGGCTTTATAGATTTACTTTTATGCCATCCATGAAAATGATAAATGCTGTACACTTCTTTTTACAGGTAAAACTACTGTTTACAGGTGTTAACCCTCTGGGGTAGTCTGTTACGCCGGCGCGACCAGCTCACTTTTTCTTCTTAACAGAGCCAAAGAGACTCAAAAAACTTGTATTTCTCATTATTCATCATTCAAAACTGTAAATGTGTTATTTTATTTGCGTACACTAATAATAAAAACAAAATGTCTAGTTTTTTTGTAAAATAAAGAAAATAAACATGATGTGCATTCTGCTGTCTCTCTCAATATGAAGTTCATTTTGAAAAGCGACAGAAAATTATCTGTAACTCAGCAAATGCTTGTCACACTGACATGAGACATATGTCTTTACAAAGCTTGAAGTCTCTATTTTTAATGATGTAAATTTTATCAAAAACAAATATTCTCTGTTTAAGTAATCCATATCAAAGCAACAACATGTACAGTTTCTACAGCCTGTGCTCATTAGCTCTAATGTGACCACACCCACGCGCAAGAGCAATTGACATGCAAATCGTCCTTGTGAATGAACGCAGACCTGTAAACGGCCTATCACCTCAAAAACAAAGAATCAGAGACTTTAGTACTCTTCTGCTTTTCATCGAGTTTGGACAGCCCGTTCTCATCCTTTGGTGTCACATAGAACGCTATATGACAAAACGGTGCTATACTACGCACATAGCACCCTTTTATCTTTAATATAACACGCGAACCCAAGGCGTCATAAATCCTTTAGCGTAATATGAGCCTACCCTACCCCACACCTAAACCTACCCATCACAGTACGTGTTATATTAACGATAACGGGTGCCATGTGCGTAGTATAGCGCCGTTTTGTCATATAGCGTTCTATATGACGCTAAAGGATGAGAATGCGTTGGTTTGGAAGTCTATGTTGGTATATATATATATAAGCTTTCTTTTAGTTTATGTAATACACAGACAGGTACTATAGCACTACCCAAATCAAACCCAAGTGTAGTTTTATTTATTATTAATAATCTTTTTAAATGTTTGCTTGGATATTTTTTTATTATTATTATTTACATTAATAGCCTACAGCTGTTGTACACTAGCCTGACTCCGTCAGACTCCTACTTCCGCTAGTTTCATTTCGCTCCTGTAGTCAGTCTGAGATAGCGGCCTATCTTTCAGTTTTCCACCGGCCTGAAAACAGCCGGCCAATCAACGAACAGAGGGCGGGCTGAGAGCCGTGACATAGACTCTAAGCGCCAAGTTTTACATTGTAGGTTAGAGAAATCGAAACTCGAAACGACCGCAGAAATGGGAAACAAGACACGGAATGCAATTCGCCCTGTTATGGAAGAACATTCCGGAGTTTTTCAAACTGAAGCAAAAGTGGTTTACAGCCATGTTCACTCCGGTATTTCGCTCACATCATCAAGTGTTTACAGCCAGGACCGGCGCGTGCACTTCTGCCGCTCTAGGCTAAAAACAATTTTGCTGCCCCTCTATTTGCAACGTATACCAGCAACAACCAGCATGCTTGGCCATTATGTAGCTTGCACAACGCACATACACTTTGATTCTCTCTCATCAACACAGATGCAGCCGTTTTTATCTTTGAAATCATACATTATAACAAGGAAAATGTTAACACTTCAAGCTTACACATTTACGCAACTGCGCTCTTATTATCATATTATTATTATCATAATAATAACAACAATCCACCATATTTCATTTCGACATCCTGCTGCATTAGTCCCAGATATGTGATTCATGAACGATCTTGTTTATTGCGTATGTCACGTGACAAATGAACGTAAGACTCAGAAGGTAAAGTGATTATTTATGTAAATCATTTTTTACTGCATTATGATTTCTTAATTCAGAATATGATCAACATTCCGTAGGTGGATGTGATCTGGGAATTTGGCTGTTAAAGTTATAAAATTGAATCCACTTAAATAAACGAAATGACTCGAATGACTCAGAGAGTCAGTAAAATGAACTTCTTATTAACCATTCATGACTCGCACGAGAGCAGGGACACACCGACGCTGCGGGCGGCCGCAGCTCAGCAAATCATATTTAGTTTGTCAATTGTTCATTCCCAGTTGGCACACATTTTGCAGCCCTTACAAAAGCGCCGCTTCCTGTTTACAGTGGAAGTTCGGTTCATAGATTTGAGTTTGATGCATAATGTCTCGATGGTTCGATGCGGCTGTCGGCGCATAACATATGTCATTAATAAGCTTATCTGATTGGCTTAAGGGTAACCAATGATTATAAACTTCAGAGAAGCGCCCCCTTGCGAGAGAGAAAACACTTCTCTATTATGCCATTCCAGACTCTGTCTACGAAGCAAAGTGAAGTAGCAGAGTCTGGTATTACCGGGCTAGTTGTACACCTCCCCATCTTAACAAATTTCAAGTCTATCAAGTTTATTAATGACCAACTTCTAAAATTTACAGTTGTCTTTGTAAAGAAATGCTTGCTTATATGTAGCCTGGGAGCCACTGTTGTGACACTGTACAAACGCTTCCAGTGGGAATACTCGCACGAATCTGCTGCTGCAGTGACGATGCCGCTCACGCTTGCGGTGTGCAACCGGCATAAGGCACACCTGTGCAACAATCATGCTGTCTAAATCAACGTCTAATCATTATCTCGGCAAAGGAGAAGTGCTCACTAACACAGATTTAGAAAGATTTGTGAAAAATATTAGAGCGAAATGGGCCTTTAGTGTACATAGATAAAGTTTATCTTTGAGTTCAGCTCATGAAAAATGGAGGCAAAAACAAAAGTGTTGCGTTTATATTTTTTCACTCTAAACCTGAGAGGTTTCTGTCCTACATTGAAAGTGCAGGTAACCAAAATTTAGAAGATCCAAAAAGGTCAAAGGCATTGTGAAATGAATATATTACAAGTTCTGTCAAGAGATATGATTGCTTTATATGATGAACAGATTTAATTTAGGCTTTTACTCGCATTTAAAAATAATGTAATATTTTATCTCTATTATATGTTGGCATACCATTTAACTAGATATTTGTTAAAGGAAAAGTTTGTCCAAATATGTATGACTTCCTTTCATTTGCTGAACACAAAAGATGTTTAAAGAACTGGTTTTGCACATGAAAGTCTCTCTCTCAACTTTCTGGAGAGCAGAGGCTGTGATTGCAGAGTATATATTCTAATAGAGTCACACATAATAAGGACGAGAAATGTGACCCAGCTGCAGCCAATTTGAAGTGGCAATGCACATTTCAAAAGACAATGGTCTAGTATTGTTTGCTTTTGCTTTGTTTTGCATCCAGGGCATTGTGAGTTTGTCAAAGAGAGCCTTGACACTCTCATCTTTCTCAGATATTGTTGGTAAATCCAAAGTCTACCACATGGACACGACTATTTGTCTTCATCTAATTTCAATTCTTTTTCTTTCTTCCTCCTGTCTCTGAGGTCTCGAAACAATATGTTAAAAGCATTTTGTTACTGAAAGGCTTTTCCTGGAAAAGCAAAGCTATCCTACAGAGTCTGATTGTTGTAACCTTTAAGGATATGAAGTCAAAGGGGTTATGCAATAGTATACAAAACTAATTTGTTGCCGTCATATTAATTATGATAGCTTTGTGACTTCTATTGAACAATCAATGTACAGAAAGGGCACTCTAATACATTATTGGATTTGTTTGTAGTGCTTTTAATACCATTTGGATGTTTGGGTTTTAGAAGAGTTTTATTTATTTTTTTATAAATAAAATAAATGGGTCTGCGTAATAAATGGGACAATTACAACATTATTTCTCATGACTACATTTTTGTATCTCATAATTACAACTACATATCTCACAACTGCAAATGTAGGCCTATATATGTAGAGACTACATATAATAAAATTTTTTGAGGAAGCAAGCTTTTATGATGTTGCTTCTTGAGCTTATACCACACTATATGATAAAGTAAATAATTCCTAAGAATTATGAAATATTAAAGGGGTGGTTGACTGGCATTTCACTTTTTTCATTTTAAATAGTGTGTAATGTTGCTGTTGGTACATGAACAGTATCTGCAAAGTTGCAGCACTGAAAGTTTAGTGTAAGCAGAGATATCGTCTTTTTAAAATCAGGAATTATAATTGCCTACAAAAACGACTCTCACTTGGGACTACAGCTGGGTTATGGTACGTCACTAACCCACACATTTGCATCAACCACTCCCTCCGGAATATGCAAAAAAGTGCATGCGCATTTTTCAGCAGCTCCAGCCTCCAGCACGTCGAGTGTGTTGTGTTCACGCAGCTGTCAGGTCTTCTGTGCTCGGACTTCCCACGGACGCTATTCTTCCTCAACAATGGATACAATTTATGTTTGATTATGTTCCTGAAAGTGTCGATCGTAATCTAGCTCTCTGTGCTGCGCATTTTACGGAAGACAGCTTCCAGAATCTCAACAAGTTCAACAACAAGTTCAACAAGAAACTGTTACTAAACATGAAGCAGATCCAACTTTAAAACCAGAGGCAGCAGTTGTTGGGCCACAATCTGTAAGTAGGCTAAGACTTAATCATTTTAAATTTATTTGCATGTATAATTCCGTACGTAATGTTTTAGTTTTATCAAATGCCAGCGCTGGCTTTAGCCACTTAGTTATGCTATTTCGTGTCTATGACAACCGCGTACAGACATGAATTTTGTATAAGTACTAATGTTGTAAATGTATTTGTCATGTATATATGCTTTATGATGTTATTTTCGATTTGATCAAGAACGTAAACTTGCCAACGCTGTTTGAGTATAACATTAGTAGCCAGTCAGTTACTATTGTTTCCAGTCAGATGCTATTATGTAAAACAAACATGTATAAAGTTACATTTTTTTTTAGCAAATTATCATTCAGAAACGTTCAGTAAGAGCCGTGTGTGGTGAGGTTCTGTTTGACTCACTTCATCGCGGCCTTTCCCGTCTGATTCTGCCTGAAACTGATACTGCAGTTTGACACATATTTACATCTGGACTCGGAGCTCATGACGTGCCCGTAAAGGTAATGGGCGTTAATCTTCCGGACAACGTGAACGACAGTTTAGCCAATCACAACACACCGGCCCAAACTAACCAATCTGAGCCCACTACGTCATTCTGAGGGAGTGTTTTCATAGAATCAGGAAGTGAACCGCTCGTCAGGTGACAGAGGAGAGCGCTGCTGACCCCATAAACACAATCATGCAAAGAAAAAAAGCAGTCAACCCCCCTTTAACAAAATAACATTGTAACACTGAAGATTGGAGTAACTGATGAAAATTCAGCTTTGCATCACAGAAATAAATTATATTTTAAAGTTTAAATTATATATGAATTTTTTCTGTATTTTCGATCAACTAAATGAAGCACAAGACACTTTTTTCAAAATCTGTCACGGTTTATGAATTCATTGTTTCCTTTTTGTCTCGTGTTACTGTTGTTATGTGTGTATGGGCACGTGCGAGTGGGCTTTGCCACTCATTCCAGCCGATTAGTGATCCAGGCTGATCACACTTCTCTCACCAGCTGCATCCCATTCACTCACCTTCAAATGCTCATCGCACTCTTCTCTCTTTGTCAGATCGCTGTTTGATGTACCTCGTGTGTGTTGTTCCTGTTCCAGTTGGTGTTGCTGTTCGTGTCCTGTTCCGGTCTCTGTTCTTCTGGTTCACGCTCCAGTCTGGATTGATATCAAGTCAAATATATATATCGTCAAATATATAGTCAAATATATATTTTGTGTGTGTACATCACAACTCACTTCACGTCGTCTCATCACTTCAATGTTTCATTGCTGACCATCTAGTTCCTGCGTCACCAGTCGTCCTGTGATCCTGGACTGTGTACTTCATTTACTCAATAAAGAGTTTCATCGCATCATTGCTTCTGTCTCCTTGATCAGGACAAAATCATATCAAAACAGTAATTTTCCTACACTGTAAAAAATGATTTTTGGTGAAGTAAATACTAGTGAAAAAAAAAACAATGTAATTTACTTGAAAAAGTTAGTTCAGGCAAGAATTTAAAAAACGAAGTAAATTCCATAACAGTACTTAATTCAAGCGAGTAGAAATGAAAGTGTAAATATCAACTCAATAAAATTAAGTAAAAATTACTCAACTTTTCTGATACTGAGGTTTCCATCATGCACTGGACCTTGAATAATTAATTAAGGCTCATTTTTCACTGGTTTCCAGCTGTATTTACACTGTTTTATCATTGATTTTTGTTGTCAGTATTAGTAACTTGCCATTTTGTGACATTTCGAGTAAATTTTTTGCTCAAAATGACACATTCAAACACAAAAACGACCCATCAAATGTTACCGCCATTGTGTATTGTCTACCAAGTATTGAGGTGTTTGCATTCACATGATGTTTAACATCTGACATAATGTAATATAAATTACTTAGATTATCTAAGTAAAGCACATACTATAAATGACTAATAAAATTCAAGATTATTGTTTTTGTGAAATGTAATACAAAGGCCAAGCGAATCGATATTAATCAACCTTTTACTAGCCGAGTTAAAATTACTTATTTTATGTAAAGTTTACTTAATTCCATATTCCAAGTAAATTTAACTTAAAGACTAATTAAAGCTACTGATGAATATGTTTAGGTTTTTACTTGAACCTTTCGTTCTCGTTCTCATGACTTATACTTCATATCTCCAAATTGCTATTATTTTTGACAATTGTTACAACATTTCTCATAATTGTAACTGCATTTTACCTCAAAATCACTATTTTATATCTCACAATTGTTTTTTGAAAATTCAATATCACAATATTTTATTTTTCGCAGCTGTTACGTAAAATTATTTCATTCAATAATACCACTTTTTGTTGTCTTCCTTCTTGAGCATATAACTTAGATCACAATTTAGATTGGTGTCCAATTTTCACTATTAACTAACTATTAACTACAACTTTCTTCAAACTCCTAATTACTGCTTATTAATAGTTTGTAAGGTAGTTGTTAAATTTAGGTTTTGGTTAGGATTAAGGATGTAGAATAGGATGTAGAAGGATGCATGTAATATCTATGCTAATAAGCAACTATAGTTAATTTTTAATTTTTAAAATAGAACCCTAAAAGTGTTACTGAAAAATGTAATCGTTCAACATCGTATTAAACGCATGCTGTTTTTCAGATTCAATACGAGGCTTGTCAGTGCATCAACTTTCTTCTAACAAATCCGTCCCATCATATATTTTGCCTTTACACAAAGGTGCTCGCTCACTGTGATTGAACCGAAGTCAGCGCATTACTGTGAAGCATTTGGAAAACGCAGACCCATGCATGGAGCGCAAGAGCTCGTCAATTCAGTTGTATTATTTTTCTCCCAGTCAACAGTTTACTGCATAAAGCAGCACCCATCCATCAGAGTAAAGGACAGTTAAAAGAACCTCTCAACACAAACTACAATGATAGATATGTTCGTTTTTCATTTGCTGTTTTTCCCCCTGGATCAGTCAGGAGGTTTCACCAATTGAGTTTTATGTCACAGATTTGTTTATCCTTTTCTGTACTGGTCACCAACCAGCTTTAATGTTTCTCTAAAAGGAAACCAACTCTATGGCAATGTGAAAGGGTGGCATTTACCTCTGTGTGGTGTGTATAGTTAGATCTGGGGTAGACTGACAGATCCTTACTCCTCATCACCATTCCTTTTCATCTCCCTTGTCAGGTCGCCATTTCTCAAAGGGACTAGTATTTTGAAACCACTCCCTGTCAACATAGATGCGAAAAGGAGAAAAGAAATGAAAACACTCATCTGTCTAGCTTTCTGTCAGCCTGCCCAGACAACATTGGCCAAACAATGTGGCAAAGCCGCCAAATTCTTGGTTTCCATGCAATGTGTGTGCAGCATCCGCGGGTACTTGCCTGGATGTGTTTTGAATAAGTCTGAGGAGAGTGAGAGATCCCAGCAGGAGCTTTGAGCACTGCAGTCGCCTTCCCAATTAATGCATCAGCAGCCAGCACATTTGTCCCCTGGATAGATATTTCCTATCAGCACATCAATACACTCTTAGCTGTCTTCAAAAAGAACATTTTGTGGCTTCAATAACACTGTATGAACAAGTGAAAGCATAGAGTAATTGATATGTTTGATTGTTAAACAATAGGTTCCTCTTTTATTTCTTCATTCATCATTTTTTTAAAGCACAGGAAATTTCGTCAGACCACCTGGCCCAATTGATGAGCAGACCACCATAAAACAGTGCTTAATCTTTACATACTCTGCTGACTGAGATAAAAAGATGGACTATAACTGAAATGAGCCAAAACAGATGTCTGATTTGTCAAATCAAACAGATTTGTCTTTTTAAGATGTAACAATATACCTTAAAGACCTGTTCATTCTTTTGCAAAGAAAGCACATTTGGTCTCTTCTCCAAAATGTATGGCATCAAATTATTATCTGAAAAACAAACAAACAGTAAATCTGATTTCCAAGCTTACTTGGGTAACTCACATTCTGCATACACTGTATTATTGGTGTATACACTCTTAGAAAAAAAGGTTCATTTGGGGTTCTATATATGAAGCATAGGGTTCTTTCCTCAACTCCAAAGAACCTTTTATGCTAAAAAGGTTCTATAATGACAATAACCATCCCTTTTGGCACAAAGGTTCTTTATAGGCTATTATTCATTCATATATTACATTATTCTGCCACATTTTGTAGTTGTAATTCAATTATTGTTTATTAGACTGTTGTAGTAACTTAATGTCATATTTTAATCACTGCAGATTTTTGGAGGAGAAAAACTGAAATGGCACTCTTCGTGTGATATTGATTAAACTACATAAAATGATATAAATATATGAAGAGTTCAGTATGCAAAAGCCTCTAAGTGCCATTTGAAATTTTCTTCTAAAATGATCATTTTTATTAAGCTTGTATATTAAGTTCAGTAATTTCACTCTAAATGGCAATGAAGATTACCTATTAATTGTCATTTAAGTGAAATTACTGAACTCAAATATACAAGCTTGATAAAAATGGTCATTTTAGAAGAAAATTTCAAATGGCATTTAGAGGCTTTTGCATCTGAACTCTTTCATATATACATTTTCTAACCCCCATATCTTTAACTTTCTGATTATTCAAATGCATTCATAAATACATTTTAGGGTCTTGATGTTTGTCAATAATATGAAATATTTAATCCGGAAAGAACAAAACAAATGATAATGAATGAACCCAAAATATTCCATATAGAACCTTTTTCCTAAGTGTTCTTATTATTGAACCCTTAAAAAGGGTTTTGTATAGAACCTTTTAGGGGTTCCAAATACATAGCACTGATAGAACCTTTTCTTCGAAGAGTGTAAGGTTTGGTACATAATGGAGTAAAAAGAAGATTTCTTTAAGTCTATAAGATATTATACTAGCACAAAATATAACTGGCAAGACACTTCCACTGTGGTGACCATGGTAACAACAACTGATCTGTAGTACATCACTGATACTGCTAACCGGTACACATCATCAAGGCCTGAATGACACTGGTGATGACTGGTCACAGTGTCTCTTATGCCAGAAAGGTGAGATGATCCAACACTTCTTGTTGATGGTGTTGTGAAAACCAGCTATTTGTGTCCCAGAAGTCTTTGTTTAGACAATAGAATTTCATCTTTTATATCTATATCTGCTGATTGTTTAACAGGACAGGCCAAAGACAATTACACTATTGAAAAGCAAATTGAGTTCACGCTGTCTCATTCAAACATAAATCAGCAATATATGAGTCATTAGATAATTTATTGCTCTGATTATCTTGAGGCACACATGGACAATGTTTAACCCGAGGAGGTTTATAACACCTGGAGTGAGCTGTCCATTAAGCATCCATCTCAATGGCAGGTGATTATGGATATATATTTGTGCAACAGTTATGCGAGTCCAAGATCATAGAAGAACATATTTTGAAAGTTGAAGTCCAAGATAAACCCAGAATATTTATAAATATTGTTGAGGCTCTTATACTATTCATGTCATGGAATTTAAGACAATATAAACTTTATTCAACAATGCTGAATTTAAAATATTCAGTATAACAAAATAATATTCAACATACCTAATAATACTAAGTTCTTATTGGACTTTGATTCTTTATGTAAAAAGTATAGCCTATACTCCCAGAATTTATATTTATTTAAGCCTTGGGTACTTTGAATATAAAATACAGTTACACTCTGGATACTGAGGGCAAATGGTAAAGGCTTTAAAGCTTATACCTCTATTAAATATAGATCAAGCAACATCAGTCTTGGGACCCCTGGGCTCCTATAAGGTCCTGCAGTGGGTGTGTGGACAGATATATAAAACATGATTTCAAAAATAAAAACATTCTATTTTATATTTTAAAGTATCTCTTAGTGTGATACATTGTGTACTGTTAAGCATTGTTGAAGTTGTTTGGGGTCTGTAAAATTTGAGAACTCTATCTGCTTGTTTTCTTTCTAAAATACCTTTCAGAAGACCACGTTTCGAATCATCAAGAGTCTTATGAAAGGAAAACAGCTGTTAAGGGGTTAGTTCACCAAAAAAATTAATTTTGACATG
This sequence comes from Hybognathus amarus, assembly GCA_030378365.1. Taxonomy (NCBI): domain Eukaryota; kingdom Metazoa; phylum Chordata; class Actinopteri; order Cypriniformes; family Leuciscidae; genus Hybognathus; species Hybognathus amarus. Next base: position 305,110 of record JAQIUQ010001222.1, on the reverse strand, counting down.
AAATCGACAATGAATGGAATGACCTGAGAGGGTGAGTAATTACTGACAGAATTTTCAGAATTTGGGTGAACCCTAACCATTTAGGGAGTCCCACAAAGTGTCTGCTCTGCTCCATACAGCATGAACTGCAGAGTCGCATAGTGCACTGAGTGGTTCGATTTCAGAATCATATTCTTACTACTGTATGTGACGAGGATTATTGACAAATATCTCATCTTGTAAAATATGTGGTCAGTGGCCCTCATTTATCATTCTTGCGTAGAAACAGGCATATATGTTGGCATAATATTATGCTTACACTCCTCTCACTGCTGATTTATGAAGCTGTGCGTACCTTTGAAATCCAGGTGTACGCAATACCTGCCCTTGATAAATGTTGCGGCTGAAACGATCGTCATTAAGAATAACACGCCCTCTCCGCTTCCAACACACCCCTCATTTTACGCCATGAACACACAGAAGATGGCAAAGAAGAGAAACTTCGGTAACACTTTACAATACGTGTGCACTAATAAGCATTAATTCATGTTTAACTAATGCACAGATAATTCTGAATTAATGTGTAACTAATGATTATCTAAGCTATTCATTAATGATCACCTCATTAGGAACTAATTAAAAGTCTGTAAGGTTAATGTATTAGTTCATACATGACTTGTTATTAATTAAATATGTAATTGTGGATTTATTCCATAATAACTCATTTTTTAACTAATAGTGTTAATTAATATGTTAATTAGCAGAATGAGCAAAAGCCTTGTGTTTCAACTTCCAGATAATATGACAGGTACACTAATATGCATTAATACATGATTAATTAATTAATTGTTAATGCAAATTCATGTGCAAATTACTACAATTACTAAATGACTAGTTTATAATGATGTGCCTCAACAAGTAAAGTCATAACATAATGATACCTTTGCAAATAATTAGCTAATGATTAATTAAGGCAGACAACTGGAAGTTGAAGTGCATAGCTAATTGTGGTAATTAACGCATTAATTTACACTATTAGTTAATAAAATATGTTATTAAGGAATTAATACACAATGACACAGTGAATAGCAATTCATGTATTTCTTAATCTATTAATCATATAGACTCTTTATTAGTTGCTGAAGCAGTAATCATTAATTAATGGCTTAGTTCTTCATAAGTTATACATTAACTCATGATTATCTGTGCATTAGTTAAGCATAAATTAATGCATATTAGTGCACACATATTGTAAAGGGTTACCGAAACTTCTCTGAACGTGGAACCGAAATGACCTATCACAACGTATTTTTTACAGCATGTGTTTTGACACAATTAGCATTTCATTTCCAATCACGTCACACGTATTGGGGTGTACAATATGATGATTAATAATTGCATGACAATTTGTAATATTCTTCTTCTCATTATTACGATTTTTATTATATTATATATTATTATGATACTTATTGTTATTTAGAAGAAGAATGTCATTATTATTATTATTATTTGTATTATTATTATTACTACTATTTAAAAGAATTCATTTATTTTTTGTCAGTCTGAATTATTTTTTGGTCACTGAAAGCCTTTCATTACTGAACCCAGGCCATGTGCACCTGCCGGGCCTAACCCTGAAACGTCAGGTAAAGCGCACAGGCTCGCAACTAAAGGAATACATATCGTGAGCTTAGAATTATAAGGTTCTATCTCCACTTTTGGTCGAAATTGAGTTTTTGACATAATCTGATCCATTAGGTGTTTATTAATGCCTGTGTGGTGTTATTTTTGTAAAAAAAGATTAATAGATAAAGCTATAATAGAAGATTATACTACATAACAGTTTTGCCAGGTGGGATGTAAAAACTTTGATGCTCAATATCTCAGAACTACCCTAAACGGAGATAGAACCTTATAATTCTAAGCTCACGATATGCCTACAAATCAAATGCTTTGGTAAAGTCAGACAAATTAAACATTAACACACAAATGAAGTCCATGTAAACACTGACTTTTAAAATTACTATGTTGTTGTTTACAGTGGGTCATAATATATAATATCTTTTAGTTTGTCAGTGCGTTTTTGTGGTGTTAGGAATTGTTTTTCTGCGCATTTCTGCACTAACTCAAAACGTGCCTCCTGAGCTGGCGTAGGATTTGAGCGTGCCGTCCGCCAACGTCCAGAGTATAGTCTAGGAAATGTAAGCCTTTCTTACGTGAATGGGGTAAAAATTTTAACCTTTAGATATCACCATGAAAATTACTGAGGTAACTACTTGCATCAAGTCAAACAAAAAATGTAATCTTAAATTAGCAAAAAATTTGCTAATCTGCACAAATAACACAACATATCTAAACATTAGGTATAGCCAACTTACTACTATAAATTACTAGCCACCATTTCTGTCCTGGATGTTAATGCAACTCACGGTCGCCAAACATGTCACGGATTGATGATGTAAAACCCTGGATCGAGTCTTCTTGCACACGTTCCTTTTTAACACCTCTTGACTGCCATACGTTAATGACAACTGAGATCCTGCAGTGTGACATGGCTTACAGCGGGGATCCTGTTTGTACAATCTGACAAGCAACAGTTGTAAAGGACTGTTATGAATCATACAGTGTGCACCCAGCTTTAGCAACTCTTACAGAAAAAAAAACGGATCATATATTAACCCTCAGGTGCTCTTCGGTTATTTCTGACCGAAAAATTTTCTGTTTTGAAATTTTAAAAATCACAGCTTCATCGGAATGTTACGTATGAAGCTGTGAATGTAATAAGTGGTCGTAAAAAAATAGTCACACTCTTCTGTCAAAAATGACCGGCCATAGGAAATGAATGGGAATTGACAAAAACACAAAAACTTTGAGAATTTTTGTGTGTACAATCTACAAATCGGCCACGATGCAGAAAAAAGTGCTCAGCATTGAAGAGGTGACACTCTAAAACATCAAGAGTGCAAAACAGACATACCCACCCCTACACACACACACACATACATACATACACACTTTTATACACAAAAACACCAATAAATTGTGATTAGAGAAATCTGTTTTGAATATTTACAAATTACAGCTTCTTCAGAAAATTACGAAACTCTGTGACTTTTATAGCATTGGGTATGTGAACACAAAAAAAAATGAGGTCATGATTCTAGCAATTTAAGTGGTCGTAAAAAAAATGAGTCACACTTTTGCTCTTCTGTCAAAAATGACAACCCATATGAATGGGAAACTGACACACAAAAAAAATTCTCCGATATTTTGTATGTACAATCTACAAATCGGCCACAATTCTAAAAAAAAGTACACCGCAGGAAAGGGGTGACACTTACAACATCCAGAGTGCAAAACAGACACACCCACCAACACACACACACATACAAACACACTTTTATACACATACACACCAATAAATTTTGATTACAAAAAGTATGTTTTGAATTTTTAAAAATCACAGCTTCATCGCAATGTTACGAAACTTGGTGACTTTTATGGTATTATGTATGTGAACACAAAAAGAAATTTAGGTCATGATCTGAGCATGCTAAGTGGTCTTAAAAAAATAGTCACACTTGTGGTCTTTGGTCAAAAATGACCCCATAGGAAATGAATGGGAAATTGTAAAAAAAAAAAAATAAAAAAAGTGAATTTTTGTTTTTTTTGTCAATTTTTTTTATAAGAAATAGTTTTTGAGATTGTTTCAACTATATATTCAAATCCACCAACAACAAAAAAATGTGTTCATAAACAGCTGGGGAATTCACATGCCTCTCCATAGAGAGCTGTACATGATATCTAGTGGTTACACCATGATTCTACGATTTTTCTCTATACTGTAACCAGATGGTGCTAATTTTCTTCAAAAAAGATTTTTTTCTGAAGGCCTAGACTCTATATTAAACTAAAATACTGCATGTACATTTTTTTTGTTGAAAAAAATATATATATATATAAAAAATATATATATTTTTCCATGGCATAAATAAACCATAAATATTGCATAAATATTAATAAATTCAATTAAATTGTCTCAAAATACTAAATTAAAAAGAATAAATATTATAGAACAAAAATAAATTGCATTGGTTTTACTGGGATGGAGAAAGTTTCATTTTTAGGTGTCGGTCACTTTTGACCGGGAAGATGACAAGTGTGACTCCGAAACGAAGAGCACCTGAGGGTTAAATGACTACGGATCACACGCTATCAGACTTTCAAATGAAAACAATGTGTTCTAAAGTCATTTTAAAATATCAGAGATGTCTGATATCCTCTGACTAGATAGAATCTGAATCTAGCCTGTTCCCAAAAAATTGCTGCAAAAGCGGTATAGGGTATTCCAGCTTACAAATGTTTATGAAACTCTGTCCACATTGATCTGAACCAGATTGCAAATCCAGTTTGTTTTTTCAGATCATAAATTGTTTATATTCTATTTTACATTGATTTCCTTGATAGCAACAAATACAAATCGCAAGAGAGATGCCATACAGATTCTTTTCAATCAACTAGAATGAATGTTTCTAATAGCCCATAAATTGGAAATGATAAATAAAAAATGCTGTGAAGAAATCTGATTCATCAATGCGAGGACTCAGCTGATCAACATTCTCATTATCAAGTGGAGCTGAAGTAATTGGTTTCTCTATTAAACCATGTGACCTTTTAGGCCTTTCATAAAACAAAGTGTGGATGTAATCCTTCATAAGCTCTGAGCAAGAATCTACATTCAACTTTTACAAACTGGCTCAGAAAAGAAGAGTTTATTTGAGTTTGTCGAGTTTGAGAGTTTGTTTCACGCCATCAGACTGTGCGCCTTAAATCGATCCCTTCATTCCAGGATGTCGGCTGTCATTTTGTAATAGTTTTAAAGGGTAAAATTAGCAATTGAATTCCAGAAGGACAACAGCAACATTATCCTCTTTAATAGGAGAGCACCAAGTCTCACTAAGATAATTACATCATTATCTGTCTATCAATCACCATTTGGTGTTGGGAAAATTACATAAATCCCAAAGCTCAGGAAATATGAGGTACATCACCTTCCCTGAATTATTTACCTGCTTGAGCATTTGAATAACACCGAAGCTTGATGCATGATGAAAAAGCCACCCTCACTTCATTGTGTTTACAGTCCTATGTATCATCTCTCTGAAAAAGAGATGCACTGTATGAGGCTCTTGATAAAAAGGATCAATTTATTTTCTTTCTTTTTTTTTCAATGCTCACCTTTCTCACCTTCACAGCAAATGAAAAAAAAAGGATTTACAGAGTGCAGTAAGCTTTTTTTATGTGTATGTGTGTGGTTTTAATGGGAATGGAGGTGGAGAATATAGGCTTTTCCTCATATTTTAAGTGTTTTACTTTAGCATATTTAGCAAGTTAATTTACTTAAAATATTCAAACATTTAAAAGAGGGTTTTTTATACAACGAACTTTATTAGGACATGCTATTAATCTTCAAACATATTTAAACATATATATTAAAATTGAATTTAAAATAGTTAATACATTTAGTGAAAAGCACAGAAAAAGTACCAGTTTTCAACTGATATGAGATATTTTATTTATATGTTTTTCCAGAATTTTTGATCAAATAAATGCAGCTTTGGTGATATATACTGAGTATTCACATTTATTTGTATAATGCTTTTCACAAGATACTATTTCAAAGCAGCTTTACAAAACATGCATGTGTCCACAATACAATATACCTACTGTCTACTGTATATACTATTTGCCTATTTCATTATTTTTAGATGGCTCACTGAAAGTTGAGCTTTTAAAAACTAATCATTTAATAACATTATTGAATACAATCTTTAGCTAATCTCAAATCTCTAATCTCATCTCTTTTGCCTACAAGTACTTTTAAAGGGGTTAGGAACTGAGAAATCTAATTTTCCTTGAGCTTTTGACATCTAAGAGGTCAGAACTATGACGTTAAATAGGATAAAACACCACCCCTGCAGAAGATCAACACCTACTTCAACAGGGCTGGTTTAGCCCCGCCCACAGATTTGCGCATTACACATAGCTAAAGAACATAGATGCCAACCTTGTGAGTCGTGATGACAATCCGGGTCGAGCTAACGAGCAAAACAGAATATTGCTTTTCATAAGTCCCATAAGCTTCCTCTGCATTCCAATAGGACTGCATGGATAAACTTTATTTTTAATGACATTCCAGCTGATGAGGGTAAAACATCGTCGTCTGTTCGCTTCATTGTACCGAGGATTATTTTGTAAACAAGACTGGACTGCAGACCAATTAAGAGTAAAGAACGGTGCTGTGTCATCTATATTGGATCTGACAGGAATGGTGCAACACACGGACTCTGGGTCGAACATGTATGGGCGAATCATTCCGGTTGCCATTTTACAACATTGGACGTTTTCAAAACAGTTTCCTCCAAGTGCATCGACGGGTGAGTTAAACTCATTATAATATGCAAAACTGTTATCCACTCACAGCAGTGGGTGTTTACTTCCAAGTCTTCAATGCGAGACGGCCATAAAAACCGAGCGCTTTTCAGGTAAGCTCACAACTTGGGTACAAAATAGCCTATTACTTAAGCAAAAGTGAAAACTAAGCGAAAGTCATACGTTGACCTCAGACAACAATGTAATAACATTTAAAAAGCCAGTTCATGACTCCTTTAAAAATTATTTCAAAACAATATATATATATATATAATTTTAATATCAACAATTTTGCAGCCATAACGGGAAAATATAATCATCTGGTTTATGGGTATTAGTCATCATTTTAATATCAGTGCATCTAAACAGATTCTCAAGTAATATGTTTTTTCCTTCAACACTAGTTCTCTTAGTTTGAGACAAATTAAAGATGAAAACAGAAGTAGTGTGTAACCTTGGACAGCAAGCTCAGTAAAAGGAGAAATAGTGTGAAATTACCCAAAGACGATTCCATTCCTCAAAGATGCATCACCATCATTCAAGGTCATATCCTGTGCAGCTCAGACACAACTAACGTCATTCAGGCAGGAACTGAGCAGCAGGTTAAGGACAGCAGCTGGGAGAAGATATTACTGACATGAATTCTGATTGATCCTGAGACCCGTCAGGGACAAGCGATACTCTAAACTCATGACACACTGTGGGAAAGTGCACAAAATTGTACAAACTTTTTTGGGCGTAAAAGGTCAAGTACAGCAATTGACCAAAGATTCTCAAGAACTAAGCCTCGCCTTCAGCGGATTGAAGGGAGTGTGACAGACCTGTGAATTGAGAGACGCGATGAATGACACCCTTACCTACATCTTTCCATCTCACCGCTGCCATCCTGTGAGAATAAAGTGTGTCTTTTGCAGTCGACAGTGGCTGTCAAGCACCTCAATTCTGAAAATCAGTCAGCTGCAGGGAAAAAGGAAATGAAGACAACAATGGATCACGAGAAAAAACGGAAAAGTGCCCATCACTTCCGGAAGAACCGGCAGCTTCCCACTGGTCATTTTGTGGAACAAGATCTCCGAGCTCGGAAAGAGACGCTCCAGGTGCCGGTGTTGTGCAAAGCCATTTAAATAACAAACAGAGGAGTAATGGCCCTGACTTGGCTCATTGACCAAATCTCAATATGTGCCGTGCACATGAATTCATATTTGTGTGCCTCCTCTTGTCAGAGTGTTTTCAACCTTATATCAAAGACTATTCCCAATTTGTTTCTGCAGTATCGAGCAATCTGGCACGGCACTGATTGGAATGTTAATAAAAACGCCCCAGAGGGTGACGGTGTGTAATGAATACTGAGCGGTAGCAGGCAGGACACCGACTTGGTGTCTAGCACACATTGACACGCGCTCGTTCACACACGGACAGCCTCGGGAGATCTCTCTGGAACGCAGTCCATCAAACCACCTTACAGACTCCAGAAGGTGCATGCTTCAAATAAATAAGTAAACATCCCAGATACATCATAAAACACACAGACTGACAAGCAGGAAGAACGTCAGACTCGCTCAGCTCCACACAAATAGCCCAATTAGCAAGCGCATCAGGTCGCGACGGGAGAGGGATCATGAGGAGGGCGAGAGGTGGGCATTGATTCAGGGGTCCCTGCAGGCCTGAGGCCTGGGATCTGAAGTAAATTGAGCCCTGGCCTGATTCCACACAGAAGCCTCAAACTCTCAAGCACCCTAGGGAGAGCTGAGCCTCCCACAGCGAAACTTGGATTGTGAGGAGAAAGTGAGCGGAAAACAGAGATAATGATCCAATTTCTAAGGGCCATCAAAGGGATTCTCTATCTGGTTTTTCATGGCCTTTGGAATGTGGACACTCTTTGAGGATACTGAATGTGCTTAAGTTGCAGATGAATAGAAAATTCTATCCAAATTTGTCCGTTACATGCTTTACGTTACACATTAATTGGCCGTTCACATAGAACTCATTCTTGCATATATATTTATATATGACATTTTATACCTCCCTTTCTAGCTTCTGATTGGCTTACTGATTCATACACGAGTCATCTGAATGATGTTACACACGTAGATGAAGGCTGAATTCATAATAGTTTTCACTTTTTTTTATTATATACAGTATAGTGTTGAGTCAGTCATCCTCAATGTATTTTTATGTTGAAATTACATGACCTGCAGGGCATCAGTAAACGATAGAATCTACTGGCTCATTGGCTGCCATCTCTCTTGATACACTATGTAGTGTTGATTAGTGACGTGATGTGCGAAATTTAGACAATGGAACACACTTGTCATCATGCTTTACACTTTGTCATCATGCATACCTGTCAGAATTTGGGTACTAAAATACGGGAGGCGGGGGTATGGTATCAAACAAACGGTCAAACACAAACAGCGCAACAGATTGCCATGACATGGGAAGAGGTATACTTGTGTGTTTTTTGGAGCAATAACTCCAAAATATCTTCCAGATCGAGGTAAAAGGGGTTACGATATGCAGTGGAGGGATATCTTCAAAACATAAAAATATGCAATGAAGGAGACACAACTACTAATCGAGGCGAATGCTTACCCGTCTCAATTGAAATCTGAGAAACCTAAACCTCAAATGCAACCAGCACAGCATTGAGAACAATTTTATAAGCTGGTTCAGTGGCTAAATGTTAATTTTAGTTAACTGTAAATGTTAAATCAGTAAATGCTAAATGTTCCTACCATCCTACAAAAAATATCGCTCCCCAGATGTAATCTAGTTTGCTTTGTTTCGCTAGGACATTTAACGGCGTGTACATACACGCAAAAGATGACAGTTCGTTTTGGCGTAGACAAACACGCGGATAGCTCAAAATGCGTATAGATATGTTTACGCAAAGTATGTTTGCGTAAAATATGTTTGATGCCATGTCTGAACTCGCATATAAAGTAATAACAAATACTGCGCATTTAGTAATTTTGCCTCAGATACAGGATTATAAATTCACTTTAACAAGCAGGTTCTTCAGTAACCACAGCAACCCCTTGCGTGTCATGCTGAATGCGATTTTCGTGTTTAAAAGTAACTATACACAAGAGACGGAAAGATACAGATAACCATACATTATTACAGGTTATTTCAATTTATCGTCACAATATTTATATATGAACTGATGTTGTCAAGTAAGCTTCATTCTTTCCATGTTGCAGTGTGCACTCCTCTAAACATGCTTTCTCCATGTTTCTTTGACTAATCTGTGCCTCAGTCTCACGCACGCTGATACGTGAGTTAACCATGTTCGACACATTTAACTGGGAGTCTGGGCTGTCCAAACCGTTTTATCCATTGTAGGCACCGCTCATGTCTTGTTTTCAGCTATGGAAAAGGACAGAACACAAGTCCTCCAGACAATCTCTCTGGGGAATGTCTGATTTACAAGCGCCGTGGTCGCACCGCTTCACCATTTTGCTTGGAGTCAATGTTTGACCTGTGTTTGACGAATCTGCTCACATAGTAATAATCAAAACGAAATAGTCATTGCGCTGATTTCACGCAGCCGCCATTTTGAAATCGAAAGCGAGGCTCCAGTAGGAAGCACGGATAAACAATTCATTGGATCACCAACCTGAAGCTGCTGCAGCGATTTACATTATTGGATATTAATATCCAATACAGTAAATGTATATAGCTCATACCTGCTTCTTTTTATTCATTCTGAATGACATATTAAAAAATATATTTATAAATGATTTTTATACTGTATATAGTCTAAAGTATCAAAGAAATGTGTACATTTTTAGAATAACTAATTTCTACATTCAAGACTCTCTAACACTATGATTGAAGGCGACATTTCTGTCTTCTTCACACTGGAGCCATTTCAAAATGGCGGCTGCTGAAATCAGCATATTATGGGTGCTGAATGGCAGAGGCAGGCTAAATACACATTATTTGTGCAGATATTAACATAAATAAAAACATAATATTAAAAAATAAACATAAGACTATTTATCGATTGCAAAAAAACAACTAGATTAATCACGCATTCTTTTCTAAATAATCATGATTTATCGTCATTAAAAGCTATGACTAGGCAACTGGGTTGTAGGTTGCCAGGTTGAGCTCACAAATGGGTTGAAATTTGTATTTATTGAAATATGCGATTATTCATACAACAAGGTTTGGGCCATACAGGAATTTCACGGGAGAAATAACATAACGGAGGGGCAGGAGACTTCTGGGAAAATGGGAGTGTTGACAGCTATGTTTACAAGCAGAGACACTGGGTGAATCAGTACTTGTACAGACAAATAATCAGAAAAGGTCTAAAGAAAGACTTTAGCGTAAATATCGGTACAGTCACAGATGTTCATCTAGTGCTTGTGTACACAGAAAAACTACTGAAAAGCAGTGCAGTGAAGGATATAAATGCCACTAAAAGCAGCACAATGAAACAGACCAAGAAAACAAAATTTCAAACATCAGATGTTTGCCACCTATTAGGCTATTACCTACATAAGGAAAACAGAAGTTTGTGCAGTTTTTGCACATGTAATTTGTGGACAAGTCATAGCAAGTATACTGTCTTCTTTTACATGGTACAAGACCAGAAGAGGTGTGCTATTTTGGTGAAGAATGTGTTTCACCATCATGGGAGTGTAGAGGTTCTGAGAAGGTGTGCTGTGATGTTGCCACCAGGCATAACACCTTTTTGACTGAAGGGAATAAGGAGAATCATACATTTTGTAAAGTGTTTAGGTAAGAGCGTGCAGAACATTAGGTGGTTCAATATGCTGACAACCAAGAGGGCTGTGACATAGCTTCTCTTAGGCTGATTGAAGACCAAACATGCTGCTGCATTCTGGATCACCTGTAATACTGCAAGCTGAAACGTAAGCTAGTAAAGTAGTACATAAATCATGCATGTGACTGCATAACAAAATTGTAAAAGATGTGCGCCAAATCAATTTTTGTGGAGCAAATTCATCACATCTAGCCTATAGTTTCCCAAAACAGGATTTGCAAACACCTAGAGGTTTATTAGTTTATGGAAAGCTGGAAAAAAATATTGTTTCAAAATAAAAGCAAAAAAAATAAATAAAAAACTTACTAATATACTATATATATATATATATATATATATATATATATATATATATACATATATATATATATATATATACATACATATACATATACATATATATATATATATATATATATATATATATATATATATATATTGTTTCCTGCATGACATGTAACCATTAACTAACATCAGAGCTGTGAACATGAAGACGAGTTATTAAATTATTGAAATATTAAATCAAAAGCATTTGGCGAAAAAAGTTTGGGAATCCTTGATCTATTCAAATAAGGCAACATGAACAGGTTGGGTGACAAACAAAACAATGCAAAGTTAAATAAACAACAATAACTCAGACTACATTAAATGTAGGGCTCACTTTGACGGGGGTAAACATGAGCAGTAAATTACTAGCTGACGAAAACAAGAAACCATCAAAATTCAAGAAGCATCAAACACTCAAACAACAGACAAGTATACATCATGATAACACCTTGAGGTTTGCCACTGAGTTGGATCGCTATGTGATGTTTAATATAACAGAGTTGAGAAACACCAGTGTGGAATCACCAGTCTATTTAGTGTACAGTCAGTGTGAAGCAATTCTGCCCTCATGTGGCAATCAAAAACTCAGCCAACCAGCTTAAAAAAAAAATCCATAGTGAGAGAGATAACTACACATATGCGCAATCTAAAAAAGCTGGAAAAAGAGGGAAAGGTAGAAAACAAAATCCTGCAATCACAATGCAATGTTTTCCCTCAGAAGCTTAAAGCTCTGTTTTATTTGAGGGTTTTGCATCTCTTTTCACAGAAGAGCTGGATCTGAACACTTGAATCACTTGCGTCTGATTTGCAAATGAACAAAAGAAAGGCAGAAGCAGAGCCATAATGATTTATTTAGAAGCAGGAAACATTGATTGAACGCTGGTGGCAAAGAAACCAATACCACAGTGGCCGACCTACTCATACTCTGAAATAGATTGTTGGAGTCTTTGACATTCTATCTTGTTGTTTTAGTGAGTGGCTCTGAGTGGATCGTGATTCACCAAGCACCAAGGCGAAAACACATTGAAAATGCAATGGAAGGATAATATCAGACGCTCTGCCTTGTTGGCATATCACTTGCCTGAGGAAATGTGTTATTATTATGCCAACTGTTGTCAGTGGGCCAGCACACTACAGGTGGCATTACTGTGGCACAACTCACAAAATTGGAAGAGCCCCCACTCTGCCAAGAATATGAAACTGTAATTGGAACAAAACAGATTCACAAAACCATAAACAGCACTGCCTGTGGCACTCCCATCTTGTGTGGCGGCCGATAAGAAGGTGCATTTTTCCAAGAGATGAGCTGAGTTGAGAATATCCAGGGAAAGACAGTGACTTACAGCCCTGCTTTGCTTTCCACTCTATTGACTGTGAGTGAAGGTGGTCGACGTTGACCTACCGCCACTCCCAATCCTTATTAATCTCCAACAAGAAGCAGGAAGAATCCTGTGTGCACCAGAAATGAGAAACTGCTACTCTGCTGAACAGAAATGCTATCCGGGTCTAATCCATCATGTGGAGTGGTCATGACTCGTATATTCACATTGCACATCCAGTAACTGAAGATAAACAGACCCTTTCTTCTTACAGATATTCAGTGTTTTGATGCAAATGAAACATATGCCGAGAGAAACTACTCCCCCAAAACATTTAGGTTAAATGAGTTACATTGTACTTTGTAAATTGTAATCTCCTATAACTGCCTTTGGAAAATAAAGTCCCATTTAACCGTTCACAAGCCAGTGAAGACGTTAGCACTGCAAACTCTAGGTCATAAAAGCTATTATAGTCTGCATTCAGGGTACACGGAAATTGGATTTTATACTATTCAGCTAAACAATCACTCCAAGGTGATCCCTTTTCAAGCTGCTATAATTCTGCTCATATAATTTCCTTCGGCACAAGAACACACCTACTAGCCATAGTTTGTTATGCGATCCCTTAAACTATGGAGGAAATACTACCCTCAGGGACAGGGATGAAGCATGCAGCTCATCTCTTAAGCACATTTAACGGCTCGTTACCCCACTGCTTGTTTCAGGCAACACCACACTCCTTGGTCAGGTGCCATTCTCTAATGTGCTGGAAATGAGCCATGAGCCTCAACAGTCCTTAGACAACGAGTATGGCGTGCTCAAGGGACCATTTTGGTTCCGAAAGACGCGTAGTAGTGGCTTAAACAGGAAAAAGTCAAAACGTATAGCCTACTGTTACATTTGTGATTAACAACACCCAGTTTATTACTGCTAAAACATTAAACATGGGTCTTCAACTGTGCCAATTGAAATACTAAATTAATAAATTGCATTTCCAATTTACACAGAAAAGGCTTCTGCTAACCAAGGCTATTGGTCACTAAGATGAAATAAAAAAAAATTGCAATTTAACTGGGTTTTTTTTGTACAGAAATGTTTTGGACCACAGGTATTTGTGGAAAGCTAGCTCTAATGGAGGTGAAGAAAAATCATTTGGGTACATTAAGAAACATTTAATAGCAACAATTTACAGTGAAAAAAGACAAATATAACTTTGAAATGGCTTGAAATTTATAAAATATCTGAACTGTAATAAATACCTCAATGAAGCCGACATTGCCCTGAGTCAATATAACAATTCTTTTGACATCTGTCCTCATGTGTACAAGGCAGAAGAACCTATACAGCAGAATCAAGGGGCTGCTGGTCATCATGTGACGTCATCATAAGAAACAACCGTTTGGAAAGCTCTGGACCAACTCTGCGAGTCGTAGATGTCACACCCTCTCCGCGACGAATGAGTACATCTGACAGCAGACCAACTTTTTCATGCTCCAATTTGCACCGTGCATATGCCTAAAGTAATAAATATACATACACACTAAATGTCAAACATAAAATGATTTACAAAAAAATGTGCCATTTGTTAATTTGTTTGCCGATAATGGGTTGGCTCTATGTTGTTAAGACACTTCAGAATTAAAAACAGATTTAACCTGAGCAAGGAGCCGAGGAGACGGGTAAGCACTGAGTATAGCACTGGCCATATCAGGACTGACACGGTTCAACTGCTGTATTTGTCTCTTCCAAACTTGCAGAAGGCCATTCCCTGCCCGGTCCACCTTCTGACCCCTGCCCACTCACTCTCCAAACAAAATGTGAACCCTGTCTTCTCTCGCTCCCGCCTGGGAAGAATAAACATACACAAAATAGATAAACAGCAGTAGCTAAAGATTAGGGCTGCAACAACGAATCAATTAAATCGATTATTAAAAAAGTAGGCAATGAATTTCGTAATCAATTCGTTTGCGCTGTGCGACTATCAAGTCTCAGAGATGTTCGAGTATAAAAAAAAAGTTGAGTTGAGCGCGGAGTAGAGCTATGAGGCGCCGGTCTGGACACTGCGTGTGAAAGATACCGTGTGTGTTTGCGCACAGAGAGCCCAAGTGCACGAAAGAGACCGACTGTGTCCAAGCATTAGTAAATTGTACATAGTAATATATAATTATTGTATAAGACTCATGGAAGTTCGGTAAATGGGCAACAATATAAATAAATTATTACCACTGAATTAGCAGCAGACTGTGATTTGAATCAGATAAACAGAAGATGAAAACACTTTCTTGTCTGTCCCAAGTTTTCTTTGCGTTTTTTTTTCTCAAATTTGCTACACTGAATTTTTCACTCTTAACTCTAATGACCAACCTTACACAACATAAGAGGTGGTCAATCCATTGTATTTGTTTTTTATATTATTTTATATTTTATTTATGTTTTATATATACATTGTATTTATAATATATATTAGGATAGACTAGATATATTATCTGTTATAATTATTATTATTGCTATTATTATTACCTATTATCCGACTTGCACGAGACTTGTCTTTTGTGTGCATGTGCTTGTCAAATGTGAAAGATAATAACATATTTGGCAAAAAAAAAAAAAAAAAAAAAGTTTGTGAGCATGTGCGTTTGTGAATGTAGTGTAGAGAACAGTTCTAACGTTTAAACAAATCCTGTTAAGTTTTCTATATTGCTGTATTTTTCTTTATCTTTTATAAATTATGTATTGTTCTGACAGCTCAGGTCCCTATAAACAAAAATATTTTTGAGCATTTTATTAAAAAAAATATATATATATTATGTATATGTTTTTGTGTTAGTCCATTTTTTTATTTTCTATTATTACTTTAACTGCTCAGGTACATTCAAAGAGCAACCCATTCATACATTTTCTGATTTTTTGAAAGATTTTTGCACTCTGAATTTGTGAACTGTCAATTAAGTTTTTATAATAAAGGGTTGTTTTTTATTTTGTTTTTTAATCCGATTCATCGGAAAAATAATCAACAGATTAATCGATTCTTAAAATAATCACAAGTTGCCGCCCTGCTAAAGATACAGCTGGATGGAAAGCGATAAATTTGGAAAACAGTGTCTTGCCACTCACTTGAACGGAGCCTCGGCTACTGCTTTGGTTGACATGGTAATATAATCAGTGAAGTCCTTCCAGGAAGAGAGGAAGCGAACCTGCACACCAGTTTGAAGCTGCAAGTCTACCAAATTCTGATAGACAGGTGAGAGAAGAAAGACTGATTTGAAGCAAAGGACCTCATACACACCCATGAATTTATATTGACTGCCAAAGAGGTGGTTCAGCTTACCTCCTCAACCTGCACTCGTGAGACCTCTGGAAGCTGATTGATATCGTCTTTCTTTCTTCGCTTTTTCTGCCCTCCCTGAAGTCCCACATTCTTTTCCTCGCCTAGCACTGCCTCACGGAATTTCTTCTGACATTTTGAATTCTGGGATCTGCAAAAGTGAATTTTTAATGCTAAATTAAGCAATTAAAAATGAAATTAGTTTGTCAAAATAAATCATAACATGCATGTACTAATGCAAAATTTTGTTTTATGATTTGTTTGTGTTTAAAGTCATTACTGGTTAATTCTTGGGTAAAAAGCACCATAAACATTAGGGCTGAGTAAAAAAAAAATTGATTTCTCGATATTAATCGATTCTCATTTTTATTAACCGATATCGACTCTCTTAAATCTCAAGAATCGAATAGTCATCCCGTTATAATTTGTTGAATGAATGGAACATTGTAGCGCGCATCCCATCCAATAAATCACAATAATATTTGTGCTTTGTTGCTACTGATACAACATAAAGTCTCAAATTACGTCAATTTTACTACTAAATAAATTCAAAAACATAAATACCATTTTAGCGCTGTGACGTGAGATCGCTCTTGCGCAGTTCAGCTTAAGAGAAGCAGCAGCAGCGCAGAGCACACATGATCTCCTCTTCTGCCTTAAAGGATAGTTCACCAAAAATGAAAATTCTTTCATCATTTACTCACCCTCAAGTTGTTCCAAACCTCTTTGTGTTTATTTGTTCTGCTGTACACAAAGGAAGATATTTGGAAGAATGTTTTAATCAAACAGATCTCAATCCACATTGACATCTATAGTAGGAAAAAATACATACTATGATAGTTAATGGGGATTCAGATCTGTTTGATTAAAACATTCTTCCAAATATCTTCCTTTGTGTCCAGCAGAACAAATAAACACAGAGGTTTGGAACAACTCGAGGGTGAGTAAATACTGAAAGAATTTTCATTTTTAGGTGAACTATCCCTTTAATAATACCAGTTACCGCACGGAAAATAAACATGAATGCGCATCCAAAAGTGTGTTAAAAGATAGAGTACAGCTTATCGAAATCCATCCACATGGAATCGCTCAGTGTTTCAACAGTGGAAAGACGCCCGTAAAACAGCTTGTAAACAATGTCATGTATCGTCACATTTACCTCAGAAAAAACATATCCAGTGACCATAAACTTGTTAATCAGCAAGAAAAATTTACTCTAAAAGAGGAGCATTTTGCTAAAATATATGCACCATATAATATTATTCATTATATATATATTTTTTGTTCATTATATTCTTACGGTGTTGAACAACATGAGGGAGAGTAATTACTCACTTTCATATAACTTTCCTATAAAAATAAATAAAAGTGTAATTTAAGTGTTTGTATAGCTACAACTCAGTTCATTTTTACCTTCAATATTATAGTAGGCTAATGAAGCCTAGTAGGCTACAACTGACTCCCATTGTTTAAAGCATTAGTTTTGTTTTCCTTTAGAAAATTTGCCATGTATTGTACCTGCAATCCAAAATAATAAATATTGAATCGAAATGAAATCAAACTGTGTCAATACCTAGCCCTAATAAACATTCAAACTTTGAAAAAATGTCCAGGTTAAATACAACTGACACTCTCAGTATGTCACTCACCTGAAGTACTTCTCTATGTCAATCACGACCAGACTGAGAGTTCTGCCTGGGTTCCTGCTCATAAGTCCTTGGATCCAGGTGGTCAGAGATATGCCGCTTCCAGGCATACTGTTGCTTTGCCTCTATGTTAAAAGAGAAAAAAAACACAAAGGAGAGAAAGTGTTTACCATTAGACTCTGGGGACCTGCCATAGTCTAATCTGTGCTGCCACAGCTTCATAATGAACTAAACATATTTAAAAACTTCTTTTAATAACATAAAAGGTCTCAATCGATGTTTTGCACCAAACAAACTAAAGCCCTCAAACGAACTAAAATCAAAAGCGCAATATGGCTTTGTGCCCTAATCAAATGGCAAAAAACTATAGTCTACTAAAAAGTATACAGCCTGTTTGCACTGAATTTCAAAGCAAAGTGCCCACACTTGATCCAGTGTTTTCTGCTTCTCAGTATGGTTCAGTTCACAAGGAATGGCCCTGTCCCAAATGGCACACTAAACACTCACTGTCTTTCTACAAGTCGGCACATTGTTGACATAACACCGATTTGACTGTCGAGTAGAATTCTGCTGCGGAGCTTGCTTTGTGCCTTTTAACACAGTTTTTGTACCCAACTATTTTAGCACTATTTAACAGTGCATTCATTTTACAATATATGGCTATTACTGTCAATAGGAATAATAATATACAATTAATAGTATTATTCTGTTCTAATTGTTTGGCTTCCTGACAACACAGGTATGAATTTAATTTAGACTGAGAATATATGACAACTAAAAAGAGGATTAAGTCTCCTTTAAAGTTCAGGTACAAGTTAATTCACAGACTTTTTTCCTTGTTCAGTTTGCACACGTTGGGGAAAACTATGCTGTCAAAATTCTGGGACATGCATTTCTCAATGATTAAGAAACTGAACACTTTAAAGACCTTATGGATAATTTGTACATAATTGAGAGATGATCCCGTAATTGTATTCATTACTCTTAATTGCTCTGACTCTTCTGGAAAAGGTCATAACGGCTGTTTTTTTTGCTGCCCTTTCGGCCACAAAGCTCTTTTAATTTCATCTTTAGTTGCCGCATTACACAAAAACGGCAAAACCAGCACATAAAATAATTATTCTATTAATGGTTAATTAAGTAATCATAAAGGTCCAATAGGAAATTGCACCATGTCATTACTGTTCCACCGAGTATGATGTGCGTACCTTGCAGTAGTTGTTAATCATGGTCACAAAGTCTTCCACTGGAACTTGGATTACAGTATGTGAGTCTGGAATAGACATAATCTCACCAGTCTGCAAACAAAACAAATGAACTATGAAACAGTGTAAAATGATTTATATCAGTGGCCCTCAACTTTTTTGACTCCAATGCCCCGACCTGCTTTGTTTGAGACACTCAAAATCCTTCCCGTCTAAGCTAATATATAACTCTGGCACTTCTAATGTGATAAAACAAAATCTCAAAAATATGACATCAGTTTCACGCTGTTGAATTAATATTACAATATGTTAATAAAACGTATTATATGCATTTAAATAATGTATCCCAAGAAGTTTGCCATGGTCCCCTAGTGGGATCACCCAGTGTGCCGTGGTCTGTTAATGACACGTCCAATTCACAAACTAATGACTCATTTGACCCGATTCACTATAATGAATGGTTAAAACAACTGATCTATCCAACACTGAACTCAAGAGACATAAATCTGTAAGCACTTCACATCACAATAAGGTTCCATTTATTAAAGTCCAGTTAACTACATTAGTTAAGATTCTATTAATATTATGTTTCTATGCAGATTTACTCCATGACAAAACCACCCCAGTCATTCTAGAATGATTCATTCTTTACAAATAGAGCTTTCCAAGTCATCTGGAGAAATTGTTTTTATATCGCAATATATATCGCAGAAAAATAAAATATCGCAATGCCATTTTTTACCAATATTGTTCAGCCCTAGTCTGGTTTTGCCCAGGCTAGTCCAATGGCTTTTTTCCCTGGTTCGGTTCCAAACACGCCCCATAATCACAGCCCAATGGAGCAGTTTCAGACTCACATTCTGACTTGAATCTGAGTATGACGAACATCAGGCTAGAGAGTAGGTGGTCTTTGTGGCTGTTTGAACACATTCGACCACACACACACAAAAAAAAATCCGGTTTAATACGTTTTTAACTACTTGGATATGGTCAAAAGTGGACAAACTGAAAAGGATTTAGACCCCACTGACACCTGTTTAGCGTCTGTCCACTTGTGATCTGCTGATGGACCAAAACGCATCTTAATACCAGGTAGAATTACCTTTGCCATTCACTAACTTAAAGTTATACTTTACTTCAAAACACTAAAAGAAAACACTGTTAAATGTAATCTTTAAAATGTAATGCCTGATGAAGGTCATGCGAATGAAGCGTTGCTAATAAAAGTTTTTTTTAATACTTTTTGCAAGTATTGATATTGTGCGGGATTATCTTTTGTTTTTTGGTCTTCTCTCTACACACCTATTATCTGCAGGTGTGTGATTGTAATTGTTAATTGATTCATTTTAATATTCAGCCATGATGACAGGAAAATAATTGATTAATTTTCACTTTCATCACTGTTTGCACCTCAAAAGCTAATGACAAGGAATATGGGCAAAAGTTGCATTTGTATGTATAGAGAGCTGTCGTGCCTGAGGGCAAGGTGAGTGTCTAGCCCAAGTGACACTACGAGGAAGAGACTGCTTCTCTATGGCACAGTTGCAGCCCATTGCGTGCAGGGAAGTCAGGAGAGCACCGCCACCTTCCAGCTGCAGCAGGCCTATGAGGGAGAGACAGCTAATCAATACTAATTCATTTAGAAAATGCAGCTTAATTCCTCATGCCAGTGCTTTTTAACAACTCGGGTACCAAAGTGCAAAGAACACTGAAAGAAACTATTACAGCAGAGATGAACAAGGCCACCTACCTGGGTCGACCGTCACCACCATGTGTTTGATGCACTCCTCTGGCCTCAGGGCTTTCACAGCATCAGCCAGAGCTTTCTTCTCTATTCTCAATCTCTCCTTCTCTTCCTGCTGATGCTCTCGCGTTGCTCGTTTCCTCAGGGCTTCCTGTCTGGCAGCCTCTACTTCTTCTGGGGTTTTCTTGCGTTTGGCCAGGTAAGTGCCATTATCTGCTTTAGGAGAAGGTTCTTTTGTGAGGTATGGTGCAGCGATGTTTGAGCTATACTGCCTTGTCATATCTCTACAGATCTTGTGATGTTCAACTGGGTGGGCCTCGGGGATGATATGATGTGCTGGAACATCTAAGAGGTGTGAATATCCATTAGGATCCATATGGAAAGCCTGAGTCTCCTCTGCAGCGGTGGCTACTGTACCCAGACCAAGTTGTTTTTGTTTCAGTCTCACAGCTAAGGGAATGATGGCCTCCTCTTCTTCGCTTTCACTACTGACCATCAACACGTCACTTCTAGCAGGTCCAGTGGAGGCGTGGACCTCTAGAGCTGAAATTGGATCAGCAACATGAGCCATTTCTGAGTCTGAACTGTTTAAAACCACCAAGTTGGCCTGTCTGGATTTTGACTGTGAGAAATCGAACACAGGCAGCTCTTCTAAATCACTGGAGTCGCTGTCACTTAGGAGGAATCCAGGTCTACTGATGCAGGTCATGCTGAGCTGTTATATGAAGATCTGCAGTCTGAAAGGAAAGCTCAAATTAAAACAAGTCTCAACAATACAGATTTTCAGATAAACAAATAAAGTTTAGAACTATACTTGCCCTGCCGATATTTCGTCCCTCCACAAAAGAATTAAATAATAAATAAGTGTGTGTGTAGTTTTATATGTATTTTTGTTTTAATTAATACAACATGTATCACTATATAACATATATTTTCTTTTTAGCAAAATATTGTATATATATATATATATATATATATATATATATATATATATTTGTAACATTTATTTTGATTTCACAAATTGTTTATATTACTTTCAATAACCTTCAAGTTTTCTTAAAAATGAATGATGTGTCGCCAACTAGTAGGGTAGGGTATCGAGAATTCGAGTATTGATTGGAACCGGGACTAACTTTTCGTTTTTCCCGGAAAAGTTCAATAGTTAAAATTTCGATTCCTAGTTTCGATATTCACAGTTCGCCGATCGGAAGAAGAAACCACTGAACAACACCAACGAAGAAGCGTCTACCGGAAGTGTTGGCATAACCGCGCGAGTCGAACATGAGTAGCTTACGTTGGCGGTCCAAACTGTGGCTTCACTTTTCTAAAAATAAGGAAATATCGGCAAAATGCAAAATTTGTGACAAAAGGAGTATTTGTGACAGAAGGAGTATTCCTTAAGAAAGACCGTTGGTTAGCAAGGTTAGCTAAACTTTTTTGACCCTGCCTCTTAAAAGAATCGGAATCGAGAATCGTTCAGGAACCGGAATCGAAACAAGGAATCGAAATCGGAATCAGAATCGTTCAAATTCAAACGATACCAACTAGTGGTAACATTTTTATATCACACACAGACAATAGAAAAGATCGGTTGCTATAACTAAGTTGCAATACTAACAGCCTCGTAACTTTACTACTGTTAAATCATACTATATTAATTAGGGATTTCATTCAAACACAATGTCAGAATACGGCGTTTTGTTTTATCTCGTTTCATAGATGGATTGGATCGAGCTACCACAGTTAGAGTTAGGGTTAACAATGTACTACAAACAGTGTTGGATAAGTTACTCTTAAAAAGTAATTAATTACTAACTTACTAATTACCTCTTCAACAGTGTAATTAGATTACTGTACTAATTACTCTCTCTAAAAAGTATTTAATTACTGATTACTTTCAAAATCCCATATCCATCTCAATCAGCTGAATAATACAAGGACAGACATGAATCTGTTTTAATTCTTTCAAATAAATACTATAAAATTGCATGAATTATCCTTAAACTGACCAAGGAGGAGGTTACATTATAAAAACATACTTTAACATCAGACAATACATTTTGCACTATAGTTTAATGTCTGATCTCATGACATTTCACACTTTTTTCATACATATTTTACAATAATTCATACGAATTTGTACGAGTGCGGTCGTACGATTTAGAGAAGACCTGAGAGAAGACCATTTCGCAAAATGTAAACAACACTGGTCCAGAAGCACTTCCTGTTTCAGTTTTTTAACACTACATAAAAGCTGGGAAAAAATACAACCAACAGAACATGTACAACTGAATCAGAAAGTTAAACAAAATCTTTAAGATGTTTTCTTTACATGTGAAATAAAGAAAACAGTTACAAACTGAAACAAACAGGAAGTGTTTCTGGACCAGTGTTGTTTACATCTTGTTGTTTACAAGTGTAAATAAATTGCAGATAAATGAAGAGTAATCCCTTACTTTACATTTTCAAGGGAAAAGAAATTAAATGACAGTAACTATTTACTTAGTAATTAGTTTCACCCAACACTGACTACAAACACTGTAACGTTAGTAACTACGGCGTTTTAATAAGAAAATGCGGTTCCTTTACCCCAAAAATTGCATTCATATTTTGTTGAAATAAATAGGACCAACCAAAGTGGGGATTTGCAATCTTCAGCCACAACCACGAACAGAACCAACATACGCGTGGACTCCACACAACTTAGTAAGCTAACGTTAACTAACGTTAAGTTATTATTTACATTCGCACACACTAACAGAAAGACAGCAGCTGCAGCACGTTTCCAACTTACCGAAATATCAAGAAACAAATGCTCATGTAACTCAACATACCCTCATACTGTTCTATTGTAGCTGTAATTATCATAGACTGTGGTAATTCGGCAATATTCACAAACGTTTTATTTTCCTCTCTACTCACAGCAGCCAGACTCTCCAGTTCGCAGCTTCGCGGGTTCTGAAGGATCACGGGAGCGCGCCGCTGCGTCACTCTACGTCATTCAAGATGGCGGCGCTGCGCGTCCTTGATGCTACAATCCAGAGCCTGTAAGTAGAATGACAGTTTTTCGTTTTTTTCTCCCCTTTTCGAATTGTATCATATAACGTTATTGTAAGTCATGTGTGAATAATAGCTGTTGATTGGAGTAAGGGTGCTGTATATCTTTTAACGTTTTGACATGACTGCAAGTTAGTAGTAACGTTAGCATGTTAAGCCACCATTTCCTAACAGCACAGTGAGCATGCCTGAAATGTTGACAGCAGCTTCAAGAGAGCATAAACTGACTAATTCGTCTTGTGTTTTGTTTATGGCAATGCAAAGGTTGATTTAATACATCAAATTGATGGTTATGACGTGAGAAACGTTTTCAACATCATCCATGATGTTGCAGGTAATGATAATTTCTGTTGATTTCTATTTTTTATTTGTCTTTCAAGGCATTCTGTTCAGTCAAACACCCACTGTTGTACTGACGAGATTTGCTTCAAAGAAGTCAGGAGGAAGCAGCAAAAACCTTGGAGGGAAGAGTGCTGGCCGCAGATACGGTTTCAAGAAACAAGATGGTACTTGTTGACTATTAAACTTGATATGATACAAGAAACACAGCAATTTAGTGTGCAGTTTTTACTTTAGCTATGTTTTTTCTTGCATAATAGCACATGTTTTGTCTTTCCTTTTTTTAAGGGAACTTTGTACATGCTGGCAACATCCTCGCAACACAAACGCAAGGGTCTAATGCGCTGGCAACCTGGAGCTCATGTAAAATATTTTTCTATAAATTTCTGTTAAATACCTATAGCTGTGTCTTGATCATGTTATAATACATTTACATTTATTCATGTAGCTGATGCTTTTATCCAAAGCGACTTACAATTGCTATATATGTCAGAGGTCGCACGCTCTCTGGAGCAACTAGGGGTTAAGTGTCTTGGGACACATTGGTGTCTACAGTGGATTCGAACCGAGGTCTCCCACAACAAAGGCATGTGTCTTATACACTGCCCATCACCACTGCCCCCCATCACATGACTTTACTAAGGTCATTTTCAGTCTGACCTTGGCACACTTAAACTTCTCGGTTAAAGCTCGAGACTGGCAGCTGCAATATTCCTTTACAATAAAGTCCCACTCTGCTGAGGCAGCGTGGAACTCCCAACCATTTCCTGATGTATAAACTTAGTAACGCTTCCAACTTATCCACTGTTGTCAAAGAAACCTCGTACACAGTCAGGGGGCAGAAATTAATGGACAGAAAGATCTCCAATTTCATCAAAAATATCTAATTTGTGGTCTGAGGATGAACGAAAGGTCTTTCTGGTTTGGAACGACACGAGGGCGAGTAATTAATAAAGAATTAAAAATTTGGGGGAAACTAACCTTTTATGTACCTACAAATGTACCTTTTTTATTATTATTAAAAAGCAGCATATAGCATATTTTCTGATGGATGTTGCTTAAATTAATTTTTGAAAATGATTTTATATTTTATTTTATTTTTTATTATGTGTTATTTTTTACAGTAGGGTCCAAAAGCCTGAGATAACTATTAAAACGATTTAGCTTTGTTCTAATTGAATAAAAAGCACAATTTGTTCATTACAAATTATATTATCAGTTTGACAAATTTGATAACTATGATGTAATTTTACATCATAATTCTTTTTTTATATATCTTAAAATCCTAAAACTTTATTATCATACAATTATGTAAAACTGGAAATAACCTGCATTTCCCTTATCTGAATTTAATCTCTGGTTGTCTGTCCTTACAGGTTGGTATTGGAACCAACAAAACAATTTATGCCCTGGAGGACGGTATTGTCAGATTCACCAAGGAGGTGTACATTCCTCTACCACGAAGTGCCGAAGCCAGGGATGTGATCCCAAAACTTCCAAAGGGTGCTGTACTCTACAAGACCTTTATAAATGTCATTCCTACAAAACAGGAGAATCAATTTATTCTAGTGGACATGGTATAAAAAAAGACTTTACTCAAAGTTCAGTTTGGTCTGGATTTTTTGGACTGGTAACCCACCCTGAAATATTTTGATACTCTTCACCAGACTGTGTTATGAAAATTAAGCTGGAAAATATTTAATTTCTTTTATTTGTACAGCCACTGTTCTACTCTAATAAACATGTTTAGTTAACACCATATGTCTTTATCATGTTCAATACTCTGCACTTCATATCTTAAAATACAAATTAATTTATATTACAATCTACAAATATTTGTTCAAATCAGCATTTGTGGAAAGCTATTGGGAACAATGTTAAATGTTTGTAATCCATTTTATTTTCATAATCTGATTATATTTCTGAGTTACTGGTGGCGTATTGCATTCACTTGAAGAAAAAAATCTACTCTGTTTTTCTGAATTAACGAGTTAGTTTTTCATGAGAAAAAATGTTTTTGCTCTGTTTTCTGAATTAACGACTTAATTTTTCATGAAAAAAATTTTTTTGCTCTGTTTTTCTGAATTAACGACTTAATTTTTCATGAGAAAAATTTTTTTGCTCTGTTTTTCTGAATTAATGAGTTAATTTTTTCATGAGAAAAAAGTTTTTGCTCTGTTTTTCTGAATTAAACGACTTAATTTTTCATTAGAAAAAAGTTTTTGCTCTAGTTTTTCTGAATTAACGACTTAATTTTTCATGAAAAAATTTTTTTTGCTCTGTTTTCCTGAATTAACGACTTAATTTTTCATGAGAAATTTTTTTTTTGCTCTGTTTTTCTGAATTAATGAGTTAATTTTTCATGAGAAAAAAGTTTTTGCTCTGTTTTTCTGAATTAACGACTTAATTTTTCATTAGAAAAAAGTTTTTTGCTCAGTTTTTCTGAATTAACGACTTAATGTTTCATGAGAAAAAAAGTTTTTGCTCTGTTTTTCTGAATTAACGACTTAATTTTTCATGAGAAAAAAGTTTTTGCTCTGTTTTTCTGAATTAACGACTTAATTTTTCATAAGAAAAAAATTTTCATTCAGAAAAACAGAGCAAAAAAAATTTCCATGAAAAATTAACTCATTAATTCAGAAAAACAGAGCAAAAAAATTCTCATGAAAAATTAACTCGTTAATTCAGAAAAACAGAGCAAAAACTTTTTTTCTCATGAAAAATTAACTCATTAATTCAGAAAAACAGAGCAAAAAAATTTCTCATGAAAAATTAACTCGTTAATTCAGAAAAACAGAGCAAAAAAAATTTCTCATGAAAAATTAACTCGTTAATTCAGAAAAATAGAGCAAAAAAAATTTCTCATGAAAAATTAACTCGAATTCAGAAAAACAGAGTAGATTTTTTTTCTTCAAGTGAATGCAATACGCCACAGTACTGAGTGAAGCAAGCTATTGACAAATGAAATGGGGGGAAAGTAGGACTAGACTTTATTTTATCCAATGGGAATTGATTGAATCATATGGTTGGAAAAGAGGGTTTAAATCAAGAATGAAAAACAAAGAATGAGTTATTAAATTTTTAAAAAGTTTAAGATTTTTACTTGGAATAATGTGCACAGATAAATTGTTCCCAATAAGACTTAAGAAGTAAGACTGTGAAAGTAAATACTCTGTGTCACATTCAAGTAGATTTTAAAGACAGGCTAGATGGGATGTCTTAGTCTTTCAGCAGATCAATATAAAGTTACAAGCACTTGCGGCCTTTAAGATCTGCATTTCATGGAGCATTAAACAGTGCAAACACTGTCCTGTTGCTGGGATGTTTTAATCTGCTTTATTGACTATATTCATTCATGTTTCCTAAAATGTTGCACAGCTTTTGCCTTTAAGGATTTAGACTGTCTCTCTCCTCTATAAAACAGACAAGGATATCCTTGTAGCATTTCCCTTTGGGCTCAGGGTGTTGTTCATGTGTATTAGCAGGATTAGGAGAAGTGAAGCCTGAGAAATATCCTCAGGTTGGTTGAAGCCAAGGAGAAATAAGAAGGATTTTGGTACTGGGTAGGAATATGTGCGAAATGAGTTGTTACACCATGTGGCTTCACTCTCACATCAAGTAGTATGAGAGGATTAAACATGGAGTGTGCCGACACTTTCCAAGGACAACCACTCGAGCAGGTGCCACTTCATAAGCTTCAAGTTCAAAATCCTTTTTATGATGCAGATGTACAAAATGTTCAAGGAACCTTCATTGTTTGGGAACTCATTTCTGTACACTGAAGAATAATAAAGAGGCTCAATGCTAATGAAAAACGATGGGAATTGATTCAGAAAGCAATCAGAGTTTGTGAGCTATGCTCAGCATAATAATCTATCTGGCAGATAATTGTTATTCAGCCCTGAACAACAGCCTGCCACAAATATTTCTGCAGGGTCGAGATGAAAGTTTTGTGTCAGAGCAAAGTTTAGGATAAACAGTGTTTTCACATACATTAGAATCATTTAAAAATTCAGCTCACAACTAAACATTTATCACTAAATCGTTTTGATGGAGGTGAAAAAAGTGATTAATTCTGACTGCATCCGAAGGTGTTAATGTCATATTTACATAACAATATCCCCTCTTTTTCATTTCGCATGATAATCAGGATAAAGCTGTTTAATTGGGATTCATCACCATTTTGTTTCCTGCAAAGCTCTCTCTAAATTAGATTTTTTTTTTTACTTTTCCCAACACCACTTTTCAATGCACAGGTCAAACCCAATGAGTCAATGCTAAATGCAGTGATGCTAAAACAGCTAAGCAACATCAGATACAAAAACAACATAGTAAATTACAACAATGGGATAGTTCACCCCAAAATCAAAAATATTTTCCCCGCTGATGTCATTCTGAACCTGTATGATGAAAATATCATGTGCTTTGTCCACATAATGAGAGTCAAATGGATCTAAAGTTGTTTGGACCCTAGCATTCTTTAATTCATCTTCTTTTGTATTCCCCAAATGAAAGAAATTCATACAGGCTTGGAACGTCATGAGTTTGCCAATTCTCAGTGTAATGTAACATCTAGATCCGGTAAGGTTTAGAGAAAGGTCATTGGAATCCAATCTGATTCTCAATGGCCTTTTTGCTGAAAACTATTAGATGCTGTACCATTGTTCACCCCTGAAAGCTACGACCCGGTATTCAGCCGAGGGAGCCTTGCTACGTCTGTCTGCTTCGCTTTGAAAAGAATGACTGTCAACCCCTGCTCTATCTACTCAGTTGCTTAGCAACGGCTGGTGCGTCTCTGAGAAGAGCCCACTTTTTCCTGTATTTCCTCGCTCTTGTTTTCTGTACATTTAAACTGGAGTGGAGCGTGATGTAAGTCCTGAAGGAGAAACAGTTGCCCGAAGGTTAGACTGTGTATTTGCAAGGTTTTTTAGAAGAGCAAAATTGCAGAAGTTCTATTCCTATGGCAAACAGCACCTCTGATGCCTTGAAAAATTCAGAATGAACTATTATTCTTTAGTTATATATATATATATATAGCCTATACACACACTGTATTAGTGTTAGAAAGAAGGTGGTGACGCATTTAACCTGGATGAGCGTTAACTGCCTATTCATCAGATGGGGTTTTACAGCATGTTAATGAGAACACTGTCCAGCCTTTCTTTTCTGTTTTGTTGCTGTGAGACAAACCAAAAGTCATGCGAATGTTAAAGAGGGATGGGGGTGGGGGTGAAACTATGTGTAGAAATGCACAATGCTAATAAGTCACCAAGCACTAAAAGGACAAGTACAAGAGAAATACAAAAGGAGGCCAGAGAGAGAGAGATACTAAAAGGCAGGAGGAGAGTTAAAGCTGGGTCTTCGTGGACGGACAGAGCATGAAATGGACCCTCTTGCAGTCTCTCATGTATGATTCATTATTACTCACATTTATCATGCTCTACCTGGGGAAGAGATAAAATGGCAAAATATTGTACGTGTAATCCTGCCTCTCATTTGGATTCTCTGTGTTTTTACAAGCTGCTTCAGCGGTGAGATGTTTTATCTGCCTTGCTCAGTAATGAATATTATTCTTGCTAGTTGTTTGCAATTATAGAGCATTACATTACGTGACCTGTGTTCTCTAGTTGTGGATGCATCTAAAATGAACATAATTTGTTTTGCGAATATTTTATGCTTTCCACTAGAATATTATTGCCCAAAGGGTGCAAAAATTGACCGTGATGGTTCGCGCTGTTACTGGATGCCCAAATTTACGTCCTCGTGGCTAGAAGCAAGAGGCATCTGTCAGAGAGATGAGAGAGGAGACCTTGCTACAGTGGACAGTGTGAATGTTCAGACATTCATACAAAATTCATTTCAACTGTAAGAGATCACAAGATTTGATACGGTTTTGCAGATCAGATTTTTCCAACAGAAATATTTAAAAGGGACTCTATACAGTACTGTGTAGATATATTATTTAGAGATAATATAACTTTTTTAATGGTTGATCCTGTATTTGCTTTTACTCTGTGTAAATTCCAGAGAAGCTCCAGTTGGGGTCTGGTTGAGGAATGGATTGGAAAGAGGACGGTTTGATGATTTAGAAACTGAAGACAGTGAGATGAAGGAATGTACCACAATGGATCTAGCCTCTGGACAATGGACGAATGAACAATGTGATAAGGGAAATTTTATTATCTGTGAGAAAGAGATATCAGGTAAGCAAGCTAATAAACTGTTTTAACCCAATGATACACATCACATTATATAAATTATCATCAAAGACTGGACCAATAATCATCCCCACCTTCCCACAACAGTTTTGCACATTCAAAGCAACAGTAACATTTTCGCTTTAAGGTCCAGTTCTCGCTATTAACTAGTTGCGTATTGGAATGCATCTTATTAGGATATTGGCTGTTTATTTGGTACTTATAAAGCACATATTTAAGGAGTAGTTCACTTTAAAAAAACAAAAAGCATTTGCTGATAATTTACTCACCCCAATGTCATCCAAGATATCCATGTCATTCTTTCCTCAGTCGAAAAGAAATTAAGTTTTTGATGAAAACATTCCAGGATTTTTCTCCATATAATGGACTTCAATGGGAACCAAATGGTTCAAGGTCCAAAAGACAGTTTTAGTGAACTAAACTGTTCAAAGGGGTTTAAACAATTCCAGACGATGAATAAGGGTTTAATCAAGCAAAACGATCACTCATTTAAAAAAAAAAGTTTTATTTAAGCTCAAATTGTTCTGTTCTGTGATGCGCGTTCGTGACTCTTCTGTTCGAACTCGTTCATCAAAATTAACGAATCTTTTTTGTGTAATTTGGTTGATTCATCGAACGAAATGTACGAATTGACTCGGAAAAAGATTTGTTCAAAGGAGAGTCATGAACGCGCATCACAGAACAGAGCAAGGCGACCATTTGAGCTTATAAAACTTAAACTTTTTTTTTTTCTTTTAAATGAGCGATCGTTTCGCTTGATGAGACCCTTATTCATAGTCTGGAATCGTTAAAAGCCCTTTAAACAGTTTGCAGTTTGCACTGAAACTGTCTTTTGGACCTTGAACTGTTTGGTTCCCATTGAAGTCCATTATATGGAGAAAATCCTGGAATGTTTTCATCAAAAACCTTAATTTCTTTTTTTTATTATTCAACAATTGCACAGTTTACATGAACATTCCTCTCCTTTATAAAAATAATACATTGTGCCGTTTCCAACATTGCGGATACCCTAATTTATTTTCGACTGAAGAAAGAACGACATGGACATCTTGGGTGACATGGGGTGAGTAAATTATTAGCAAAAGTTTATTATTGTTTTTTTTAAAAGTGAACTACTCCTTTAATGCCTTACATGACCATATGGTTAATAGTTAGTAGTGATAATTGAAGCCTAATCTAAAATGTGACCAAAAACATATTTTTCTCTTAAAAAAACTGTGGTTTAGCCTATTTATAATAACTGAAAACAGCATGATATGGCTGAAGATAATGTATTATTTTTTTGGAAAATAAAATACTTTTAGTATTACAGTATAGTTTGCTTTTAGTTTAAAGTCAGCATGAAACAGTAGCGATAGTCTTTTCTTGTGACTTACATTATGCTAACTCATATTACCCAAGCATTTGTTGGGTTTTGTTGGATCAGTGCGTCGGCATCTGCTGCCGTTGGTTGGGGTTTGTTTCTCCAGACTGAACATGTCAGCGTTTGTCAGTGTCTGTCGGGGCAATGTGAACGTGACAGACATGAAATTCTAAATCCAACGGCCAACTTGGTTTTTGGTGTTTGTTTGTGCGGTGTGAATTGGCCTTATATCAGAGTTAAATATTTTCTCAAACAAGAAGAAATGTAGGATGGGACTTGATTTTTTCATTGGGAATTGATTGGATCGTTGGATCATTGTGTTTGCTAATTGCTATTAATGTGATCTCATGTGAGTGAAAGGTTGTCCCGCACTTGCACCAGTAAATTATCATCATCAGAAAAGAGATGAGATGTCATTGCAACAGGGAGGGGAAATGATTTTGATTAAAGATTATGAGGACAAAAAAATAACTAATGATGTGCACAGATACATAATTTATATTAACACTACAAAATTCCATACAAAAACAAGAATAGTCTATTTTGATTTCATTTGGGTGACAAAGCACATGACAATATCAGCAACATTTGTTTACGGAGTTATTTACAGCTCACATTCAGTTAATCTAAGCCATGCTGCAAAACCTTTGTCAGAGCTCTTACCTGACAGCATTGTCATCCATTTTTCTCTTTAAAGTGTCTTTGCCATCGCTGGGAAGCTACGTGACAGGTGTGCCACTAATGTCAGGAATATACACAGTGTCCCAGATACAACTGCTACCCTCTCCACCAGACCCAGGACCACACATGGTTGAGGTAAAAAAAAAAAAACACACACAATTAGCTTATTAAATTGTTAATCAAGAGATCTACAGTTTAAGCCAATAAATTATGTAGTCAAATTTTTATGCTAATAATGAAATAAGTCTGTTAAAGCTCAGCTATGTTTAAAAGTTGTAGGTTGGTATGCTTTTTTTTTCATGTCATATGTCGTTTTTGCTCACCAAGGCTGCATTTATTTGATTAACGATACAGTATAATTAGTATTGTTTAAATATTTGTTTTTTAATATATTTTTCAAATAAGTTTTTTAAAATATATTTTTAAGAAGCAGCATTTATTTGAAATCTTTTGGAACAGTTTACAAGTCTTTACTGGCTTTTTGAACAATTTTATGCAACCTTGCTGAATAAAACGTGATAATGGGTTTCTTAAAAAATAACTTGCCGCAAACTTTTTGACGATTAGCCTAAATGTACATTATGTTTATTTTTAAAAGGGCTAGAATTCAGAAACCCTTGTTATCAGCTGACACCTGTGGCCATTAAGTGAATTGTAGAAAGCAATTTCTTTTCTGTAGCCTAATGTGATAGACTGGAAAGAATCTCGGACAAAGCGTCTGTACGTTACTCATGGACTCTCTGAAGACCAATTTAGGCTGTTTATGGAGTACGGGCAAGACTTATACTGAAAATCCTTTGTAGAAATAAAATACAACAGTTTCAGAAAGACACTGATTTGCTAGTGATGTGTTGTGTCAGATATGACCGAGACATACAAATCCTCACTAGTTGCAGATGTTGCTCGAGCTGTACAATCATAAGTTAACTGCCCTTATTTGTCATACATCTTGTGTGA
Source organism: Hybognathus amarus (assembly GCA_030378365.1). Taxonomy (NCBI): domain Eukaryota; kingdom Metazoa; phylum Chordata; class Actinopteri; order Cypriniformes; family Leuciscidae; genus Hybognathus; species Hybognathus amarus. Next base: position 271,720 of record JAQIUQ010001222.1, on the reverse strand, counting down.
GCAGCTATGACTGCACTAAGTGTTAGTAAACATCACCTCTTACAGTTGTCAACCGCGGAACGTATTAAGATTACAATAAAAAGTCCATGGGAGCAAACTTTAACACATATGAATCTATGCTGTGAAACACGGACTTCTGACCATGAGTCTGACGCATTGCTCCTGTATGTAACTGGTTGCGTATTTGAGACAAACCGCAGATTATCGCATCTTGCATAGAGGCTATCATCTTTCAGATTAGAACGTTGCCAACTGCGTAATGTACAAGAGACACATTATTCAATGCCCTGCAAAGATTCGTTCTTTGCTAGACATAAATGGCTGGAAATACCTTTGCAGTGATAAACTGTTAACAAATATCCAGACACCATCCATGCTGCTGACATTTAAATATGTTATGTGTTGCTTTGCCCTAAATAACAAAAGAAACATACAGCTAAATAACAGCAGTTGAGAAAACAGCAGTTAAGAAAGCATCTGATTATAATGTCGCCATTGTGGATATGTTTATGCATAAACTCTGCAATTCACCGGCATCATGCGACAGATGTATTTAAAATTAGAGGTATTTAAAGGTATTTAAGACTAACCGTTATAATTATAAAGTAGGAATTTGAGATATTTGAGATCATGAATTAACCCCTTCTATTTGCATGACACATTGTAATTACAGTACAGAATAGCTCTTTTGGCATTACCTGAACATTGTGTAAGCATTCGGGTCTTAGGAGCGTGTGTAAATGTCACATCCTTTTGATTCTCCCGGCAAAACATCTCGAGTCCTTTAAATAAACACAAGTCAACAAGCTTTTATAGACAATAGGAAGTCAGGAAATGTCTCATTTTGTTTATTTATTATTATTATTATTTTTAAGTTTCATTACAAGCTGTTCACACATTGCCAATAAAAATCGCTGTAATACATGGAAATTCATATTTATAGTTCACTTTAATGTTTTATAGCTCATGTAAATTGAATTTCTGAAATTTTGAATCATTCTATGAACATTCGTTCATATCGTTTATTTTATTAAATTGGGAAGTTAATACACACCTATTTTGAAATGAAGCATCTGTGTGCACAGATTATGTTGTTCCCAGGTCTTTGGTTTCACCCATGAAGGTCGAGTGCTATCTTTGGATTTGGTGATTCAGCCAAGTGATCAGCTAACCTTTGCTAGAGTGCAAATCTTACGGCCGTACTGCAGCCCGAATCATCACCTAGTACCACCAGGTGAGCAAATTAACCACTAATGAGCAACACATAGCCTACTTTGTTACCAGTTTGCAAAATTATCAATACATTTTATGAAACACCTTCTCTCTTAGGCTGTAGTTCTCTCCTGAACCCTTTCAGCTGCTGTTCACTGATGCCCATGTGTAACACCACTGGTGGCTGTGTCAGTGGGCAGTACTGGTGTCACCTGCTGGAGATCTGTCTGCCCATCACCAGCCCGTGCAGTCCTTACCACTCCTTTACGGGAGGACATGTATTCCCTCTGCCTCCCCGAGACCCTGCGACACCACCATTCTTCCACTTGATGGCAGACATGTCACTGACACTGCCAGCAAGCACTGACCTCACACACATCAGTGTAGGTGGCAATTCTTGACTTGTTCATCATTTTTCCCTGATGAGTATATTGGTTCCGCAAGAAAAATGGCCTAGCAACAAGACGAGCACGGTAACAATATTACAGTAATTTTAGACAGAAATCCATTTGAGGCAGGGCTGCCAACTTCTCACGCATTGAGCGTAGACTCACGTAATCAGAGCCAATTCTCACGCTCTCACGCCACACCCCAGATTTCTAGCGCTGAAGTGTTAAAGTCGGTAGGGTTGGGTATTCGAGAATCGAGTATCCATTTGGAACCGGGACTAACTTTTCATTTTTCCCGTAATCGTTCAAAAGTTAAAATTTCGAAATTCCTAGTTTTGATATTCACAGTCCGCCGACTCGGAAGAAGAAACCACTGTACAACACCAACGAAGAAGCGTCTGACCGGCAAGTGTTGGCATAACCGCGTCAAGTCGAACATGAGTAGCTTACGTCGGCGGTCCAAAGTGTGGCTTCACTTTTCTAAAAATAACGAAATTCTCTGGCAAAATGCAAAATTTGTGAAAAAAGGAGTATTTGTGACAGAAGGAGTATTTCCTTTCAGAAAGACCTTGGTTAGCAAGGTTAGCTAAACTTTTTTGACCCTGCCTCTTAAAGAGATTGGAATTGAGAATCGTTAGGAACCGAAATCGAAACAAGGAGTCGGAATCAGAATCGGTTGAAATTCAAACTGATACCCAACCCTACAAGTCTGGTTGGCAAAATACCTGAAAGATACGTTTATCTATAGATCCACCAGTTCGAGCCACTTGTGATCGACTGAAGTTTTACCGCAAATTAGTTAAAATATCCTCTGAATCTAGAGTGAGCGTGCATGCGAGACAGATGTTGAGCTCCTAATGGTGCGGATCGCAAAACAAGGACTGGAGTCAAAGCACATTCCTCTCTGCACTCTGAAGCCTTGTTCACACTACATGATCTTTAAAACGCCGGGCTGAACTGTGCGGTTCACACTACATGACTTGCTCTCTGTGAAATCAGGAGTGTTCAAGTTGTTTAGCTGTTCACACCACACAACACAACGTGATTGATCAACAACAGGAGGTAACTCACTACACGAGTTGACAACGCACTACATAGAGATACAACCACGATCAGATGATAAGAGCAAATCATTTTTGCCTCTGAGAGCTGTTTCAGTACTATGGTACGGTCTAAATCCTGAAAATAATCAAATAAATAACCAGTTGACAACAACTTGTCACCCAATGATTCTATCTTGTCTACAAACCACGTTTTGTCACGAAAAACCACACAGTAAAATCGAACAAGAAATGAGGTTAAATGAAGGTTAAATTAAGGTTAAATGCGCATCAGTCTCGCTCTTTGAGAGATAAAAATTAAGACCTTCAACCCATGAACTGCTCGTTAAACAAAGATAAAGCATTGATTTGTACCAGGACAATAAAGAGGGCTCACACATCTTTTTTAATTATGAGAGTCCAGCCATGCTGGGTTTCCAAAATGGTGGTTCATGAGTTGATAAAAAACGTACATTAAATCAAATGTTAAATATAAACCATATAAAGGGGGTACACTGAGCACAATTAATTGAAATACAACTGAATTTGACATATTTTATACAATTATCAAATCGAAGGCTTCCATTTAATTAAATAAGTGTATAGTCAGTTGCATATTTCAAAATGAAGAGCAACACTGTTCATTTACATGCGAGCAGTTAACCAATCAGAATCAAGAATAATTGGGAACCGACATAATGCAAATATTGTGCAAAAAATAAGAATTGTAATTACTACATTAATTAAATTAAATTATGATTATATATTTTTTTAATCAAAGACACTTATTTTGTTGTATTTGTGCAGGTCATAGTCCAAGACAAACATATCACTGTCTATCCTGATGACATTCTGGCATTGCAACACACTAGAAGAGCTGGTGAATTTCTACATTGCGTTGCCAGTACCAGCTCGGCCTGGCGCCAGAGTTACCTCTCCATGCACGGGCCTGAGTGGGGGGCTGGTTAGAGGGTACTGTGTCTGCCCAATTGAGACAGGGCCAATGGCTAGATGGACTGGTCTGTGACCTACGGGTGATTTATGAAGACACAATGCCACACAATGGAGTTTCACCAATACCCAGCACCTCACAGAGCAACAATCCTGTCACAGGGTTGCAAGTTTTGCATCCAAAACTTGACAAGGACAACCAAATGCATGTTGCAGTCAATATCCCAACTCTCATTGTCATCCAGATCCTTTCAGGTGGAAACGCAACCAGTTCCTGGTCGGACCCTGTGTCTAAGAATAAAGTTCCTTTTGAATCCTCTTGCCCGACTGAGAAGCCTGAGATCTGAAGGAGGATGTGTTAGGGCTACTCTTGACACGTGGTTCTCTCATGTGTATTTGGAGCTTTCTAGTCAAGGGGAACATACACTAAACATCATGGCTTCAAACAGCTTGAACTTCCAGACTCTGAGTGTGAGAGTTGTGTCTCATATTCCTGTCACTGGGCTGAGCATCCAGCCTCAGGGCTTCAGCAGAGTTCTAGTGGACATACCACAGGTAGCAATTTCTTATGCGTGTCTTTCGTGAAACGTTTGTCAGCAACCTTTTTTAGAATTTGATGTGCTAATGATATTTACATAGTATTTGAAGAAAAGGTTTTCAGAATGTCATAACTAGACTATTAATGATTTAGGGGGTTTACCTTTCCTTTTCTTTTTTTCCCCTACAGTTGTTTACAGCTTCAGTAGTCACTGGCACATCAGTGAAGTATACTTGGTTTATTGATGACCTGGTCCAGTTTACACACATAGGAGAGTCTTACAGTGTGTTTTTTAAAATACCAGCAGCATACACACTAAAGGTAAACATGTTGTTATTTCTAAATACAAGTTAGTTTAAACCCTTTTGTGAAACTGTGCCTAAAGCAATGGTACAATGTGTTAGGTTTTAGTTCCTTGCTAGTTTTAAATAAAAATAAATATGATTTTCTAAATCAAAATGTTTTACAAAATGTGTTAATTTTACAATTAACTGCATGCAGAACTGAAAACCTTGTAACAAATGCAACATTATTTGTCAAATTATTAACATTCCCATTGGCTTGTATTTATAGTAGGGCTGTCAAATGATTAATCGTGATTAATCACATCCAAAATAAAAGTTTTTGTTTTCATAATATATATGGGTGCACTGTGTATAATTAGTTTGTATATATATAAATGCACACACATGCATATATTTAAGAAAAAAATATTATTTATATATAGCATATTTATATTTATATATAGGCCTAATATAAATTATATATAAATCTATATGAAAATATTTCTTAAATATATACAAGCATGTGTGTGTATTTATATATAACATAATTATACACGGTGCACCTACTTATATTATGTAAACAAAAACTTTTATTTGACAGCCCTACTTTATAGTTTGCCTATTGGTAAATGTCCATTGAATTACAAGGGGTTCATGCTTACTGCACTCCATTTTAGGTATTGTAGTTGCACAATCCATATTTATCTTTGTTTCAAGTGGAAATAGTTCTAATAGGATGCACAGCCTTTGATGTCAACAACAAAAGTTGTGTAAAACATTCTCCTCTCTTTTAAAAGTATATACAATTGTTATCCAATTTATGCATGATAATGTGGTTGGCTGCATTTTATTATTTGCATCCAGCATTGTTGTTTTCCTGCTGTCAATGACTGGAACTGTGACCCAATTTGAAGTCACGACCCACCAATTGATAGTCATTGCTTAGGTTGCTAGGTTTTATTATGAATGAATTCATTTTTCTAATTTCTTCAAATCTTTACTGCTTTTTCTGCTCTAGGTAATGGCAAATAACCCTGTGAGCTCTCAGTTAATTGAGGTGAAGCTCACAGCCAATGTAATGACCCCATTAGCTGACCTAGCAGTAATTTCCCTACCAGAGGCCATTGCTGTAAACACCTCAACTGTCTACAAAATTCAAGTTAAAGCTGACATCTCTATAGGCGTTACAATCAGGTTAATGCCTCTGAATTATAATTGAATTAGAATTATGAAATTAAGTTTGACCTCTTCTGAATGTATAATGATATTATGAAATGATTTATCTCTCCAGATGGGATTTTGGTGATAATACAGCATCTGTCAGTCACACAGTTTCTGCTCCTTTAGAGATGGATGACCGCTATCTTCACCGAAGTGACAAACATGTCTATCTGGAAGACTCTATCAATCATACATTTTCTTTTCCAGGTACTGGTAATAATTTTAATTGAGCATTGCTACTGTGGCATCTACGGAATCCTTGAAACGCAAGGTGAGAAAAAGAAAAGAAAACTCATTTCATTATTTCGACTTAAGTCGTTAACGACATAATATCTTGTTATAAAGACCTAGTATCTCGTTAAAACTACGTAACATCTCGTTATAACAACATATCTCATTAAAACGACATAATATCTTGTTATAACAACACAATTAAGTCGTTATTTCAACTTAAGTCGTTAGAACGACATAATATCTCTTTAAAACGACATAATATCTCGTTATAACGACAAAATACCTCCGTTAAAATGACATATTATGTTGTTATCACAAGATAAGTTTTATTTTTTTCTCACCTTACGGTTCAGGGCTTCCGTATTCGTAGGGCTTTTTACTTGTTATTGTAATAAACCCAATTACTGAGTGCACTTTTAAGTGTCTGTGCCTTGGGGGAAAATATTACATTCTAAATTTCAGGATGTACAATTTTTTTTTTAGGTGACTACACAATGAAAATAAAGGCTTATAACAAATATGACCAAATTGAAAAGGCTGTAACCATAAAAATAAGGACTCCAATATCAAGACTGCTGGTGTCATCATCTCCTACTGTCTGTCAAGTCAACTACACCATCCTCTTTGCAGGTCTCGCTATGGCCGTCTTCATACGGAATACTTTATGTATGGAATTTTGACGATGACTCTGATAAAGTGAAACAACATTCCAGTAAAGTCAGGCATGTTTTTAAAAGGCCCGGCACATACAGACGTCACCATCAGTGCCAACAACTCCTTGACAGTCTTGACTAACTATACAGTAGTGGAGGTAGTTGAGGCTGTCTCAGATCTCCAGTTAAATTACAATGGCTCCATTGAACTGAACAGCACCTTTGAAATCAGTGGCAGAGTGTCTACAGGCACTCATCTAAAATGGACCTTTGAGTTTGGAGATGGTCCAATACTTAAAAGATCTCACTAAAAGCTCAGCCTCTCACATTTACAAGTCTCCTGGAAATTACACCATTGAGGTTTCTGCTTATAATCATGCAAGTAAGAGAACACCGGTTAGTCAATGTGGAAGTCTATCGTTTACTAATTAGCAAAATTATCCCAACAGGCTGCATTTTGAGTCAAAGCAGAAACTAGTTTTGAGGTGTTAGTCAAAGGCTTTGTTCCTTTTTTGACTTTCACTGGGATTTTGGAGATGGGAAGCCATTGTCTGTTGTTAAAGGAGCTACAACTATCACTCATACTTTTCTGACTTCAGGCACTTACACAGTTATTGTAAATGCTCACAGCCTTGTGGATTCAGTCCATTATGAAACCAGCATATGTGTTGAGGCCCAAATAACAGATGTTACTCTGCATTCAGCCAAGAGTGCTGTAGCGGTGAGTGAGGAAATATGCTTTGATGTTTCTGTGCTTCCCAAAGTACCAGGTTATCTGTTTTGGTGGTATAACAACCTTTCTAGTGATATGGTTCCAGTCAAAGGCCAATCGCACCATTGCTTTGTTTTTCAAGTGGAGGGTTTGTGTGAAATTTCAGTGCAGATACAAAACAAAGTCAGCAACAGAACAGCAAAAGCAACCGTTTAGTTCAAAGGCCTGTATCTAATCTAGTCATAAAATATGAAGGCAACCATGATGCAATGACTGTGAATCAGTCCTATTACTTTTGGGCTGAGCTTGCTGGTAAAACAGCTTCTTTTCGGTGGGATTTTGGAGATGGCTACAAAAGGAGGGCCAAAATCAGTCACATGTTTTTCAGTTTTCCTGGGCGGTTTCGTGTGACGGCGACTGCATCTAATGCTATAAGTTCATGTTTGGTGTCTACAGAGATTGAGGTGCAGGCACCTCTGTCATCCTTATTGGTTAACACCAATCAGCCAATTGTGGAGGCTGGAAAAGAGACACTGATAAGTGCTCAGACTGATGTTAATGAAAATGTTGTGTTTTACTGGACTGTAGATTCTTCATTACCTCCAAAGCCTGGAACATCCACATTTATGTATGTGTTTCCTAAAGCAGGGGTGTTTCGGATTAAAGTTGCTGCACAAAATCTTGTCAGTCGATTAGAAAACATAACGCACATTGAGGTTGTAGAGAGAATACATGGAGTTTAAATTCAATGTCAGGAACTGCAGTCTAAAAGATATGTCCTGACAAATCAGTCTGTACTATTGATCGGCATCAGTGACATGTGGTTCTAACTTGACATATGAGTGGACTACAAACCAAAGTTGGATTAACAGAACTGCAAGTTATAGCAAACAGTTTCCACTTGTTGCAAACAGCCCTGGTGATATACTCATCAGACTGGTTGTATCCAATGCTCTTGGATCAGTAGATAGTGAACTTTCACTGAGAGCTGTAGAGCGAGTGTCTGGGTTGAGTATTTCATCACCAATGAATGCTGTAGCTAAAGGAAACCCAGTGAGGATATCTGTGAGTGTAGCATCTGGAACGGACCTTCACTACTCATGGTTCTTAGACTCTGAGCGCAGTCCGGTAATATCAGATGTGCCTTTTGTTTTGCATGTTTTTAAAGTTATCGGTTTGGTCAAGATCAGAGTATCAGTCTCGAATGTGTTCGGGTCTGACAATGCAACCAAGCAACTAATAATTCAGGAAGACATCTCTAAAGTGGATATTCAGATAAATGGACAATTCGGACCATTTTTTGTAACTTCTAATAGCCATCTGTTATTCCATGGCTCTGCAGGAACAGGAAATGTCCTGCACTGGGAATGGATATTAACGCTTCATAACAACAGTGTTACTGTTCTTGCTGACAATCAAATCGTTAGCTATTCTTTCACTGAAGTTGCAGAACACCGTATCTCACTTAATGCTTCAAACAACATTAGCTGGCAAAATGTTTCATACCCTCTTGTGGTCCAGGACGCCATCCAGGGACTTTTACTTACGGCAAGCAGTGATGTTGTTTGTGAGGGCGATATGGTTATTTTCTCACCTTCTATCTCCCAAGGAAGTGACGTTTCATTTTCTTTAGAGTTTGTTCATGCAAATTATTCCATGGATATTGGGCAGAATTTTACAACTTCTTCACTTTCAGTCGGAAAACATCTGGTGAGAACAAAAGCAAAAAATAATGTCAGTTACCAAACTGCAACAGTGATTGTGAGAGTCGTGGAAAGAATTAAAGGTCTGCATTTGATTGGATGTTGCTCTGCTGTCCTAGAGGCATCCAAAAACATAAGTTTTCAAGCATCCAGTGACTCGCAAGCCAATTACCACTGGACTTTCCTATTAAATGGAGTTCAGTCCTCTTGGGAATTTGGGCAAAATGTTCACTTCACACCTTTAACTAATGGATCCCTGTCTGTTACAGTGAAAGCTGATAATGGCTTTTGCTCACAGTCCCTGACCAGTACAGCAACAATACAGAAGACTGTGAAGAAAGTGAAGATTTTTACCTCCCATAATGGAGCTTTCATTGATTATCCGATCACTTTTGTAGCCATGACAGATGGAGGCAGCAACCTTAAATTCATCTGGGATTTCGGTGATGCCAATGATGGAGCCCTGGTTACAGAATCCAATAGACAAGTCCACAAATTTAATGCTACTGGAGAGTTTGTGGTGAAATTAACAGTTTTCAACAACATAAGTGAGATCTCCACTCAAAAGTCAATTAAAGTACATGAGCTGGAGTGTACCCAGCCACTAATCTACATTGTAAAAGAACAATATAAAATATTAAAATCCAGACCGAGTTTCTTTGAAGCACGAGTGGACTTTAATGGTTGCTTTACATACAAAGCATCATATTTCTGGGAGATCTTCAGGGGACAGGACTGCTCAGGAATAGACAAGGTGCCCTTAAATGATTCAGTGGATGTTACAACACCTCTTCTTTCTCTGCCAAAGCACACTCTAAAAGTGGGAAACTACTGTCTGGCATTTACTGCTAGACTTCAGGGAACTCCTCTAAAGCAGAACCAGTCTATAAAGCTGGCCGTGGTCCACAGTCAGTTGGTGCCCGTGATTAAAGGTGGTTCTCACAGGTTCTGGTCAACTCATTATGATCTGACATTGGATGCAATGGAGTCTTTTGATCCAGATTCAGAGGAGAATAATATTCAATTGTTTCAGTTCCAGTGGACTTACACTATAGAGGTAAAGTAAATTACGAATGCAGTACATTCTTCATTTACTGCTTGTGAACACTCAAATGATAATGTATTCTCTGCTTCCAGAACACAACAGCAATGTCTTCAGCCGTTTCAACCCTTCACTATCATATTCCAGGAAATGGTAGTATGCTGTTTCTTCCCAGAAGTGCACTTCTGCCAGACAGAGTGTACCACTTTACTCTCAACCTTTACAAAAGTGGTAGACAACCTGTCTCTATATCACAGTCGGTGAATGTTAACTTATTTTACTTCACATTGCTTTTAGCAGTTCACAAGGAATGTATTTGTCATTAATGCTCTGTCATCATTTACTCACCCACATATCATGCCAAACCAGCCACCACCAGTGCTTTTGACCATTTTCACAAAAAATCCACAGAGCAAACCAGATGAAGTCTGTTGGCATCTGTTCGATGCGGCTGTGTTGGCCTGAAAAGTACAAAAAAGACATTAATTTATCCATATTAATTGAGCGGTTTAATCCTCGTCTTCTGAAGCATCAAGATTGCTTTATATGACAGAGCGCTTTAATTTAGGCTTTTATTCATGTAGCCTACAACAATTTATCAAGACACTTACATAGAGCACATCAAATATGATAAATCTTAAAAGTAAGCCTGATCAGTTAATAATGGTTAATTTTAAAATATCTTTTGAACTTTTTGATGCATCAATATTTTAGTTGTGTGGACTTTTAGTGAATGGACAAAAATAACGAGAAAAATGTTATTTGCATTTTGAGGATTAATGAAAGTCTTAATGGTGAAATGACACGAGGGTGAGTAAATGATAATAGAATTTAAATTTTTGTGTAATCTCTTTAAGCTATTCAAGGAGCTTTTTGACCAACAATAAGTCACCCATTCATAAAAAAATATGTCAAAACTGAAAAGAAAACTGTTTATTGAATATCTTTAATTGTATTTTTATTATTTTAAGGTTAAAGTCTACAATGTTGCGTTGCTGCCTGTGACTGTAAATTGTGTCTCCTGTAATTCACCGTTGTCATTCCACACGAGTCACAGGCACCATGTTGCCTTGACTGCCCATTGTTCTTCGTGTCAAAACACTGTACAGGTATTCAATTCCCAACGTAACATAGAATAACTTCATATGCCTTCATAAGTCTTACACACACCTTAGTAATGTTTTAAAACACTTTAACTACAGTACAGGTGGACTGCAGAGAATCAGAGAGGTGAAACTTTAACACTGAATGAGGTCACTACCTCGAAAGGAAGTCTCTGGAGAGAAATAGTCATTAAACCAGGGGTGCTAATGGAGGGCCAAGAATACACCTTTACTGTCAACGTGTCTGAGCCAGCCTCTGGGCTTTGGGGTCGGCAAGCATCACCTTAGTCCCCAACCAACCTCCCCACGGGGGTATTTGCACTCTGTCACCAGACGGCTCGCTTAATTTCCTGGAAACTATGGTCTCTTACCGGTGCTCAGGTAGTGTCATCTCTCTTCTGCTCTTATTTCTCACCCAAGTAATGGCTCTGCGGATTGACACATTCTTTGCTATTTTATTCTCAATGCCAGGGTGGATGGATGATGATGGTGACTCAGCTCAGCTGATATTTTCGCTGCAGGTGGCACAGTGTGAAGATTTTGGACCATTATGTCCCTTGATTACCCTTTACAGAGGCACTCAGAGTACGTTCGGCTCCATGGTGCCGCTGGGTAGTCCGAATACAGTGGAAAACATATCTGTTGTTCACATCCTGGTGCTGGTAGAGGACAGTATGGGGGCTTCAGTCATTGCAGCAAGGAAGTTAGTCAGACGCTGGCAATTTTATTTTCAGATACAATTTGACAACACATCATAGCACCAAAATAATACTGGATATCATCTGCAGGAACCTGACAGTGATGCTGTGTGACCACTGCACAATGGAGTGGTTGAGGAATAAGAGTCAATCAGAGTTTTGGGCCTTGCTTCAACAGGGAAACCCTCAGGACATTATCCAATATTCTATTGCCTTGACCAGCCAACTCAACCAGGTAACTGAGACTACCAAACCAACTGTCTGCATGTTTATTAAAAGGTGCACTCAGAATTTTCTAAATTCAAAATGAATTAAAAATGGATAAATCATGCACACTTATGTCAAATAAAGATCAGTAGCATAATAAAAAGTTTACACAGAGTGGGTCACCAACATGTTAAGAGTACTCAGTTGGTCTTTTTTTATTCACCTTTTATTGGACACCTTTGCTCTTGTGGAAAAAAGTAGTGATGGGGAGTCAAGACTAAGTCTTTGAAAGGGTCAAAGTACGAAGTCGAGAGCCGTTGGTTTTCAAATACAGTCGAGTCCCAGTCAAGACTCAAGTCTTCGAAGGGTCAGAGTCAGAGTTCAAGACCAAGTCCGTTGGTTTTCATATACAGTCGAGATCCAGAGTCAAGACCGAGTCTTCGAAGGGTCAAGTCTGAGTCGAGACCAAGTACTTGGTTTTCAAATACAGTTCGAGTCCAAGTCAGAGACCGAGTCTTTGAAGGGTCGAGTCCGAAGTTGAGACCAAGTCCGATTGGTTTACAAATACAGTCGAAGTCCGAGTCAAGACCAGAGTCTTTAAAGTGTTGAGTCCGAAGTCAAGACCAAGTCCGTTGGTTTTCAAATACAGTCAAGTCAGAGTCAGGGCCAAGTCTTTGAAGGGTCAAGTTCAAGTTGAGACCAAGTCCGTTGGTTTTCAAAAGTTGACTCAGTCGACTACAGTCTGTAGTCAACTGTACATGATGTGCTATGATGTGTTGTTTTGACTACAGTCGAGTCAGAGTCAAGACCGAGTCTTTGAAGGGTTGAGTCCGAGTCGAGACCAAGTCCATTGGCTTTCAAATACAGCCAAGTCAGAGCCAAGACCGAGTCTTTGAAGGGTCGAGTCCAAAGTTGAGACCAAGTCCGTTGGTTTTCAAATACAGTTGAGTCAGAGTCAAGACCGAGTCTTTGAAGGGTTGAGTCCAGAGTTTGAAACCAAGTCCGTTGGTTTTCAGATACAGTCGAGTCAGAGTCAAGACCGAGTCTTTGAAGGGTCGAGTCCGAAGTCGAGACCAAGTCCGTTGGTTTTCAAATACAGTCGAGTCAGAGTTAAGAGCCGAAGTCTTTGAAGGGTCAAGTCCAAGTCGAGACCAAGTTCGTTGGTTTTCAAATACAGTCGAGATCAGAGTCAAGACCGAGTCTTTGAAGGGTTAAAGTCCAGAATTGAGACCAAGTCCGATTGGTTTTCAAATACAGTCGAGTCCAGAGTCAAGACCGAGTCTTTGAAGGGTCGAGTCCAGAGTCGAGACCAAGTCCGTTGGTTTTCAAATGCAGTCGAAGTCAGAGTCAAGTCCGAGTCTTCTGAAGGGTCGAGTTCAAGTCTGAAACCAAGTCTGATTGATTTTCAAATACAGTCGAAGTCCGAGTCAAGACCTAATCTTTGAAGGGTTCGAGTCCGAAGTCGAGACCAAGTCCGTTGGTTTTCAAATGCAGTCGAGTCAGAGTCAAGACTGAGTCTTTGAAGGGTAAAGTCAAAGTTGAGAACCAAGTCTGATTGGTTTTCAAATGCAGTTGAGTCTGAGTCTAGACCGAGTCTTTGAGGAGTCCGAAGTCGCAGATTTTGTCCCGACATATCAGTTTTGATATTCATGATTTAACATCACCCCAGTTAATAATCAACAGTTAGGCCTACAGACTAAGCTAGATTGGGAATTGTTTAGAGCAGTTGATCTTAACGTCTTTAAGGGATAGTACACTTTAAAATAAATTTTTGGTATGTTTTAGCTTACCTCAAGGGCATCCAAGATGTAGGTGTCTTAGTTTCTGCAGTAGTTTCAAATTTGAAATTCTTGTCTGTCAGTCATATGATGAAGGTGTATGGTGAACTGAAGACACTGATGGCTCTGACGGCAGTATCTTTGCATTGCACCATGGGATGTCATTTTCAAATAATGCCTGTCAACATTGCATCTTATTATTGTTGTCTGAGACCAGACTCTAAGTACTACATCACTAGAAAAAGTAATTATGGCTGGCCGCAGGTGGCACATTTGTTGTGTGCCATTCATCGCATAACTAACATTTTTAAAATTCCAAATTATATATTATTTAAGTCATGCTGTTATTTGTGGTAGCAAAAAGCTGATGCATTGACTGAACTTACTGAATGAATGTAATTTGAATAAGTACAATTGAAATTAAATTCAAATAAACTAATTATAAAAGTTTAAAGGTTTTACTGACTTTACAGAGTCAAACAGATGCATCAAAGTAGCATGTCTCAACAATGTCACAGTTACTTATAATATAAGCTTTGTGTGTTGTTGCATCCACACCACTAGATGTCAGTCCAACACAACTGCCATAACAAATGACAGAGTGCACCTTTCAGTTTCTGTGATGGTTTGTCAGACCATAAGACATGTGTTTTTAAATCAAAATCATCCATTTCCACAGCTAGCATCCGTAAGTGCTCAAGAGTTGGAGGACAAGATTCAGATCCGTGGAAATGTGATTCAGGCTCTGGCGTCTCTGCCAATCTCCTCATTACAGGATGCGGCTCTGATCAGTTCAGCTTTAGCCCAGTCTACAGTAAGGCTTTCAACTATTAAAGCTCATGGAAAGTATAGCATTAATCATTGCTTGACACAAAGCATGTCAGCAACTTTTTGTACGTCCAGCACCGTGACACGTGGCAAAGACTCATCACTGAATACAGATTGCCTTCTGTGTGTAATGAGGAGTGCTGGGAATACAGAAAGTTCCTGTATGCGGCCTAAGAACAAAGCATTGTGATGTTACAAATGCAAATTATGTACTAGAAAATGTACTTTCCTGTCTGCAGGTGTTTCCATCTGAATGGCAGTGCAACGGCTGTCATGCAAAGGTTCTGAAGGCCACGGAGAAGATGATTAAAGTGATAAGGGAACAATCAGGACCGGGTGACATCAACCCCACAGACAGCGGCAGGAACATTCTGGCTGTTTTAAGTAAAGCAGAATTCATATTCAGTGTGATAATAGAGGTTTGCTCTGAAGTTGTAAATGAGCTGTGGCCTTCTCTGCAGGCAGCACACTGACTGCTGATCAGCGGCAGAGGAGCAATTCAGGCCTCAAGCATGTGGATACATCAGAGACAGCTGTATCAGCACTGGAGCAGATTTTAGAGCTCATGCGCTCATTAATGTTGTCGCGGATGAGTGGGGAGAAGCTCTGTCCCTCGCTGTTCCAAAGATCAGTGTGGTGGGCGTACGGGGTGATCCTACTAAAGACCTTCTGTGCACAGATCCTCTAAGCCACTGCCAGTTTCACATCCCATCAGCACTGAGCTCTCAACTGAAGGAGGAAAAGCAAGAGGTCCTGCAAATCCTTCTGCAAATGGAGGGTGATGAAAATCCATTCATTCCAGCTGCAGAACCTCCTATTACGACCACACTTGCAGCCATGGAGTTTGCTACGTCACAGGGGAATCCCATTTCAATCGCCAACCTGACACAAGACACTGCGATACAATTTACTTTACACAAAAAAGTACAAGAGACAGAAGATGAGAGGTTACTATGGAAAAATTTTACCCTGCCGTCCAAGGGAAGTGTACATTTCACAGTCAAAGCAATGGATACAGATCCTCAGACTGGACTCTATGTTGCCCTAAACTTCAGTCTCATCCCAGGTAGTGCACCAGCCAATGCATCTTATAAGACTTCAATATACTTTTAAAATATAATATAATATAATATCTACTGTCTGAACAAACTCATTCCCATATAATAATAATACTGTTATTCAGCAAGAATGCATTGAGTTGATAAAAGCTGACAGTAAGTACTACATTTATAATTTTACAAAGGATTTTTATTTCTAATTCTAATTAATATCGACAGCAAGTGCATTTATAGTTTTACAAAGAATTTTTATTTCTAATTAATACTGTCCTTTTGAACATTGTATTCATCAAAGTATTCTGAAAAAAATTTGGTTTACAACAAAATATTGAGCAGCAGCACAACTGGTTTCAACATTGATAATACTAATAAGAGATTTTAGCACCAAAATATTTATATTGATATTATATAAATAATATTAAAATGATTTCTAGAGGATCATGCTTTTTACTTAACTTTTTATTAAGGAAATGCAGCCTTACAAAAGTTTTTGAATGGTAGTGTATAATATATGGAATTGTCTGTAACACTTTTAGAATATGTTTCCTTCGTTATTGAATAACTACACAAGAACCAATGAGTAACACAATATTAACAATGTAGTAACTATTATTAACTAACAAGAAACTCTGATTAATGAACTAGTAAGTAATTGCACACAGATGAAAGTAGTGGTTCACTATTAACTAACAATAACTACTATAACTACTAATGCTTCTCAGAGAACTACTGGAAAAGTTTATTAACAATCTAGTAACTACTATTACCAAAAAAAAACTCTGATTAACAAATTAGTAAGTGATAGTGCACAGATGAAAGTGTTACTACCAACTTCTGTGGGAATTACTAATTATTTGGATCCATATGGGAGCTAACTAGTAATGACTCAAGTGTTACTACATACTTCTAAAGAAATTTTCTAAAAGTATACTAAAGTTCACCAAAAATCTCAAACGCTTGAAATGACTTGTGTTTGGTTGCACAAGTTATGACTAGATCATGTAACACTTGAGTCATTGCTAGTTAGTTCCAATTATCTTCACTTTATAATACGGATCCAAATAATTAGTAATTCCCATAGAAGTATGAAGTACCACTTTCATCTGCGCTATTACTTAATAATTCGTTAATCAGACTTTTTTTAGTTAATAGTAGTTACCAGATTGTTAATAAACCTTTTCAGTAGTTCTCTGGGAAGCATTAAAAAAATAGTAGTTATTAGTTAATAGTGAACTAACACTTTCATCTGTGCGCTATTACTTACTAGTTCATTAATCAGAGTTTCTTGTTAGTTAATCATAGTTACTAAGTTGTTAATATTGTGTTATTTATTGGTTCTTGAGTAGTTAATCATTAACAAAGGAACCATAATCTAAAGTGTTACCGAATTGTCTTTAATTTAATTTATTTCATGAAATTAATGTAATGGCCAGTGGGTAATGTAATGGCCATAATAATCATATTTTAGCAATATAAAAATGTTTTAGCAGTATATAGAAAGCCTGTGCTTTGTATTTGTCGAGCAGGAGCTGGCAAGAAAGTCTCTGGACCAATATGGATCTATGTAGACGACCAACCAGTTCATCCACTGTCTGAACAAACTCTTTTCCAAAAACTCACCCTCTCTCTTTCAACTGAAACTCCATCACTGGAGCACAGCATCTTCCTTACACCACTGTAAGTTCTTCCTGATCCTTAAGTTGTTGTTTTTCTGAATTGGAAATAGGGAATATGATTGTTATGATAGTGTGAACGAAATTAAATGTGTCTGTAAATTTCACAGCTTGAATGGCTCTGCCAAAGACCTGTTTGTGAGGCTGAACAGTAGCACCGGCAGTGTGGATGACGTGTCCGTCTCAGTGTGTGTGTTCAGCATGCTGTGCCGGTTCTTCAGTGTTGATAAGAAGCGCTGGAGCAGTGATGGTTTGAGTCCTCTGAATGGCAGCAGCCCACACACTGCCCACTGCCTCACCCATCACCTCACGATGTTTGGAGCCAGCCTCTTCATCCACCCTGAGGCACTTCTACTGCTGCCACCTGTATGCCATTTCTACTTAAAAATATAACAACATTTTACCATTAAGTGTGGGGTCAGTAAGATGAAAAAAATAAGAAATTCAGCAATACATTCAATAAATCAAAAGTGACAAGACTTAATAAACTTTATTTTGATGGTCCCTTTTGAACAATCTTGTTGACTATAATTACCCTTGCAACTACATGTCAACTCTCATTAGAGTATTAGGAGACTGTTTGCTTTATATCTGATAACTCTTTATTGTGATGATCCTCCAACAGATATTCTACAGACTATGAGTAATTTTGCAAGTACATGTCAACTTATTCTAACCCTAACCCTTTATATAACCCCACCAGTCTACTAACACTAAGGCCCATTCACACTAAGCACGATAACTATAAAGATAATGATAAAGATAACTATATATGTTATCTTTATAGTTATCATGCTTGGTATAAACGGGCCTTAAAATGAGAGTAAGTAGACATGTAGGTGCAATGTCACTTATAGTCAACAGAATGTTAAAGGGACTATTAAAATAAAGTGAAACCGAGTTTTACATTGTTACAAAAAGTTAAATTTTCAAATAAATGCTGTTCTTTTTAAACTTCCTATTTACAGCACACTGTTTTCAACATTGATAATAATACAATTATTTTATTGAAAATCTTACAGACTCCAAACTTTTTAACCACAGTCCATATTGTATATTATATTTATTTTCTGAAATTATATTGTAATTGTCAGTGGGTGTCAGTGTTAGCAATAGAAGTGTATACGCAAAACACTAAAAGGTAAAAATTTTACAGTATATTAAAATTAGGGCTGTCAAAAGATTAATCGTGATTAATCACATCCAAAATAAAAGTTTGTGCACTGTGTATAATTATTATATATATATATATATATATATATAAATACACACATGCATGTATATTTAAGAAAAAAAAATATTATTTGTATATAAAATATAAATATTTATATATAGTATAAATTATATATAAATCTACATACAGTATATACATGAAAATATTTCTTAAATATATACAAGCATTTGTGTGTATTTATATATAAAATAATTACACACAGTTCACCCACATATATTATGTAAACACAAACTTTTTTTTGGATGCGATTTTTATTTTTAACAGCCCTAATTAAAATAGAAAAAAGTTATTTTAAACAATGTTTCACAATTTAGTTTTCACTGTATTTTTCATCAAATAAATGCAGCCTTTCAAAAACATTCAATAGTTTTACCGACCCCAAACTATTAAACAGTTATTAATTTATGTAAAAACTGTAACGTATCACATCAGTGATGAACATTGTTGTCACCAGTCAGAGGAGCCGGTGAGAAACGCTGTGGCGGGAATAGTTTGTGGAGTCTTGCTGCTAATTCATCTGCTGGTTGGTCTTATCGCTCACAAACTGGATCACCTGGAAAGCCAGCGTCTTTGTTGGGTTCCTCTGTGTGGTCAGAAAGGTCACTACTCGTACCGGGTTCTTGTCAAAACAGGCTGGAAAAGAGGGTCTGGTCAGATAGAACTCTTAATTTACTTGTCTTATTGACCTCAGAAAAAGTCATCAAACAAAATTATTAAATATCTGAATTCATCAGGTACCACTGCACATGTTGGCATTAGCCTGTATGGTCTGAATAAAAGTGGCTCACGTCACCTTCAAAGTGAAGGAGCTTTCCAGAGGAACAGCCTGGATGACTTCCAAATTGAAACAGATGCCAATCTCGGAGAGATCTGGAAAATACGCATCTGGCATGACAACACAGGTCAGTGGTTGTGAACAGCTACTGTCTTGCATCTTAAAATATTCACAAAGAACTGCTGTGTTTTCCAGGTCTAGACCCATCCTGGTACTTACAACATGTGATAGTCTGGGACATACAGACAGACAACATGTTCTTCTTCCTGGTAGAAGACTGGCTATCTGTGGAGAATGAGAAGAACTCTGGAAGGGTGGAGAAAGTGATTTTAGCATCTTGTAAGTATACACATGCAGCACAGCATATTTCATATTTGCATTTCATAACCCTTTGATCTATTTAGGTCCACAGGAGTTGCTGGAGTTTAAGAGGATCCTATATTCCCAGTTACTTTTTGGCCTCCAAGAGCACCATCTGTGGATTTCATTATGGGAACGGCCGGCCCACAGCCGCTTTAGCCGAGCCCAGAGGGTCACCTGCTGCGCCCTCTTATACATCTCTATCTGGCAGCTGGGGCAGTGTGGTATGGGGCAGTGGGCAGAAAGGGCAGCAGGTAATAGACTTGACCTTCAAAGGGCATGGATAACAGATTGAGCTTGTATAGCCTACACTGTAGGTGTAGGTATTACATCTTGTGAAACAAAGCAATTTCTGTTTTCTCTAAGCTACAGTGTTTGTTATCGATTAATGTCAAATGAGAATAATATCAATCACTAAACATTTTCTCTCATTCCGCTTAAAACAAATGGGTTATTCGCATTTGTTACTGTACCGCAGCGTTCCAGTTTCTACCCAGATGGTGATGAATGGAGAGACCATACTGGTTGGAATGACAGTTGCAGCTTTGACCTTTCCCCTCCAAACCATTCTCAGATTTCTGTTCCAAAAAACCCAGAGCAAGGTATATATAACAGTCTACATAATAGCTTGTGAAATCACACTGTTCTGACTTTTAATCTACACTACCATGCAAAAGTTTTTTTTTTTTTAATAAGTGCTCATCAAGGACTTCAATCCAAGGACAAGTGCATTTATGTGTTCAAAAATCTAGTAAAAACAGTAATATTGTGGAATAGAAAACTGTTTAATACACTGGAATATTATTTGAATATCTTTTAAAAAATGCAATTTATTCCTGTGATGGCAAAGCTGAATTTTCAGCATCATTACTCCAGTCTTTAGTGTCACATGATCCTTCAGACATCATTCTAATGTGCTGATTTGGTGCTCATGTATTATCATTATCGCATCCAAGATGTCCATGTCTTTCTTTCTTCAGTCGAAAAGAAATTAAGGTTTTTGATGAAAACATTCCAGAATTTTTTCCATATAATGGACTTCATTGGGTACCAAAACTGGTTCAAGGTCCAAATGAGAGTTTCAGTGAAGCTTCAAAGGACTTTAAACGACACCAGACGATGAATAATGGTCTTATCTAGTGAAATGATCGTCATTTAAGAAAAAGATTTGTTCATTTTGATGAACAAGTTCGAACAGGAGAGTCTCAAATGCGCATCACAGAACAGAGCAAGGCGAACATTTGTGCTTATAAAACTTCAACTTAATTATTTATTTTTGAAATGACCGATCGTTTCCGCTTGATAGGACCCTTATTTATAATCTGGTTTTGTTTAAAGCCCTCTGAAGCTTCACTTGAAACTCTCATTTGAACCTTGAACCGTTTTGGTACCCACTGAAGTCCATTATATGGAGAAAATTCTGGAATGTTTTCATTAAAAACCTTAATTTCTTTTCCAACTGAAGAAAGAAAGACATGGACATCTTGGCATTTAGCATTATAACTGTTTTTAGTATCAGTTTTGATCAATTCAATGCATACTTGCAGAATGAAAGTATTAATGTCTTTTAAAAAGAAATGTCTTACTGACCTCAAACTTTTGAATTATAAACATTTGTGAGAATTCTCACTCACTGTGCAGTTGGTGCTGGATTGTGTTGTAGGTGACATTGGATGTATCTCTGCCTACCTCTCCTGCGTGTCATACTGTGGAGATGGATGTTTCCTCAGTCACCCAGGTCTCTCATGCTCATCTTTTCTGTCATTGCCAGCCGGCCCTGACTCTTCCACATACGATGGACTGTCTCCTTTTACTGTGAGAGAAAGTCAATCCCCAATGATTAAAACGATATCAGTCATCAAGCAAATTTCCTAAATGAATTCATTTGCAGCATATCTCTCTTTGTATCTCCTTGTTTGTTTCCCATTAAGAACTCAATGCAGAACAAGAAACTAGATGCAGAGTTTTGGAATACTCCCAATCCTGGAAATGACCGGTACCAAGTCTATCTACACGAAATCTACATGCAGTATTGCATGCCTTTAAAAGAGAACATAAACATAGTGTTATTTTAAACATTTCACAGAGTGGATCAATGGACATCATGTGACAGTATCTTTGGCTTGCCTGAACTGACGGGAACTACTCGCCTTTTTAAGAGAAAAAAAGCCTTTCTACATCTACAATTGTCCGACTCCAACATTGGACCACAACTTTTTAGAACCAACCAAGTCTTCAGGTTTGAAGAAACAAGATCACTCTCTTGAAAATGTCACACACACACAAAAAAAATCTTTCATCATTTATTCAGACCTTTTCTTGTTCTAAAAACCCGTATGGCTTTCCTCCTTTTGTGGAACACAAAAGCAGCTTTTTTCCATAAGAAGTGTGTTTTTTTCCAAGATCGGTCAAATACATACAATTTGTGCACAAGTCTTCAAGAAAGAAAGACATATAGATTTGAAACAACATGAGAATGAGTAAATTATCACATAAGTGTGTAATTCTAAGGTGATCTATTCCTTTATTTTAGAGGAAGATCTAATGACTATATCTGCAGACCTGGACCCCACAAACACGCTTTCCTCGGGACCAGAAGCATCTGACAGTGGTCATTTGACACCCAACGAGACCTCCCTGTCTGACATGTGAGTTTTGCACTGATCATTTCACACATTTATCAGGATACATGGTCACATACACATGTATTTCTGTGTTTTTGTCTTCCAGCCAGGACAGCTTGTGCTAGTGAGTGGTCTGATCTGAATATGGATACGCCCACACATGAACCTGTCTTTCACAAGTCCTCCTCCTCACTCTCAATGCTCAGTGAGGCCAGCACATTTCTCCCTAGCCTCCCACCCGACTCTGATTAGCACCATCTCCAACACACTGCATTGGTGAGCCCACATCATACACAATTATGTCTTTATTAACATCATTAAGTCTTGTATGGCTCCATTTATTTGATTATTCTCAAAAATACAGTCAAAACTTTTGTGTGGAAAGCATGAATCATGTGTGAATCACTGTCTCCCCAACATTTGCTAGCTCTATTTTTTTTAACCATTTAAAATTCTTAATTCGTAATATGAATGATACAGTATGTAGGGAATATTCAATACGCTTTATGCACGATCCCTGCTGACGTGTCCAAAGAATCGCAGCCAGCTTGTTTACTTCCACAAGCAAAGTGTATAGCGGCAAAACTTTAAAGGGTTCAGTTCACCCAAAAGTATTTACTCACCCTCATGTTGTTACAACCCCGTAAGACCTTCGTTCATCTTCGGAACACAAATTAAGATATTTTTGATGAAATCTAAGAGCTGGATCACTCCTCCATACTAGTCCATAGGCTTCTTGAGGAATTGAACTTGCCAGCCTCGAAAAGTTATTAAACACATCATTAAAATAGTCCAAGTGACTACAGTGGCTCAATAAGTTTATCAAATGACAAGAACACCTTTTTATGTGCAAAAAAAAACAACTAAAATGAAAATAATTTAAACTATTCATTTACTTTTCTCTATGCCTTGAGTCAGGTTACTTGTTTAATAGCATATGATCTGTTGTTGTTTGTCACACGCATCACACACATGACCAGCGCCGGCCAATAGTGAGCCTACGTGTGACGTAGCTCTACGATATCACACTACGTTAACTGACTAGCGGCTCATAGAGAAAGTAGTGAATAGTTGAAATAAAGTCATTATTCATTATTCATTATCATTAAAGTCAGTTGTATGAGGTCTTGGGATGAGACTGCGCTGATTTCGCATGATATGAGAGATCACTCACCCTCAAAGTTGTTGATGTAGCTTGAAATATATAATTTAAAGCCCTTCTCTTTTTTACTTTTATGTGTGACAGCTAACTGCCTCACAGTGTTGTTAACATCATTCACGTTAACCGACGGAAGTTTTTGTAAACGGCAAGTGTAATTTGACACTATCTGCAGTAATGATGCAGATTCTGACGCAGCACCAGATGTAACTGGGCATGCTGAGACAAACCCAGAAGCGATCGTGCATTGAGCCTATTCAATTAGATGGAATTTTACTATTAACTGAAATGCGTAAATCTTGAAAAAAAAAAAAGGGTTTAGTACATTGATTTGTCTGTGTGTGAACCTCTGGGCTGTTCTACAGGTGTTGTTCGTGGTGTACCTGGCTTGAACCTTCCAGCGTGGGTTGTGCGTGTGCTTCACCTGCTGGTGGCTGTTCTGCTGGGAGCATGCCTGGCTCTGGCGGGACTGTATGGGAGCATGTTTTCCAGCACTGTGGTTCTCATGTGGCTGGTTTCTGCCCTGTCAGCTTTCCTCACTTCTGCCTTGCTGTTGGAACCATTTGCAGTCAGCTATAAATCTATTTTGCACAGTGAAAAACTGAAAGATGTGCATTTCTATCGAAAATTTTACTTTTTCTTTTAATCAAAACATCCTTACTTTGTTCATGACGTCAGGTGTTTTTCTGCAGATATGTATCCAGGCACTATATTTGGCTGCTGTGTTGAGACCAGTAGACCCAGAGGTGGAGGAGCGTTTGGCTCAGGAGACAGAAGTCAGAAGGACAGAAGAGCATCTGGAGGATAAGGTTCATCCTCCCTGTGGATACGGCTTGCTGCAGGCTAAAGAGGAAGCATGGAAGCTGAGAAAGCTTAGAGCCTTAATGAGGGTGAGCTCAGACTGATAGATCTACTCAGCACTCATTTAGTCCTCTGAGACCTATAACTGCTGGATTTCTCCTGCATTCTGACCCTAAAGCATATTAATATTTATTGGTCTGTTGTTTTATGTTTTATACTGATAATCAGAGCTGCTTAGTCTCATACATTCTTCCTGTTGGTGGTTCTGATGGTGAACTACCAGGAACATGTACAGGAGGCTAACAGCAGACGGCTTCAATCAGCTATAAAACACACGCTGACTCTCAGCTTCACCAGGGCAGCCGAGTCTCACTGCATTATCAGGGTGAGCCAGACTATACATATATATATCCTGTTTTCTTTTTGACGTGCCAGAGACCCTAGTGATTTATGTGTATATATGGGTTTATAGTATTATGGTTGTAGGGAAGAGGAGAGGCTTGGGTCTAATTTAAAGCATTATTCTTTCCACAAAAACACAATCAAAGATAATCCAAATGCGGAAAGCAGATGAAAATAATCCACAGAAAGATAAGAAACCAACTGGGGACAAGGAAACTCAATAGCTTTATATCCTGGCCTTACCAGAGGATATAAAGATAGTACTGTCTTTTTTAAAGTCTTTTTTTAAATTGAAGTTAAAGTTACAATACAACTAATACAATGCATGAAATGAAAACATATACATAGTCCCTTTTCAAATAAATAAGTAAATTAAACTTAAAGACAACTAAAAAAAGGGTAAACACAGCATAACAAGAGGTTAACATGGCACAGGTGAGACTCACTATGAAAGAAAAACAAGGGAAACCAAGGCTGCATCTGAAAACTTAGGCAGCTGACTTGTTGCCTCAATGCCTTATAGGCAAGGTCTGCAGACAGGAAAGTTTGCACAAAGGCAACCCACAAAACTGATTTTGAATTGATTTTCGACTTCTAAGGCAGTGCTACAGTTAAATGAACTATAGTAAATTAGAGCAAGGTTTGTTGGGAACTGAAACAAATATTTAATTCAGTAGTAATTTCTTGCTAGAAATTACATCAGGAGTGGAAAACACTGGTAAAAAACATACATTTCATTTACAAACAAATTGACCAGCAACTGCAACTTTCAGATGCTATCTTTCTTTTTCTGTCAAAAAATAGAAACCACAGGATTGTGGTATATCAAAGGCAGTGAAGGATACATCTATGTTACCTTCAAAAATTGATCAAGAAGGTATGAAGGTAGACAGGAAGTGAAGATAACATTGGATTTGGATGTCTAGATGCCTTCCTACCTTCTAATTGCATCCTCAGGCAGCAATTTTAAATTTTAAGGTACAGCCTAAGGAAATAAAAAACAGAAACTGCAAGAGAACGATATCAAAATAAAAGTCTGAACACACAAAAAAGAATATATATATTATACATACACAATGTGTGAGTATCTTTGTTTTAGTTTGTCATGAATCAGTGAAAGTAATTTTCTTTCAAAATATATTACTTTTTCAGATGGATGAATGCAGAACAGTGGATAGATGAGAGATTGATTTCACACCTACATGAAAACCCTTCTCTTTCTCTGTCTGGCCCTGCAAGACTGCAGAAAATAAATTTTCAAGAACGGTAAAGACTATATGCATCCTTTTGAGAGTTTGTTAAAAATAAATAGATCCATTAAAAAAACTAACTTTATATATATATATATATATATATATATATATATATATATATATATATATATATATATATATATATATATTATTATTATTTTTTTTCAAAGTCTGCAGTCAAAACATCAGAGATCAGTTCCACTCTGGTCGACTTCCTTTGATTCTGAATGCTCATGTTTCATCACATACAAACCCTGGACACCAGAGATCCTCAGCACACAGCAACATCACTCCAGCACTTTCAACGGGTGAGAGATCAGACAACCAGGCCAGCTGACAGTCTTGCCTGGGCCCTGGACAAGATGAATCTTACATAGGCCCGCCCTCAAAAGTGTGCTTTCACTTTTAATTAAGCATGAGCAGTGCAGCAAAAATAGACTCGGATCTGGCCCATTATCTGTTCACCAATGCCGACAGTGATGCATTTCAGCCGGCTTTTTATTTCTCATTTCCATAAATATATCTAGTAAAGCTAATGATCAATGAATCAATGAATCATCAATGAATTATCCGGACCCCACGATGGCCTACCTCTAACCCCGCCCTTAAACCTACCCGTCACTGGGGTTAAGACCAATCAGGGATGACTATAGTTCTGAAATGGTATATGGTGGGGTCCGGATAACAGGAAAGTACCATGAATTCTTTGCTAATACTTCCTCATCCTCATGGAGAGCCCAGTTTGCAGCACTTTCTCCTTTCCACAAGCGCTTGCTCTCCCGTGGCATCTGTCGTTGCTATGCAACAATGAACTTGCGCACCTATAAAAACGAGCGCGTCGTGTCGCTATTGAGCTCTTATTAACAAGTGGATTTACAGCCACCACATCAGCAGCACTGCTTGACCACTATTTTTCCACTCTTTCAAGGCCAATTAGGAAGAAAACAAATAAAAAGCTTTTATGTAACTCAAATATTTGGGGTTTTTTTGTTGCTTTTTTTCACAAATATGCCTATTTTATTTATTTTTTAACAATTATTCCATAATTTAATGATGGCCCATTCAGGAAAGCCTGAACAGCTTAATGGAGAATATAATAACATTATCATTCATTTGATTCCCGTAAATGATCACAATCTCCTCTTTTAAGGCCAAGGACTAAGAGTGCATCATGTGCATTCAGTCAGACAGAGGAAGTAATGCTTGGGAACAACAGTGAATCCACACATCAGATCCTGTTCGGACCTACAGACAGCAAACTGGTTGACAACACGGTATGATGTCACTATAGAATAAAATATATATATTATTTCCACACGTCCAGTCGTGCATTAAGGATTTTTCTGCACATACACTTTAAGTATGGGATTTTTATGCTAATATTAGAATCAGACACTCAATGTTTTTTGAGGAACTGTCTTGTTTTCTGTGACAGGACACAGGCAGTATTGATTGAGTTCACTCAGTATCATAAACAGACGGGCATCTTGGCACCAGTTTCTGTTCTCCTGGATCAAACACACACAGGCAGAATCCTGGCTTTCATCTCTATCCAGCCTTTTCACATCTCTCCAATATCTGGTCCAGACTTACATGTCACATTGACGGTACTGGCTCTCCTACAAGACTTATTCACAATAGAAACAAATCTTGCAGTTTGAACAGAATCAAAACGAGTTAAAAAGGATTTGTGGTCTTTATTTCTAGATTGTGCTTTTGCTGTTCGCCCTGTGCTTTGTGAGTGCTGAAGTATGGGCCTTGATCATGAAGCCAAGTCAATACCTGAGGCAAGCCTGCTGCTGGTTTCAGCCATTGTTAGCTCTTCTGACACTAGCAGCAGCTGTTCTTCGTTTGTGTTTCCTCTACACGACTGAAGCCTGCGTCTCCAGACATCGCTCCCTGCCACATCCTTTGCTGACTTTCACAGTGCTGCCATACTGGCCAGGAAATCCAATCAGCTCTCAGCAATCTTATTAACCATCCTGGTTCTAAAGGTAGGCTATTGGTCCTGAAACAAAGGAATGATTTGTCAACATTTTTTTCTGGAATTAGCTTTGCATTTCCTGAAGGAAATATCAATACATGCTGCAAAACAGCAGTCAAATATATTCACTGAATGGATATTATTCATTTATCCATGCATGTTTTTTTTCTATATTCAAAATGTCCTGAACGGGATCTTCTGGTGAAACGACAGACATTTACAATTGAGTTTTTGGTAACACTTTACAATAAGGTTCGTTAGTTAACATTAGTTAACTACATTAGTTAATATGAACTAATAATGAATAGCACATATAAAGCATTTGTTAATCTTTGTTAATGTTATTTTCAACATTTACTAATACTTGATTACAATCTTGTTAACATTAGTTAATGCACCGTGAACTAACATGAACAAACAATGAACAGCTGTATTTTCATGAACTAACATTAACAAAGATGAACAAATGCAGTAACAAATGTATTGCTCATGGTTAGTTCATGTTAGTAAATACATTAACTAATGTTAATTAATGAACCTTATTGTAAAAAGTTACCGAGTTTTTATATTCAACCTCAAGCTCACGTTCAGATATGCCTCCATCCAAACAACAACCAATATATGGAACTAAGGATAACTTTATTTCCATAACTAGTAATGAACTTTGCAACTACATGTCACATAACTTTCAGTAGACTTAATAGACTTAGAGTAAGGATTAGTAGAATAAGTTGAGATTCAAATAGTTTCAAAGTTACTTATAGTGAGTAGAATGTCTGTTGAGCAACCATCAAAATAAAGTGTTATCAAAAATTCTACTATATATTATTCTAGCAGTCAACTAGTACTCTGTCTGGTAGTTAACGTAGTTGCAAAGTTAAGGCCATTGCACACTGAGTCCGAAATTCGCATCTGAAATTTTCGCACATTAAAAAAAAAAAATTGACTTCACGTTATGTCAATCACACTTGCACACTGCCTCCGAAACTTACGTCCGTCATAAAATTAAGCGAATCGGGTTCGATTTTCAGCATTTTTCGCATCCACAGCCAGCATTTTGAGAGGTTTTTTAACAATTCAGGGCCGGGGAAGCTCGTTCCGCACATCATTCCACATGTGCAGTCCTTTCAGATTCGGTTTGCAATTCGATCAAGTGTTTATATGTTCTCAAACTGTTCCACTGACATTCTGAAGTAAATATTGAATATCTCGGGATAAATTCACAACTCCTTGATAAGGAAGTGGAACTCTCCTTCCTCTGCGCAATTTCAGGATTGGATGGACCCAATATTTCTCTTTCTTCTCTTTTCAATTAGAGAGAGGCAACAAAATTATCCTCACTGCTTGACGAATCCATTTTGTATTTTTGTGCGTTTTTTTCCGCAAAGGTTTAATAAATACGCATCAGACTCGAGTGTGCAAGGTTTCTGTGCGTGACAAATTTTTAGGCTGACGAACACGAAAAAATGCTTACGAAAATTTCGGACTCGGTGAGCAATGGCCTTTGTTTATAGTTAGCATAATACAACTTACTCAGATAATTAACCGTTTGCAAAAGCCACGCCCTCTAGTTATTATTACTACGCCTGTCAAACAAATGGTTAAACGCGGCCAGCGCGACAGATTGCCATGATGGGAAGAGGTATACCTGCATGTTTGACAGTCAATGTTTGATGGACCTGCTCAAATAGTAACGGTTGCTACGATGTGTTTTTGGGGAATGGCCGTTTTGGGGAGGGGCCGGCGAAAGGTCAGTTGTCACAATAAGGAAGTATACAGTCTATGTGAATGGGAGATTTTCAAGCTTTAATCTTGAATATCTCATAACATTTATAAATACAAATATATTTTAGCACACCTACTACAACATAAGAAATGACCTACAAATCATGAGTTTTAATGGCGCCTGTAATTTTCGAGTTTAATTAATTGCAGTAATGGGATACTTTGGGTCTTAAAGTGCCTTATATTGTTCTACATCAAGCTTTATGATCAGTTTCTCTTGGTCAGTCAAGGTGTAGAACAGGTATTAAGGGGTGTGTTTTTACAGATGGTGGGGATCCTGCGGTTTGTTAGGCGATGGATGGTGATAGGACGAGTTATTCGACAGGTATTCCCTCAGATTTGTGGCGTGGTGTTTCTGCTGCTCATCCTGTTGCTTCTTTTCTCCCACACAGGCATCATGGTACAGTGTTTTCTTTTCATTTGACTTTCCATTGTATTTTTGCTCTAAATTATTTTTGCACCTGAAAACGAAGCCCACATCTTTCTCTTTTAGCTCTTCTCGGGTACAGTGGAGGGCTTTAGGACCTTAGGGCAGGCGAGTACCTCTCTGCTCTGTTTGTTAAAGGGGAACATGGGGTTACGTCGACTTTGTGAGCATCATCCGGTGGTGGGACCCCTCTACTGCCTGTCTGCTGTAGGCATTGGATTCTGGGTACTGGGGTGCCTATGTGCAGCTGTATTGATTCGAACCTACCGAATGGTACAGACAGACATTTACCGACCATCGATGGAGCCGCAGGACTATGAGATGGTACAGTTTCTCATTAAACGACTCAAGCTCTGGATGGGGCTCAAGCAAGACCAAAGAGGTACAAATACCATGTCCAACTATTAAATGATTGAATCATTTATCAACTTTAAAAAGTCCAAAAAATGTTCACGTTGACTTAAAATAGAATAGAAAACAGTATTAATAGAAAACAGTTATTTTAACCCTAAAATCGTATTCTGGACAAATGTGGGCAAAATAGTTTTGAATTACTTTTAAAAATACTTCCCTTGATCTGAGCGGTACAAGACTTGGCAGCTTTTCCCTAGCCTGGTAATACCAGACTCTGCTACTTCACTTTGCTTCGTAGACAGAGTCTGGAATGGCATAATAGAGAAGTGTTTTCTCTCTCGCAAGGGGTCGCTTCTCTGAAGTTTAAAATCATTGGTTACCGTAAGCCAATCAGATAAGTTTATTTATGACGTATTTTACGCGCAGACAGATGTAATGCGAACCACAGACATCATGCATCGAACTCAAATCTAAGATCGAACTTCCACTGTAAACAGAGAGCGCGCTTTTGTAAGCGCTGCAAAATGTGTGCCAACCGGGAATGAACAATTCACAAACTAGGTTATTTATATGATTTACTGAGCTGCGGCTGCCCCGCTCTTACGAGTCATGACTGATTTAGCTTCCGCCGCCCCGCGAGAGCGAGCCCCTGCTCTCACGAGTCATGACTGGGTAATAAGTTCATATTACTGACTCTCTGAGTCATTTCGTTTATTTAAGTGGCTTTAAATGTTATAATTTTAACAGCAAAATTCCCTGATCACATCCACCTACGCAATGTTGATCATATTTAGAATTAAGAAATCATAATGCAGTAAAAAATGATTTACAGGGAACATAAATAATCACTTTACCTTCCGAGTCCGTTCATTTGTCACGTGACATACGCAATGAACAGATCGTTCATGAATCACCTATCTGGGACCCGTCTATGTGGACTAATGCAGGAGGATATCGAAACGAAATATGGTGATATACGTTGCAAATAGAGGGGCAGCAAAATTGTTCCTACAGCGGCAGAAGTGCTCGCGCCGGTCCTGGCTGTAAACACTTGATGATGCGAGCGAAATACCGGAGTGAACATTGCTGTAAACACTTGATGATGCGAGCGAAATACCGGAGTGAACATGGCTGTAAACGACTTTTGCTTCAGTTTAAAAAACCCTGGAATGTTCTCCATAACAGAGCGGATTGCATCCCGTGTCTCGTTTCCCATTTCTGCGGTCGTTTCGGTTTTCGATTTCTCTAACCTGCAATGTAAAACTCGGCGCTTAGCGCCTACGTCACGGCTCTCAGTCCGCCCTCTGTTCGTTGATTGGCCGGCTGTTTTCAGGCCGGTGGAAAACTGAAAGATAGGCTGCTATCTCAGACTCACTACAGGAGCGAAATGAAATTAGCGGAAGTAGAGAGTCTGACGTAGTCAGGCTAGCTTTTCCCAAGTTTGCCCCCTGAACACACACACATTTTATTCTACAATGTTAAGTGAGTGAAAAAAAAAACTCCTTAATCTTGTATTTGGGTCAAAAATAAGTACTCATTCATTCGGCTTTTGGCCTATAATCTATATTGAACTTGTGGAATCAACGATAAAATCTATGTTAATTTAACGACAAGCAGGTGAAAGAGACACATTTAGCCGTTTAGCCCCATAGACTCCCATTCATTCTGCTCTCGCCCGCGATCACCTCCAGTAGAATTCTAATGGAACTGCAACCAAGATGATACACAATGGGGCTAATAGGAAGTGCCAAGGCTCTCCGTTAGACGGGCTCTGGCTGCACTACTTCCTGAACGTCAGCCAGCTCCTTGTTTCCTGTCTGCCATTATTGGCCAAATTGATTAATTCAGGTGTGCCTGACCTCAGTATGGCAACAATGATCAGACACACCTGAATTAATCAATTTGGCCAATAATGGCAGACGGAAACAAGGAGCTGGCTGAATTTCAGGAAGTAGTGCAGCTGGGCATAAAGCCAATAGCGACTGAAAGAGAGTGGATCATGTTGGAGTTGGAGCTTATTGAGGTGGAAAAACAGAAATGAGAGAAGACGTCGGAGGAGATGGTACGTGTGGAAATGCGTGAGAAGGTACGTGCAGAAATGCGTAGGAGGAAATGCGATGCTACCAAGCCGACCAATCACCGATCTTGCGGTCTGCGTCGTCGCGACGTGTAGTTACATTTTTGAGGAGGTGCGCGTCAGGCTACAGCGAAGGGTATGCGGTATGGGACGCGGCTGTGCGTATGCTACGCCGTACCTACTGTGTGTACCCTACGCAGAAGTATAAATTGGCCTTTATGGAAGCTTTTTTTTTAAATAATAATAAAATAGGTAATAAATATTAAATAATAAAAAAGGTAATGGCGACTTTTTATCTCACAATTCGGGCTTTTTTTCTCAGAATTGCATGATATTAAGTTGCAATTGTGAGTTATAAATTCAGAAATGCATGATACAAAGTGTTTGTAAAACAACATAACATAAACATAACATATGAAAAAAAAATCTTACTGACCCCAAACTTTTTTCCTTTGTAGTTTAGACACAAAGTCAAATTTGAGGGAATGGTTCCTCCACCCTCCAGATCCTCCCAGGGCTCCGAAGCCTCCAACTGCTCCGTCCCGCTCAGTCCCATCGGGCCCCGCCAGGCATCCTCTGCCTCCTCTTTGGCCTCCGATTCATCTATCATTTCAGGCAGTTTTGACTTTCACCATTATGTGGACCGTCTGGTGCCATGTGTTGACAGCCTTCTGGCAGGTTTCGACCGCGTCAACCAGCTGACCGAAGAAGTGTACAACTTTGAGCTCCAACTTCAGCAGATCCAGAGCAGAATCTCCCAGAGAAGGAAGCAGGCTCAGCAGGTGAACTTTGAGGGACGTGATCCAAAACTTAAGCCACCAGCACTCCCTCGAAATCAATCTACCTCTGTTTTGGAATGTGACCCCACTCCAGGTTCTGTCCGAGGTGTCATTAATACCCTTCCACGACGCCGTGCTACACACTCAGAGTCCTCCCTGATGGGGTCTGCTGCTCAGTCAGGTAACAGAATACTTTCTTCACTGGATAGAGGGGTGAACAGTCCAAACCTAAGGAAATTGGGCGTCCCAAGACGCAGAGCCTGGAATTCAGTCACCTGCCATTCTGCTGACACCGCTCAGAGGTTGCCTGCATCTCGCAGCAATGTGGCCTTGCCTGCTAGACCCCGGAGTGAAGATGGAGACCGAGAGCGGGTATGTGACGGCCTGCCGATCAAGAGACAGGCATGGCACACTGAATAAGTGGATCAATTGTCATGGCATTAAAGGAGCCATACGTAAGATTGTGGCCAAAAGTAGTACTGCAATCACTTTCAAATTACTGTAGAGCAGTGTATCCCTTCCCTTTTTTACATGTTTGTAGCTGCAGCTGTGGCAACTAGAGCAGAGCTGGCAACCCGGATGCTGCAACACTACTTACTTTGTGATTGGTAGATAGGTGGAGGGTGGCGCATCAGAACAAAACACAACATGACAACATCAACATCAGTTGAGGGCTGCAACTTAAATTTTTAAATGACAATATCCTGGCTGGACTACTGTTGTCTGTGATATAAGTATTTGAAATGAACGTGATTTTGTAATGTTTAGTTACATATCAGGGCCATTTTATGATTATTTGAAATAAATTTCTTACATACAGCTTCTTCAATTTTGCTTTACTCTCAACTACTATTATTTACTTTCATTTGTATCTTTTGACACTGTTAAATGCACAGTGTGTTAGTCACAATCACTTTCGATTTTGTGAATTGTCTACCTCTTGACTGGTGCTTTTGCACTGCTGTGTGTTTGTTTTATATTTGTTCAGTCTCTGTGGAACACATATCCTGTTTCATATCCTATATTGAAGAATCTGTTTTATTTTTTTGTCAATCAAATGACAAGGCCATCCTAAAACTGTGGCTTGAACAGGATATTTGTGTTTTATTCATTTAGTTGCAAGATGAATGCATTTTGTACCATGTTTGAGAAAATAAAACAGACTTTTATAGTGCCTTACATATTTGCTGACTATGAAAACTTTAAGAATCAAAGCTAATTGTATCAAACCTTTTAAAAATTCAGTCTAATAACACTGCAAAATATTAAATCCTTAAACAGTTGCAATCCCTAAAAACCCTTAAAAAGAGATAAACGTCAAAAACATCACTCACTCACTTTCCTGTTACAAACCTGAATGACTTTCCTTTTTTTTCTATGAAAATGTAATTTGAAGAATGTTGGGAACCAAACTATTTTGGTTTCAATGGGCTTTATGCACAGCTGCACTACTTCCTGAACTTCAGCCAGCTCCTTGTTTCCTGTCTGCCATTATTGGACAAACTTGATTAATTCAGGTGTGCCTGATTATTGTTGTTGTGACTACTGAGGTCAGACACACCTGGATTAATCAGTTTGTCCAATAATGGCAGACAGGAAACAAGGACCTGGCTGAAGTTCAGGAAGTAGTGGAGCTGTGCATAAAGCCAACTGAACAACCCAAACCACTAGATGGCACTAACATCAAACTAATATTATGAGAAATGTATACAGACTAAAATCAAGACTTGGAAAGCAAGGCCTAAGCCCTAAGAACAACAACCAGTTGCAACAAACTGCTAAAGCCACGAAAATCCTAGTGCTAATATCCGAACAATTATTCACGAAAGGGGTTTCTCAGCTTAAGTGGTTTATGATGCTACTTTGTCCTCACATAAACTTTGAAGCGGAGGAACTTGCCGTGTGCCTTCATTGAAACCTGCAGCTACTATTTTTTGTTTTCATTCAAATACTATAGTTTATCCCAACAGATTTCAGAAGCGTCAAGGTCAAGACATCTAGGAAACGTCTGTTTTAATGTTTCCTGATCATGTTTGCAGCCATATCTGGTTTACTTGTAATATAAATAAGCCCTGATGACTGAGAGCTTAATGGCGAATGAGAGCACATTAAATGCGTTTTGACCCAACAACAGGCACACTAAAGCAGATTTAAGAAAGAGCATCAGGAAGAGAACACTCCATACAAAGTCCATTTTCTCCCTTTCCCTTTCGTATTACATAAGAGGCATAACACAGCGCATGCCGGCATGACGTAACCTGACAGTCCGCAGTCTGCCCTTCCTCATGTAAACAGCCTTTGCATCCCTGAAGGCTTGACCCAGTCCCAGGACCTCCTGCAGCCTGTCTGCCTCTCAACATACCTATACCCCCTCATCACGGCCCCCGTTGCGTCTAAGCTATTATATTAATAGTGTCTAAGGTATTATTGTTAGTAATATTCAACTTATAATAATAATATATACTTCTTATAACAAGTTTATACATTTTATTCAAATTAGACTTGTATTTCTATTCGAGAAATGCCAAAAAAAATTCTCTTTAGCAGTCTTTCTTATTTTCATCCAATCTCCCACTGAAAGCCCACCTCTGGAACAGATTTTACTCTCTGAATGTGGCACACATGTGCTTGTTAAAATAAATCAGTATTTTTGACCAATAAAAATACAAACAAACATTAATAAAGAAAAAGAAAGCAATAAAGCTCACTAAATTTTGTTTTTTGCTCAAGATATAACATCATATATGCTTTAAAAATAAAAATTCGTATTATTTTATGTTATTTTTCTTCTCAAGTAACTTGTTTTAAGGTTGGTCAGTTTACTGGCAAAAAATGACAAAATGACTGATAAAGTGTTTTTTGCAGTGTAGAGGTAAGTAGAAGATGGAAGGGTTTGGAGGCCCCATTTCCCTCTTTCTTTCACTCTCCCTTCTCTGTGCATGTCCTTACTTGACCCTCGTGAGTGAAGCTGAGGAAATGTGGGGGGAGAGAGAGGGAGGATCTTACATAATGGGTTTATACGTGTGCAGTTATAAACACGTGTGTGTGTGTGTGTGTGTGTGGGAGAGAGAGAAATAGAGAGAGGGAGAGGATGGGGATGTGTCACAGTCAGTTTCTGTGTGTTACAAGCAAGGCAGTGTGAAAGCAGAGGGTCACGATCAGAGATCATGTCTTATTTTAATTGCTAATAGGACAGAATGTGGTCAGTTGTAGGGTGCTTTTTGACTTCTTATAAACTTGAAATCTATTAAACAATTTATACAATATAAATAAATAAAAATACTGACTGCACCTTTAAATAATTAAACTTTGAAAGATCTAATTTGCTATAAATATACACAAGGAGCAGTGCAATATGGCTGTATATTAGCATGGCTCCGTAGGTAATCACAGTGTGCTCATACAGACATATTGCACTACTCCAGCAATGTTGCTCAACAATGTAAAATGTGAAAAAAAACAACGTAATGTGTCTTTAAATACCTTCTTTTGTGCAGAACAATTTCCTAATCCGCCATGGATTCAAATCTCAAATTGTCAGTTTAAAGGGGTGGTATAATGTAGAGCCCGACTGATAAAGGATTTTGAAGGCCGATACCGATACAAATATTTTTGGGTTTTAAAATCCGATATTCTGATATATCGGCCGATATTGTGTTATTTATTTATTTTTCCGGAAACGCGCAACAAAACATTAACAGATTTCCCTAACATAGTTATTTGTACACTTGGGGTCGTTGGATTTCACACACGTGTAAAAGAAAAACTAACTTTTATGCACAAGATACGTTTGATACTTTTTCTCTATGTCTAAATGTTCCCTCCTAAGTCTAACTTACATTTTACAATGCAGGGACTGTAACTAAGAGATACGCTAGTTATAAATACAGTAATCATGGTAACACTTTACAATAAGGTTCGTTAGTTAACATTAGTTAACTACATTAGGTAATATAAACTAATGATGAATAGCACATATACAGCATTTGTTAATCTTTGTTAATGTTATTTTCAACATTTACTAATACTTGATTAAAATCTTGTTAACATTAGTTAATGCACCGTGAACTAACATGAACAAACAATGAACAGCTGTATTTTCATGAACTAACATTAACAAAGATGAACAAATGCAGTAACAAATGTATTGCTCATGGTTAGTTCATGTTAGTAAATACATTAACTAATGTTAACTAATGAACCTTATTGTAAAGTGTTACGTAATCATTACTTTATTTAGGCAGAAAAAGTTCATTGTGGTTTCCAAGCTCATTAATGTTAACGATAGCGGTCTTCCACTGATGATAGTGGCATAAGCTAGCTTTGTGGTTAGCTAGTCTATGATGTGACATAATTTAGCAATAGATAACATTATACTGCAAATTGTAAAACATACATTTTCAATATAACAGGCCAAGGAGAGATGATTGAAGCGTGTTTCGTCCGTTTTTATTTTATTTTTGAAATATTCATTTATCGGCCATTATAACTGCCGATACCAATAGTTTGGAAAATGCCTAATATCGGCCAATATATTGGTCTAGCTCTAGTATAATGCCCTTTTCACAAGATGTAAAATAAATCTCTGATGTCCCCAGAGTGTGCATGTGAAATTTTAGCTCAAAATACCTCACAGATATTTTTATACAGCATGTTAAAGTTGTCCCTTTTTGAGGGTTAGCAAAAACCAAGCTGCAACATTCTAATCTGAAAAATGAAGCCTACCCCAAAGTGCGAAAAACTGCAATACATCGCAAATCCGCTAGAGGGAGGTCCCAAAAGGGAGCAAATATCCATATCCATCCGTTTTCACAGCATAAATTCATTACGTTTACAGGTTGGTCCCATGGACTTTTATTGTATTTTTCGAAAGGTTCCGAGTGCCTGACAACTGTGAGGGGGTGAATTTTTTCTAACTCGTTAGTTTAGATCGTATTTAGATATAAAATGTATGCCAAATAAGGGCGTGGTTAACTTTGATTGACAGCTTCATTGACAGTTGATAATGGGATGCACCGACAACACATCATACCACCTCTGTATCCTTTCTGAACATTTGTATTGAAATATCGTTCATATCGGTTGCTCTGCTATAAACTGCACTAACCGACACTGTTGGAGGACTTCGCTTCATTTTTCCGGTAAGTGACATTCCACTACTATTTCACGTAGTTAGCACTATTTAGCATCAATGTTTGTGGGAGTGGCACTGCAAGTTCAGCATTAAATCGCCTAAGATAAGTTACCGTCACGAGGTAGGGTTACCAACCGTTCCGTATAATACAGTATAATCATGTGACTGACAAGGCACGTAACACCTTCATTGATTCATTATTTGGGTAGATGATAAGGAGTGTGATTATCATCAAGTAGATGATAATTTTTTGGTTCATTAAAGGACAAGAGATGGTATTTTACACTTAAAGCCCTGTTTTAAGATCGTTTCTGATGAAATAGAACGGTTAAGATTAAAATTTGGACACGAAATTGTGTAATACGAAATCGTACTGTATTTGACACATAAAAGTCTTGTTCCGTACTGAACTGATACGGAACGTACTTGTTGGCAAAATAATCATGATAGCCTTTATATATCTATGTGGTTGTTCAGTCTTGCATATTGATTAAGCTAGCTTTGCTATTCTATAAATACAGTATATAGGCCTAATAGTTGTATTATAATATGCTATAATGCATGATAGAATACAAATGACCAAAAGTCATCATGAGAGGTTATTTTTAAAACCAATTATTCCGTGGGGACACCACCTATTTTTTTACAGTCTATAGTCTATATATTGCCTCAATCCCAATTCACCCCTTGGCCCTACCCCTTGTTTTCGAGTGTACCCCTTGGCCCTTAAAACAGAGTTACAAGGGCCAAGGGGTTGAAATATTCCCCTACGAAATGGAACAACCCTTCATGAACCCGATACGTCATCAGTCGTCGGCGATGGCTCTGCCGTTACGGAGTTTTTACAAGATTTCTCTATGACAACAACTAACAATCAGCGCAGCTGCTCTTAACTTTGAGGAAACATGATGATTGTAACATTCCTTCCTCGAAATGCATGTCTTTTCTGATTCGTAAAGGTAATTTGTGGAGTCCATAAAAATGGACTGCACACTCCCTCAGCTCTGCCATCTGCACTTCAGGTTTGCCTGGAGGAGATAAGGGCATGGATGGCTGACAACTTTCTTCAACTAGATAGCAGCAAAACCGAAGCTGATCGGTACTCCACACCAAACCCAGTCCTCCTCCCTAAGCAGTAAATCCATTTTTGGTCATCACATTGCCCTGTCAACCTCACAGTCTCCTCAAACATTGTGTTCATCCTTGCTGTGCCGTGTCGAGGGTGTTAAAGAAGTACAACTCAAGTAAAGTTGATAATTCCATGAATAACTTCAATTGCAGATTTCTAACAGAGATGGCGACAACGAGGAAAAACTGCGACTGCAGCTTTAATTTTCCCCTCAACCAAAATCAATTTGCTCTGGAACAAGTGATAGATTAATAAGACCAAAGATAGCCATTTTAACATACACCAAATGAATTATGCTTAATCACTATCAACGTTGTTCTCTGCGGCTACATGAGCGTTGAACGACCA
The DNA here is from genome assembly GCA_030378365.1 of Hybognathus amarus. NCBI lineage: Eukaryota > Metazoa > Chordata > Actinopteri > Cypriniformes > Leuciscidae > Hybognathus > Hybognathus amarus. The sequence goes on along the minus strand of JAQIUQ010001222.1, from coordinate 231,771 downwards.
CTGACGTCCTGGTGCTTGCTTCTGCAGTGTACAACGTAATATAAGCACTATGATAATTATATATTTGTCATATATTTGAGGTCTAAATAACTACATTATCCCCTAAAAAAATCTTAAACCTACATTTCGTGACAACAACAGTAGTTTTTTTTTAATGGTGGATTTGCTCGACCACCATGACAGTCGCCGCAAGCGGAGTGATACAAAAGGTGAAACAGTTAGAGTGCAGTTCCCGGGTGGCTCTCAGCCAATCAGATTGGAGAACCAGAAGGAACTGTTGTATGTATATCCTTATCCGCCAGAGAAATAAGGGCACAGACATCTTTAGAATATAGTCCTTGAACATCCGTTTTTGCATCGCTCTCTGTATATTTCTATGGCCAGGAGTAATTAGCTTTTGAAGTGGATTTACTTAATGTAAAGTTAACGAAAGTTACCATGAGGATAGTAATACTTAAAGCAGATGTCTTAACAAATGTCAGTAGACTGAGGGGAAGATTTTAAAATAAGCCATTCATTTATAAATAAGATTGCTGTGAAAATACAGACCTGAAGACAATGAGCGCAGGCGCTGAAAAGGGGCAGGACTACATAAGTTCTTATAGAAAAGTGACAACCATGAACAGGTGAACCCATTAACTGTTTTGGTAAGCCTTTCTCTGCAATGCATTTAAAAAAATAAGCTGCTCAGATTTCAAAGAAGGGGGATCTTATTATAATATTACCGCCCCAATCTGCATGTAATCCCACGCTATTTGTTTTTCACAAGTGACAACAGTGTGAGCGTTACCAGCTCTAAAGCAATGGCAAAAGTTTGAGGAAAGCATGCAAACTTTTCATTCGTTGCTGCACAGACGAGCACTGAAAACTATTTGACCAAAAAATGCAGGGCTCTCAAGTTTTGAAGTTTTGTTTTTAGTGCTAATAAAATTATTAAGCCTATTTGGAGGGAGATGTTTATAATGTGATAATATGTCAGTCATTGTGGGATAACGAAAATATGACTAGGCCTAGACTGAGTTACTTGTTCTGAGCAGGTGTTGTCAGTGAACAGGCTGTAAAACTGTTGGCTAAATTACAGACAGACACTCATGAAAAACTGATGATAAATATCTGGGAATCACTCTCTAACAGCAGTCAACTTGTCATTGTTTGTGTCAAACAAGTAGTGAATTTGTTGCAACATTAAAACAGGAGATCATGACTTACTCTGTGCTCAAAGATGCTCGAAGCTCCAGTGGTTTCCTCTGTGGGTAAAGTAAACTAAATTTTCGGAAGATGTTGAAGCAGAATCACATGAACAATTCCAGGATATGTTTTTTTGTCATTGGTTGTTGCGTTAAATCTTATCCAGATACAATAATGCTCTTTTCTGATTGGCTATTGTGAAGCCCTTTCTTGGTCCAGTCATGGGCTGCGTTCCAAACCGCATACTCAATGAGTAGGTACTTAATTTCAATAAGTACTTACTCGTCGAGCGCTAAAAGAGTAGGTACTTTATAGCCAAATCTCGTTGAGTATGAATGAGAACCGGACATCTGCCACGTTGACGTTATCATGTGACCTACTACGCGTTATCACAAGCGCAACAACTTAAAATATATGAACGATACGTTTAATTCATCTATCTATAGATATCTTGATATTGATGAAACTTGCTCATTTTGTTGTGGTATTGTTGAAGAAACAGCTGCCCATTTATTTTGTGAATACATTTAGGGTTGATTTAAGTTGTTATATTTTAAACCCTACTAATGTGACCAACAGTGTTATTCTTAACGATATTTTTTTTTATTAAGAAACCCCAAAATCGTCACCTCTTGATTATGTTGTTAATTTCTTTATTTTATACCCAAAAAGTTTCTCCTTTAAGTTTTCCTCTTTTTCTTCATGAATTTACCTCGTTTCATCCCTCATAACAACATTTTTTAAATGAATTATGAAGAACTATAATGAAGATATTTAGCCTTTTTTATTGTTCTTTTTTCCTGTGTATAAATATAATTTTATGTCATATTATGATATACACAAACCAATGATCTTTATATTTTCTGTTTTGTCATTATGATTGTTACATACAATCTTTCCATGATAATGTAATCAGTGTTGACAACTGTGAATTATCTTACATAATAGCACACACAATGTTACACTCAGATGTATTTTCATGTTGGGATGTGCTCACCTGCAATACTTATACAATATTTTCCTTCCGGATGTAAATAGACATTTTAAATAAGCGTGTTTAAGATGTATGGTTATGTAAATCCACTTTAGAAACGTAACTTTACGGTTACTGGAGACCCCTGTTAGCTGCCTATACATAATAAACATGTGTTTACAGCAAAATCACAACTACAATACTGTCTAACTCCTTTACACCCTCAACAGTTAAAACGTTTACTCTAAAGTAGTTTAACACGAGTTAAACACAATGGAACCATGTTTACTCACATTTGAAAACCCCGCGCGTCGCTGATCTTCGCGATGTTGATATTGACGTATCCTCTCGCATGGCCTCCTGGGATAGATGAGTATCATGAGTACCCATCGGACAGCACTCAAAAATCTGGGCGGAAGCAGTAAGCCATCCGGGAACTTCTCGCCTACTCTTTTATGAATACTGATGTTTCGAACGTACTGCTTCTTTCACGTACTGTTGTCGCCTACTATATAGTAGGAAAGTAGGCATATTCGAACGCACTTTAGGTATGCGTTCGTCCGAATCTCGCGATAATTAGTACGTCACCCAGGTAATTCTCACCTACTCTTTTGGATTCATTCATACTTTTTCGCTCGCCTACTCTTTTCCCATACTAAATAGTAGAGAAGTATGCGGTTTGGAACGCAGCCTTGGTCATGGTCTTGGTCAGGCTCGACTTCATAATGTTGACTAAGAACTCCAAGGTGCTTGATTCCTGCCTGTTCCAGTGCGGTTGCCAAAGACATTTTGGGTGCTGCAGACATATTATAATATATTATAAATATATATATATATATATATATATATATATATATATATATATATATATATATATATATATATATATATATATATATATATATATATATATATTTGCATGAGAAATGCAATGTGTGGCGCAGAGTGCGTGACAAAAGACCGAAATGAGTGACCGTCACTCTCAAGGAGTATCTGTAACTCGTGTCACTGAATGGAGGCAGCTGCAGCTCATTTGCATTTAAAAGGACACACAAACGATGCGTTTTTGCTCACATTTAAAAAGCGGCAACTTTGACAAGCTGTGTTCTGGGGGATATTTTGAGTTGAAATTTCAGACACATTAAATTACATAGGTTTACATCTTGTGAAAAGGGGCATAATATGTCACCTTTAAAGCTACTTCAAAAAACAATTTAGTTCATTTTTTGTTTAACTGAGATCACCTTAAATATGAAGATGTGTATGTGAATCAGCATATCGGCTTATTTTTCAAATGATTGCTGGATTAAGAAAAATGTGATTAATAAGTCTTCACATTGATGACATTTATCTAATATGTTTTCCATGGTGTATGAACACCTTAGCACTGTATTGGGTCCCATTTTTCTATTGTCTTTAACATTTCAAGTCTGCACGCTTAATAAACACTACAGCTGGTCCAAAACACAGCAGCTACAGTTCTCCCTAGAACCAGGAAGTATGACCATATTAGCCTGGTTCTGTCAACACTGCATTTGGCTCCCTAAATTTTTTTAATATTGTTGACTACCAACAAAGCACTTAATGGCTTAGCTCCCCAGTACTTGAGCTAGCTCTGTCTTAACACATTAGCCTATAGTCTTTCATGCCTGTTGCAATCTCAAAATGTTGTCCAGTTGATAATACCTCTATCAAAATCAACTCCTGGTGGTAGATCATTTTCCTATTAAAGGTGCACACATAAACGAATTTAGGTATATGGTGGGCATACCCTAATGTCTAAATAAAACAAATCTGCTGTTTTATAGAGGCTCTGATGTTGGGATGGAGGCTGTTACAGTATGTTCACTCTCTACCCCTTTTCCACCAAAAAAGAACTGGTTCGGAACTGGTGCTGGTTCAAAGTTGGTTCGGAGTTGGTTCAACTTGCAAACCGCTTCAGAACTTATTTGTTTTTCCACTGACTAGAGCGCCCAGGGAGCGACGTTGTTACGTCACTGTGTACGTCGCCATACATCTTAACTGAGAAACGCTTGCAAGTACAATATTACTTTGGTATTATCTCTAACTCGTGTACCAAGAAGGCTTTAAAAACAATTGAAACATGTAAGTCTTTAAATCTTTTCCTTTGATATGTAATATTTTCTGATAAGTTATGTAACCCTGTCTTGTGTCTTTTTTTCTTTCCATTAATTTGTTCTATATTGTGACTGTTTTCTTCTTTGCTTATAATGTCTTCTTTGCTTATAATGTCTTTCTTATAATGTCTATAAAACTTCAAGCGTTAACTTCAAACATAACAATTACAAAGGCGGACTCCATCGTGTTTCTGCAACTGTTTCTCCTGGCTTTGCGATCCTTTATTATGGTCAGAAAAGATGTTTAGAACACATCTAAACCCGCCCCAGCCCCGACGCAAGCATGACGTGGTAAAAGAACGGTTCTAGTCCAGCAAAGAGTTGATGCCGCTTTGGAACCAGTTCTCTTGGCCGGAGACCGGTTCTTTGGCTGTCGAAACACAAAGAACTGGTTCTCGTGCAGTCACCGGCTCCGAACCGGCTCTCAAAATGCTTTGGTAGAAAAGGGGCTTCTTACATCCAACAACAAAACACCTCAAAGTTGCTTATGAGAGATTCTTGTCACTACATCTGCTCTGGCCTGGAGAAAACAGCAGATAGGGTAGCAACTTACTCAAGACGGGTACTCCGTCAGCAGTCATGAGGCGTCACTTTGTGAATCTGCAAACGACTTTTCTTATACATTGCTTATTTTATGTGGATTAAAAATGAGTGGGTGGGTTTTTCATAATTATAGGGTGGTTGTGTACAGACTGCCAAACTACATCCAAAAAAAAATCCATTTTACACAATAGGTCCCTTTCAAAGACCCTTCGGTCTAAGTTAAGAAAACCTGAGAATGAAAAAGAAAGATTTGCCAAGCTGATATACAACATCAACACTAAGAAGTACAGACAGTGTTAGAAAACCACTAAATGAACAAATATTCTTACAGTACAAAAGAGTCAGAACAAAAAGAAAGCTTCGCACAAAGAGTGCCCAAGAGAGCATCAAATTAAAGAAATATAAGCAGACCTTAAATGAGTCTATGTAAAAATTGCCATCTGCAGAGACTCGCTATTGCTACTGGCTCTCTGACAACCCCAGACACAAGCCATAACAGTTACCAAGCCTTTGTGCTGAGTACAAATAATCAGAATTCCCCTTCAACCAAGGGCAGTTACACTCCTTTCGGTCTTGGCATGCGATGGACATCACAACCACGATCCTCGGAGGGATGATCTGTCATGAAGTGCTTTAGGAGTGTTCCAGCTTTTGCTGAGTGTTATCAAAATAACCAATATGTCAGACTAAATTCTTGTAAATCGAAAGCCCAGCACCTGCGACCTTGGACCAACTCCAGTGCGGCCAGAACAGGAAATGCAGGAGCTACTGTATAAGATAATAGCAAAAACAGACCAGGGAGTCGGATGTAAATTGAGTCACATATTTATTACATAAATATATAGTAAAATAGACCAGCGACAATTACCATAAAAATATCTTCCTTTAAAATCCTGACCATAAACAAAGAGTTTGAAAATCACACATTGACATTGACAAACACGCTGATTGTCTGGACCAGTCCAAAACAGCCCACCACAAGAAAACCTGACATCACACCACCCAAAAATCTAGGACTGACAGGTGCAGGGTGAAGTTGGGGTGGTCGGTAAGAGGACATCACAGTAGATATTCGGAGGTTTTGTGTGTATTTTTGTTGAGATATTCTGAGTTACACATGTCCATTTGGCCCAGAACTTCCTGAACCTGGTCCAATGAGCTGAAGGTTGAAACATGCAGTGCTAAGACTCTCAGAACTTTATCCGCTGAAATCTGTATTGAGATTTACTTCACATTTGATCAATTTTCTGCTCTCCCTTGCATCTTTATCTGCATGATAACCCCAATAACTGCTCGAGCGACGTGACAAGATTCCTCAAGGCCCTGTACAATTACAAGAAAGTGTTGCCCGATAACACTGCATAGGTTAAACAGACTCCCAGCTCTCTCAGCCAATCATATGCTAGCTGGCCTCTGATTGGTCAGGACGCCTGAGTAACTGAGGAGGACTCTACTGTTGTGATATTTCCCAGTTTAGTTTTTGATCACAGTGAAGCTAGGAAATACGTGAGTACTAGAATTATTCGCAATAGCCTTGTTGAAGTTACTTTTCCTCCCAAAATTGTTATTTTCCAGAACCACTAACGCACCATTTGCACAATGTTTAACAGTACAACACAAAAGATCTGCATAAACACAGATTTAAATTTAAATTCTTTTTTTTGTTGTTGTTGCTGAAAATGACACCTGGTTTGAAGCTTACCAGCAGGCCCACACATAATTATTTATTCAATAATTTGGCTTTTTTTGCTTTCAGTTGGTCAATTTCAGCTCCTTAACACATTGTACCGTATTTAAATTCCCCCCATCCCCCCATATGGACACTATGGTATGTGGCTAGTGGACCACTGAGACGGAAAACTAGCATAACCAATACAAACATGACAGCAAAAGCAGACATCCACATGCATGTTAAGAGCCCACAGGGGGTGTTTGTTGGAATAGAGAAAAAGAAAAGACATGGACCCTTTTGTTTGCACCTGGATCACAAACTAATTTAGCTGAATGTCCAATTGTCCAGAAACTCTGCACTGGAAATAGCACGGTAGATAGCCTTTTATCAGTAGATCTCATTTATGCATGCAGATTTGAAAATATCGAGCCCGTTCTCATCCTTTATCGTCATATAGAATGCTATATGACAAAACGGCGCTATACTACGCACATGGCACCCTTTATCGTAATTATAACACATGAACCCAAGGCGTAATAAATCCAATAAATTCTTTAGCGTAATATGAGACTACCCTACCCACACCTAAACCTAACCATCACAGCGTGTTATATTAACGATAACGGATGCCATGTGCATAGTATAGCGCCGTTTTGTCATATAGCGTTCTGTATGATGATAAAGGATGAGAATGCGTTGAAATATCCAGTGTGCAAGGAGGGTTATGTCCTGTAAGAACCAGCACAGATGCTGGAGAACCTCACATGAAGTTCAGGAGGAAATGGGGAGGGTCGACTGAAGCACCCTTTGACGCCTTATAAGCAAACCTGATCAAGCCCGCACTCAAACCACTCATTTTAAAATATTGCATAAGCATACATATATCCGTTTTATTGCATAATCTATGTTCTTGTGAGGTCATTAAAACGAGCGTCCTTATGTTTGACAAGATACATTCCTTGCTGTCATGCATAACTTATTTAACTATCTCCAAGAAATGACTCGACAAACCATGTTCTCAAAGCAAAAAAACGACCCAAACTGCAAAACTCCTGTGCAAAGACATTTGGTTTTATGGGTAAAGATATCTGAGAAATCAAGAAGCATATCACTCCAGCCTTCCCTAACCACTTGAAACAATACGCCGGGCCCTGGAGAAAGGTCTGATTGCAGGTCTGATCTGCATGCACTCAATAAACGGACATTTTGACACTTGATATCGTCTCTGGAGCCCTCAAGTGAGCTAAATTCACAGCCACAAGGCTCTCAAAGGCAAATAAAATCAAGAAATAAATACTAAAAAAAAAAAACGCTGTTATCTTGTAGAATTCTGCAGACAGTGTGTTTTTTGATTCAGGCCTCAAAAAGTGCAAAAAGGCAGGATAAAAGAAAGGCAGAGTGGCAAAGCATGAAGCCTCAATCAAACAAAAACCTTAGGCCCGAGTTTACACGATGGGAAAACACAAAATTCTCTGCGTTTTGCCCTCTAATTTACACAAAATTGCCGTTTTTATCACTGAAAACGATTATTTCTAGAAGCTCCGGGCAAACTGGGAAAAATGTGTGTTTTAGGTTCTCTCTTGTCGATTCTGATTGGCTTGCATGGCTTTATCCTTAACCCCTACACTGCCGCCATAGGTTTGGCATAGATACTGTATGATGGTGCTCGACGCGTATTTATGCGGGTGTGTGAACGATGTTATTTTTGAAAACGGAGAGGGGAAAATATCGTTTTGCTAAATACCCGGCTTTGTGTAAACGTGGCCTTAAAATGTATGAGCTTTTGTCTACACCAATCAATACACTCCAAAAAATGCTGGGTTGTTTTAACCCAACTTTGGGTCAAATATGGTAAAAACCCAAACCTTTGGTTAAAAATGTCATTAAAAAATTTAACCCAATGGCTGGGTTTGTCCATATTTGACCCAAAGTTGGGTTAAAACAACCCAGCGTGTACCAATAGCTTATGGCAAAGTCAAATTAGAGTAAAAGAAAGACAATGTAATAGGCAAAACGGAGATGGATAAACGGAGAATTTCATTTTCTGCAGGGGGCCGATCAAACTTAACTGCGGTGCTTCTGAAAGCAGCGTGTTAATAAAAGATATTATACATGACTAACAATGTCCTTCAATGCTGCTGCTGATTGAATTATTGCAGTTCTAAATTGTTAAAGCTTATAATAAGGACATGGAGAACTTAAAGCTCCTTCAGATTGATTGCAGTACTTGCTGCCAGGGCCAAACAATGAGGACAGACTTACTCATAAATGCTTATTCCTGAAGCGGACAGGAAAGTTTTAGTGGTTACGTACTCACAAAGTTCAAAATTATATAACATAATATTATTTTAAAGCTCATTCATGTGCTTTTCTGTACATCTTTACAAAAGACCAATCACACAAGACTAGAAGACTGCCTACTAGTAGCCAGGGAATTCTTAATAATGTTGCAATATTATTTTAACTGCACCATCCAGTCTAATAGTGACTAAAGCGAAGTTGTCTTATAAAGCATTCAGTTCTGTCATGAACTAGATTCATGTCTCATCAGGCACATCCTGTAAGAGAAGCTGAATGAAATGAGCATGTGGAAGCTTTGGCAGCTGGTCAGTGGAGAGCTGAGGGGAAACATGACAGTAAAACAGATGTGTGTGTAGGTCTGTTAATGTCGATTGAACAGCGAGAAAGAGACGCTTTGATACATGAACCCTTCTGTATAAGATCTCAGCTGTTGGACACATTTTATTTTATGTATGCCTACATGTCTTGGAAGCAAACCTGAACCAAAAGCACCTATTGTGAAACCTGACAAGCGTTGCATAAGAATCCCGAGATACATTTCTTTGCATAATATTAGCATCACAAATGTTTTTGAGAGATTGGCTAAATTCATTTGTGTGCAAACATTCCTTTCTGTCTCTGCATATAATTTTCTTTAATGGCTTGACTGAATCTTCTCTGTACACAATACCAGCAGCCTATTCAAATCTGACTAAACAGAAAATGTTCAAACTAAACTTGTCATACTCTGAGACAAAAGGAAACGTGGGTGACGGCACGACGATTTTAGACTTTGAAAAACTAATTGAAACAACCAAAACCCAGAGAAAGATCTGAAATAACTCCATAGGAACTTCATAATTGCCATTTTGAATTGTTCCAGGCACATTTTATAATGTTCTGTAAACAGTTTTTTAAACTGCCAAAATACATTAGCAAAATATTCTAATAGTGGAATAGTTCTCCATTAGCAACAGGGAAATCATTAGTGATTCTATTTAAAGATGGACCTAAAACAAATTATTGACCTCATTTCCCTGCTTTCAATTCTCCACCTGAAACCATATGCTTAGCCGTGAGCCGAGGTTCTTCTTGTACTAGAACTTCAAGTTCTATTACTTGTAAATATTTGCTTCTATACCACATCAAAAGAGCCTTAAAGCATGTCCAAAGGATCTGCCAGCAATTCTAGCCACATGGTCACTACACACACACACTTACCCCTACCAGCAGACACATATTCACAGCACAAAAGCATGCACACAGAAAACACTCAATGCCTAAGACCAATCCAACATTGGAGTGTAAGGAGCAAAAAAAAATTATGGTTATTATGTCATTATACAATTTTCCATGAAGTCTTTCATGCATGTGATGAGACTTGTTCCCCCCGATAGTACTGTGACGTTTCAATCCATTCATGTATTGTGTACCTGTAATTTGCTTATACTTTAAAGGTGCACTTTTATAAAAACACTTTATAAAAAATATTGAATGTGAGTCACCTCACAGTCTGTCATTTTGAGATCACATGACTAGCTACAGTGCTAACCCGCCTTTTATCATTCTTAAAAACTAGCATGATTTTTTCCACCTCACTACACTGTAAAAAAGATATGATTAATGAGTTATGATTGTTATTACACTGCTTTAACAAATTTTTCAACTTTTTATGGTATACAAGATTCAACTCATTTTTAAAGTCAGTTTAATGTAATTTAAGTTGAAATGACTTAGGCCGGATTCACATATAGTGCCTAAAAACGCGTAGAAAATGCTGGGCGCGCTGCATTCTCCTTTTCCAAAGCGCTAGGGCGGTTGAGCTCCGGTTGGTTCTTGTCACGTGACCTACTGTGCGCTTATGTGCGCTTGCGGCATTCTGAAAAGTTGAGATGTTTTTATCTCGACGCGGTGCGGACGCGCTTGGAAAAGCGAGCGCGCCGCACCGTGACCGCATCGCTTCCATTATGAGCACGTATACCGCGCGCCTAGATTTGAACTGGCCCTTAAACATCCAAGTTGACTGTACTTAAAAATTTAAGGCAGAAACTTTTCGTTTTTTTTTACAGTGTGAATCCAAAAGGACATTAACACTAGACCTACAGAAATCAGAAATAATAATAATAATGAAAAATGAGTGCAACTTTAAGTCAGACATGGTTGACTGGGTCTGGTTCCACTGCATAATTGCGTATCAAAAATATGTGCTTTTTTTCTCTCTCTCTGATAAGCAGACATGTATTCTCACCAGGTTTTCGTGACCACCTTTCGAGAGCCCCTTTGAAGCAGCCCCAAGAAAGAGTGCAGAAATGTGTGTGTATGTGACAGAGATGAACAATAAGGAGAAGACCACAAGACAAGAACACTGAAAGCACACCTTCAACTCAGAGAGCAAAGAATGATGAGCTAACAAAAGGCATGGCTGGAATTTTTCAACATTTATTTAAAAAAAAAAAAAAAGTTTGTTATATTCCTTTTTTGTGTCTTTTTTTATTTATTTCATAGATACCTGAGAGAATCCTTCAATAACTTTCCTTTCCAGTCTCATTTAAAACAGCTGTGGTGTGGACATCATCCCCGCTCTCTGCTCACACTCTCATGGCTGGGTGCATTTTGGAAATAAGCACTTGAACATGGTTACAATCTAATCAAATCAAGATACTCACATTCAACTTCAAAATAAACACACCAAAACCGAGGACTGACATCACAGTGCTGAGGGCAGGCAATCAAACTCAAAAATTCGAATATAGTGCGGTTTTGATGGGGTTCGCATACTGTTCACAGTTCAGTACGTTAAAGCTGAAGTGTGTGATTTCTGCGCCACTGCTAGTTTGTTTAAAGTAACTGCCGGTTTCCAAACCACTCCCTCTCTTCTGCTATTGGCTTTGTATAATCAGTTAATCGGATGCATCTAATGATACAAATGTAAAAGATAATAAAAATCAATATATATAGAGGTTCAAATGTTGACATATCTAGATATAAAATGTTATATATAGTTTATACTCTTTATGGACCAAGTTGAACATAATTATTTAGTTTTTAGGCAGTTGAATAAAACTTTTCAAAAAGTCCAGAAACATTACTGTTCCACTGTAGGCTAGACTGTTCAAATAAACAACGCTCAGCGACCTTCGAAGAATGCAGCCTTTGAATTGGAACACAGCCAGTGTTTAGTGTTTATATAAGTTATTTCTGTGAAAAGTATTTTATATAAATGATATAAATTAAGACCAAGTATTTTAACCAAAAAAATACACTTCAGCTTAAGGGTTAGTTCACCCAAAAATGAAAATTCTGTCAGTATTTACTCACACTCATGTTGTTCCAACTCCGTAAGACCTTCGTTCATCTTCGGAAAACAAATTAAGATATTTTTGATGAAATCTGAGAGCTGGATCACTCCTCCATACTAGTCCATGGGCTTCTTGAGGAATTGAAACTTGCCGGCCTCAAAAAGTTATTAAAGACATCGTTAAAATAGTCCAAGTGACTCAGTGGCTCAATCTTAGCTTTATCAAGTGACGAGAATAATTTTTGTGCGCAAAAACAAACAAAAACAATGACTTTATTTCAACTATTCACTTCATTCTCTATGAGTCTCTAGTCAGTTAACGTAGTGTGATAGCATAGAGCTACGTCACACGTAGACTCACTATTGGCCGACGCTGGTCATGTGTGTGATGCGTGTGACGTACAATAACAGAAGCTTACGCTATTAAACTAGTAACCTGACTCGGAGGGAGAGAGAGAAGTAAATGAATAGTTGAAATAAAGTCGATTTATTTTTGTTTTTTGCGCACAAAAAGTATTCTCGTCGCTTGATAAACTTAAGATTGAGCCACTGTAGTCACTTGGACCATTTTAACAATGTCTTTAATAACTTTTCGAGGCCGGCAAGTATCAATTCCTCAAGAAGCCTATGGACTAGTATGCAGGAGTGATCCAGCTCTCAGATTTCATCAAGAATATCTTAATTTGTGTTCCGAAGTTGAACGAAGGTATTACGGGGTTGGAACAACATGAGGGTGTGTAAATACTGACAGAATTTTCATTTTTGGGTGAACTAACCCTTTAAGAACGTATGAAGTGGCGTTTTGCTTTCTAACAGGTAGTACCAATCCACCGAACCATGAGAGCATTTGACGCAAACACATACATAGAAACACAAATGCAGTCTCTCGACAGTGGATGACATCAGTCGGAGATCAGCGGAAAGTTGAACTAGCGCCCCCATATGTTGGTGAGGGTTGACAAAGCAGGTCTCAGGCAGCAGTTATGGTCTTCCTGGACAAACCAAATGAGGCTCATGCTGTTGCGGTGGGTGGGAGTGTTTAGAAAGTGTTTTCTAATCAGGGCTCACTGACACAGCCATCATGCCATCAGAGGGTTAAGCATTGCATAGACATTCTCTTACTTCTGGACGTTTTCCATCTTTCTCTGAAGACGACACCAAATTTGGTTTAAAAAAATGGGCGAAAAATAAAACTACACCACCATGAAAGTAAAACAAAACCAGTATGTACTATTCTCCTCTGAGGAATCTGATTGGCAGTGGCGCGGTCAGTTAAGTGCTTCTAGGTACCAGGCCATACCAGTCTACGTCTCAACCAGAAATCTGACCTAGCGAACATACGTCTAGCTACCCTGTCAGAAAGAGCGGTTTGAGTGCGGGGCAGAGGGTTGCGGAGGCACAGGGTTAGATTGGTAATTTTACGGGGCACTTCATATTTGTATTGAACATGCACATTTACGAGTGCACAAAAGCACACATACAGATGTGTGAAGCATTTACAAAGCTACGCAAGCAGTTTTCTTTTACCAAAACGGTTGGATCAGCCGGTGTTCTGGCCTGGACATCCAGTATGTGGCGGTTGCATATGGTTAACACGTAGTGATTTAATCTTTCAATATCTTTTTGTTTTGTATTTACATCCTTGGTTATGGCCAAAAAACTTGTAAAAGTACAAAAAAGAAAAACGAAACAAAACAAAACACAAGTATTGCACCTTGAAGGGCGGGCAATATATACGCTCAGTAAGCTGTATGTGTAACATCATTTTGACAGCACTGTCCACTCTTGCTGGTGACCTGAAGTGAGGTTCTAGTTCCCGGGCTCGGTTCCAGCCCAGTTCTGTCAGCTACATTCAATACCATGAAGCACTCTCTGTTGTCACAGATGCACACGTCTCCCTTTCCAGCCTTTCAGCCACACCGCATCCCATCCCATACACTCCCAACTCCGGCCCGGCGCATCAGTGCAGGCGACGCCAATGCATGCAACTGGTGTAAATGTGAAACAGATGGGCTTTCGAGGCCGAAGGAGGGGGCCGTGTGCTTCTGCGATCACATGAACGCTCAAGCGCACATACACCCCATCGTACAGTTCAACACGTGCACTGGACGCACTTTGACACAAGTGCCACGCAGATAAGCTCTCCTCCCAAGTTCATTTAAGCTTTGTGTTGTGTGAGGTATGAGTAGATTGTGTTTCAGTTTTTTTTTTCTCAGTTTCTGTTGCATTTTTTTCCTAAGTCTTCTTTCATAAAAAAAACAAAACAAAAATATAAAAAGAAAATATTCCTGTTTCTTGTTGTAAATTCCTCTTGATAAAAAGATGAAGGACAGAAACACAGACAAACAGAGCAGTCGACTTATCATTACAAACTATAGTGAGGTGAAAAAAGAGGTGAAATTCTCTAGTTTACACTGCACGCATGGTCAAAAAGTGACTACGGCTGTTGTTTTTCTCTCTTACGTAGAGCAGTTAAGAATTGAAAACGAACACACACATTTCAGTTCAAAAAACGAAAAAGAAAGAAACGAACAGCTCAAGCTCCGAGATTTGAACTCTTTGTTCTGGAGTCATTTTTTTTATTTGTTTTCTGGGTTTGTAATTATTTTCTTATATATCTTTTTTTTATACCTTTCTCAAATAAAATTAGAAGGTAAAGCAGCATCAAAGCCCTGTGCTCACTCAACCAACCAATCGGAACCGGCTGCGGCATCGCTCGTATTCCAAGAATTCCCATTCCGGGCGTTTACGGAATGCTGACAGTTCCTCTCGTTCTGATTGGCTGCCTTCCTTTGCAACCTCCTTAGAGAGCGACTCCTCATTCTGGCTCTTTCTTTCTGCTGCTCCACATTCACATTCATTCGGTGCTGCCATTCTTTGCATGACTTCGGCCACTCCTTTATCTCATGCCACTTCTGGCTTTGAGAATGTGTGGACAACGGTCCATTTGTGAATGTGTAAGTGCTCCGTCAATCGTTACTGAGAAAGAACGAGACCGAGACATTGCTAGACTTAATACTGACTCTGAGGGTGTGCTCAGGAGCACATGGAGGTGTGGCCTCTGTTTGACAGAGAGGTTGAGGGCATGTCCACGGAAAACATGCAACTGAGCTGGAGGAGCGGGAGGGCTGGACCCATCATGCCTTAGTGCAAAAACGTAAAAGGTGCCAGGGTTTGAATCGTCTCCGAAGATTTGGCTCTTTCAAAGCTAAGTGCTCTCATTCAACGTCCCTTGCCCCACGCTGAAGAAACCAGCCGACCCCTCGCTCCATTTTGCAAATTACTGCTTGGTATTGAGAAGGAAACAGCGATAGACCCATTTGGTTGAAGCCTGGCCACCTTGGGTCCTTCATCTGTAGTCTCTCTCCATGGCTCCTCTTCGTAGTCATCGGTGTGTGCGGTTTAGTTCGCCGACTGTTGAAAACTAGCTTCCGTTGTGACGGAAATCAAAGTGACACTTGGTCCCACATGAAAATAAAAACAATAAAGTAAAAAAAAAAGCCCATCCAGATTATTTTTTAAACGAGGCTAGAATGAGGAATGGCAGGCCCTCCTGTCTACAGTGGTATTTCAACATAACTGAGAAGAAACTGTTTATTTCCTGGCTGTCAGTGTGTGAAAGTACAGAGTGTGTGTAGGTGTGTGTAAATATGTGTGTGGCTGAGGGTAGCTGCCCTGTGTCCAGAGGTGAGGTAGAAACCTGTCAGCACAGAGGCAGTCATGGAGCCACAGCCAGCCAAAGGTGTGCCCACATTTGAGGTAAAATTAAAACAACACAAGGAAAAAAAAAACATCGACAACAGCCAGTCCGCCATGGGCCATCAGGAGTGTGCGCGTGTGTTCGCACAGACCGGGCAACAGTAGCATCTGAGCGGAACACAGATGGGCTGGACTGAACTCTCAAAGCCCTGCATGGGAGTCCAGAACTACAGCACTGCAGTGCATACAGTAAAATGAGGCATTCGAGTTTTGAGGTGTGTGTTTTAGCACGTTTGTGTGTGTATGTGTGTGCTGGGTCTGGGAGTATGGTAATACTGTCTCCCCCCAACACCTGTAAAACACAAATCGGCGTGGATCGGAGGTGTAGGGGCGGCTGTATTTCCATCTCTGTGTGACTTTCATGGGACAAAGAGGGGCAAAAGGAGCCCTCAAATAAGCCCAGAAAATGGCAAGAACAAAAAAAGTCAGTTCTTGAAAAGTCAATGAGAGGCACCCCTGAATCAGCACTCAAATGGCGACCGAGAGCATTTGAACGTGTCCTACAGTGAAGGGAGGGGGCATATTCTCAAAGGTACCAAATCATTTTGAGTAGCTTTATTTAAATATAGCACCTGATTTGGTTTAAAAATGTCTCCCCGCTCCATACACCGGCTCAATATCGAAGAGAATCGTGAGGTCTATTAAAGAAGCTCCACATTAGCCCAGAGCTTGGCGCAGCTACGGCGTGTGAACATAAGATACCGGCGTTTAATCTCACAAAAATGCTGAGATTTCGTTGACTGAAATCAACTGACCACTTCACGACCTGCTAGAGGTCATGCCAGCTGCCATCCAGTCTTAGAAGAGGGCACCTTCAGTGGTGGCGTGGCAGTTGTGCAGTCTCTACGTGTACAAATGCATACAAGCTCATCGAAGAATTCGACTCGTATAGATACTGCACCTCATAACATACGTGAGTGTGTGTATAGATATATATTCTGTCTAAGGTGTTGATAAACCAGTATAAGACATCATGCCGAGACAGAAGGGCCACGCGTGGGGAGTCTTAGTGGATGAGGGAGGGCTGAGTGTTCTGCCGAAAAGCCAAAACCCCCCCCCCAAAAGTTGTTGAATTAACCCCCCCTTCCCATATGAAAGCCTTTCTGAAGATGACCCCTGCCAATGCAACTGCTGCTGGTGAGTTTGGTGCACGGACGGGGAGTGAGACGGGGAGAGAAACACTGGTTATGAAACGTTCCTGATTCTCCTGCCGCGACTCGCCGGGATGTCACACGTCCTGATCCTCAAAGACCTCTAGGAAAAGTGGGGGGAAGAGTTCAGTGGGGCATTCCACCTTCATGTGCAGGAAGCGGCTGGCGTGGCAGGCTCCGAATCATGCGCAGGTCAGTCACCTTCATCAGCAGCTTGGGCCAGAAATGAGGAATGTTGTGCTTGCGATAGTTGATGTAGTGTTCGAACGCTAAGAGGTACATCTCCTGGCACTTCTCGATCTTCTCCACAGCACAGTCAGGCCTGTTCGATCTGAAGAGATGCAATGACAATGCTCAGTATATGACCAATTTAGCATTGTATAAAAATATTTTATAAAAAAAAACATCTAGTTAGGTTTCATATACTTTTTTATAGATCTACCACTAAAATATTCACCAAATACCATGTTCCAAAACTAATAAAATAAAAAAGTAATGTTAAGTATACGAAAATGGCACTAAAATAAATAACAAAACAAATAGCTAATTAAAAAATATGAATACAAATTGTAACAGTATAGACCTTATGTAGCCCCGCCCCTTTTCAGCGCTGCGATCGTTGTCTTTTGACTTCCGATCTGTATTTTGACAGCGATCTTGCATCGGTATGAATGAACTGCTCGTAAAAAATTTCCCGGTCGACATTTGTTAAGACTAGAGCCCGGCCGATAAAGGATTTTGAAGGCCGATACCAATACCAATATTTTGGGGTTTTAAAATCCGATATATCGGCCAATATTTTTATTTTATTTTAAAAAATAGTTATTTATTTGAGAAACGCGCAACAAAACAGATTAACAGATTTCCCTAACATTAGTTATTTGTAGTTATTTATGAGTTTTAACTAAAATAATATGATAATGCATTTTAAAAAGAAACTTGTTTCTTTTATTGTATAAACAGAACAGACTGATGATAGTGGCATTAGCTAGCTTTGTGGTTAGCTAGTCTATGATGAGCCATAATTTAGCAATGGATAACGTTCATACTGCAAATTGAAAAACATACATTTTCAATATAACGGGCCAGAGAGAGATGATTAGTCTCACTGCTATAACTGTCACGCGCTATTACAGAAATACTTCAGTGCACGTTGTCAAAAGTTAAAAGGACAGTCAGTCAACTACACTGTAACAACGTAACGTAATTTATTACTAACTAATTCCGCTTCACTCTCGGCTTATTTAACAGCAGCAAAACTGGACATGATAGTCACGAATTTTGTCTTGCTTATTTGAGTCCAGAGAACTCAACTCAACGAGTGTTGCCAACAGGGACGGTGTAGAGTGCCCTCTGGTGGACAAACTTTACAACTCCAACACTCATGACATGTGTTCAAGCATGTTTCGTCCGTTTTTATTTTATTTTTGAAATATTCATTTATCGGCCATTATAACTGCCAATGCCGATAGTTTGGAAAATGCCTAATATCGGCCGATAATATCGGCCTGCCGATATATCGGTCTGGCTCTAGTTAAGACATCTGCTTTACAATGCTTATGATACACATTACAATGCTCATGATAACTTTTGTTAACTCTACAATAAGTAAATCCACTTCACAAGCTACTTACTCATCGACAGCGATGCCATAGAAATATACAGAGCGACCACAAAAACTGAAGTTCAAAGACAATTTTCCAAAGATGACGGTGCCCACGTTTCTCTGATGCATAAGGTCTATACATATATAGTACTAAAATAAGTTTACTATGGAGAAATGATTAGGGTTTTACTTCCAGAACCCGCCTGTTACAGGTTTGATGAATTCTCTTCAAACATGTTTTCTGTAAAGAAGAACTGTTAGGGCTCAATCCTTAACTTTGATCCCTGAGTTCTATTTCGAAATTTCGAACATGTTCCCATATAAGACAGCAAGGTAGCTCACTAGCTTCAGAATTAGAGCCCTACACTGATCTCAAATCCCTTTGGTGTCTTCTTGCTACTGATCCAATTTTGAGATTTCTCTCGGAATAAGAATCATTTTGATATATTAGCAGGATTACTGTAACTCAGGTGTCATCTCTCACCTGAGCTCATGAAGCAGGACGGCCTGCAGCAGGGCCACCTCTGTGTCATCCAGGGTGAACTGAGCCAGACTCTTGCCCAAGTCAAAGATGGCGTCAGACACAACGCCCAGCCCTCCATTCTTAAGCTGCTCTCGTTTGACAGCCATCTCCCCGCTCAGGGTCAGAGGTCTCGCTTTCTGGGTCGTATCGAACAGCGGCTCGTAGGGACATAATCTCCATACAGCAGCCCTTCAGCAGGATGATCTGATCCTCACAAGGCAGCTACAGAAATCAGAAATCACATGATAATACATAATTACATATGCTAACAGTAACCTGAAACCTTCTGTGGCACTGGTGCTCTGCTGTTTCAAGAGACATTTTGAAATATTTCACCAGGTGCTTTTGCTTTTGTCACAGAGACATTTAATCCTCACAGCTTTCAGTGGACGGCACTCTTTGAAGTTATTAATACCGGAACGGGTGAATGACGAATTCAATAGTGGGATGTGCTTAATATTAAAAAAAAGAAGTATAGCCTACGCTGCAAAAGAGAACTAAATCCGCTACCGACAGGATGCTTTCCGAGTAGAACACAGACAAGCTTTTGTCTTCGGTTGTCCGCCTAAACGGTCAAATACATGTTCTTACAAGTAACATTTACACTTTCACATATTTACAAAAGCAACAAGGTCGTGTTCAGTGTTTTTGTATTACAGGCAGTCTCAGGTGTGCATTGTCTGGAAGATATTGTTTCAAAGTCTGGAAAATACAGGAGGTGTAACGCTCAAAGTAGAAAATAGACTGAGAGGTAGTGGATGACAGGAAATTTATTGTGTAGACAATAATAAATATTCTGCCATAAGGGTGCTGTGTAGTCTACTATGCGAGAATGTTCACACTTGCGGTTAAAGGAAAGATGGTGAATGTTAAATATGGAGAGAATGCCACATAACTATGAATGATGTAATGTGGTAAAATGCACGCATGCACGCAAAGCCACATTCATCCTAATTGT
This sequence comes from Hybognathus amarus, assembly GCA_030378365.1. Taxonomy (NCBI): domain Eukaryota; kingdom Metazoa; phylum Chordata; class Actinopteri; order Cypriniformes; family Leuciscidae; genus Hybognathus; species Hybognathus amarus. Next base: position 211,682 of record JAQIUQ010001222.1, on the reverse strand, counting down.
ACAGTTAAAAATACATAAAAAAATCCACCAATAACTGACACATTCCCAAAATATGTGTTATTGTTTTATCAGCTGAACAATTTGGAAACAATTTCAAATAACCAGAGATGTTCGTGCAGTAGATGGCGTTATGTACCTTCAAATGGATGAATGAATGGAAGTCTAGGACCAGGATTGACAAAAACATTGACAAAACGTGTCAAATAAAATAAAAACAAAAACTAACAGCACTCTCACCTCTGAAAACATGGGCAGTTTTTTGGCAAAGTCAACAACACGTGTGATGGCTGGGGTGATGATCTTGGTAAACTCGCTGAAGGCCTCCAAATCCACTTTGTCACCATCTGATGTGGGAACCACCGGAGACTGTCCGATGTCCTCCGGCTGCAGAGCACAGACAGATGAATGAATATACAGATGAGTATGAGATACATGTGCGGGCTCTGGCTTTGCAGTTATGTAGCCTGATAGCCTTGGAAAACCACAGCGTTTGTTGTCCTCAGGGTGGATTTGAGGTCAGCCATGTAAAAACTCTGGACAAACAGCCAAGTAGCCCTGGCATCTGGAGCAACATTCTATGTATGCAGTAAGATGTGTGTTACACAAGTCAGAATAGAGGTTATTATAAGTACTCAAGAGACAAAGCTGCAATTACAGCATTACATGTTGGCTGTTGCAGATATATTTTTTGAATGTGGCTTTGATTTATGGACTGCATTCAATACCACTGACATGTAAGAATAACAAGTGAATATATTCACAGGAATGAAATAAGTGATTGAGAGTGAGGAATCACATGCCGATTCGGCGGGCCATGTCGGCCATGATGGCAGGAGACCCTATCGGTTGCCAGGAGCAACGTCTTTCGAACTTCACAGAGGCGTGACTAAACATTCCAGAAATAGCGAAGAGAGACAGCGCAGCTTAGTATTTGTTTACATTTTAGCGATACGCCGCAGTTTCTATGGAAGATATGGAGAAGAGCTTGTCAATAAACTGACAGCAGCAACAGCAAGCAAAGCATGATTCCAAAAGCAACAAATTTCAGCACAGTTCGCCTTTTATTTAACATGAACAAACAAAATGAATACTCTGTTTATCAACTAGAGTTGTTTAATTTGTTATAGATTATCTGTCCCGCAAAATGTTATAAGAAGACAAAATTTAAAAAAAAAGTCAGATCTGTCCGCTTAGCGTTGCATGGCAGGTGCAAATGCACTTATCTGATTCATATCAGATTTATTTCAACATATGAATGAGGCCTGAAACATCAAGTGTGACTGAACTCTCGTAGTTTAACGTTACAGGTTTGGGGATTTCTAAGTCTTGCGCCCAGCCGCAGCAGAATAAGCTTCTAATGACTTAAAGCTTCTGAACTCTTGCATTGTGTAGGCAGCAACGTTAGGCACGGATACCATAAACCAGGTAATTGACTATGTCAGGGTATGTGAAAGGTGGTAGTGCGTTGGGTCTTTCATTCATTCTGTAGCAGGTCATACGGGTCCATATGTTGTTGATGTCAAGTAGTTTCTCTAAATAACGCCACTTGGTGTTGTTATTTAGTCTCTCCCAGAAAAGCCCCTTTCCCTTTGCTTCCCCCTTCTTCATTTATTCCCAAGAAACTGTGCCTTATCGCAAAGATGCAAACAAATATCAAGCTGCTCTCTCTCTCTCTCTCTTTGTCACTATTTCTCTCAGTCTCACTGCCGAAGTAACCATGACAATATTCTCATTATATATATAAAAAAACATCCAGTATGCGGTAGTCCTGTAGGCGAAAATGCCTTGTTGATGCTAGAGGTCAGAGGAGAATGGGCCGACTGATTCAAGCTGATAGAAGAGCAACTTTGAATAAAATAACCACTCCTTACAACCGAGGTATGCAGCAAAGCATTTGTGAAGCCACAACACGTGCAACCTTGAGGCGGATGGGCAACAACAGCAGAAGACCCCACCGGGTACCACTCATCTCCACTAGAAATAGGAAAAAGAGGCTACAGTTTACAAGAGCTCACCAAAACTGGACAGTTGAAGACTGGAAAAATGTTGCCTGGTCTCAATTTCTGTTGAGACATTCAAATTGTAGAGTCCAAATTTGGCGTAAACAGAATGAGAACATGGATCCATCATTCATTGTTACCACTGTGCAGGCTGCTGGTGGTGGTGTAATGGTGTGGGGGATGCTTTCTTGGCACCCTTTAGGCCCCTTAGTGCCAATTGGGCATGGTTTTAATACCACAGCCTACCTGAGCATTGTTTCTGACCATGTCCATCCCTTTATGGCCACCATGTACCCATCCTCTGATGGCTACTTCCAGCAGGATAATGCACCATGTCACAAAGCTTGAATCATTTCAAATTGGTTTCTTGAACATGACAATGAGTTCACTGTACTAAAATGCCCCCACAGTCACCAGATCTCAACCCAATAGAGCATCTTTGGGATGTGGTGAAACGGGAGCTTCGTGCCCTGGATGTGCATCCCACAAATCTCCATCAACTGCAAGATGCTATCCTATCAATATGGGCCAACATTTCTAAAGAATGCTTTCAGCACCTTTTTTGAATCAATGCCACGTAGAATTAAGGCAGTTCTGAAAGATGAAAGTGGGTCAAACTCAGCGTTAGTATGGTGTTCCTAAAATAATCCTTGGTGAGTATATATATATATATATATATATATATATATATATATATAATATATATATTCAATTCAAAAGAAATATACATCTAATATTTGTATTCACACGTTTGCAATAAATTCCTTAAAAGTGACAATAAAGACATTTATAGTACATATATAAAAAAATAAAAAAATAAAATAAACATTTGTATCATGGTTCCCACAAAAATATTAAGTAGCAACAACAACATTGATAATAATAATAATAATAATAATAAATGTTTTTTAAGCCCCAAATCAGCATTTTAGAATGAATTCTTAAAGATAATGTGAAACGTAAGACTGGAATAATAATGCTGAAACTCAGCTTTAGGATTCATTTACATTTAAAAAAAAAATAATAATAATTACTGTTTTACTGTTTTTTCTAAACAAATAAATGCAGCCTCGCAAATATATAGTAATTATCCAAATGTAAAAAACAAAAAAACAAAACAAAAAAAAAACGAATTATTATCCATGCCATTTTGTGATGCCCATAAAAATCGTGGAAAAAAAAGTAAAAACTTGTAAATGTGGTGGACGCCACCCCGTGCAGCATAACAGCGGCAGTCCTAAAGACCTCAAACTGTGCAATCACATTGGTTTCTTTGTTTTTGATAAAGCAAACAGACAGAAATAAACAAATACACTGAAATCAACACAAGATGGCAGAAAAAAGCGCAGCGCTGGCCAACACACAAACACTATTTTGTTTCATTGTGAGGCTGTGAGAGCAAACAAGGCTCAGGACATTACAGCTGTGACAGACAAAATTACTCGTATTAATATTTTTATGTTTATTATAGGGCTGTGAAACGATTAATCGTGATTAATCGCATCAAAAATAAAAGTTTGTGTTTACATAATATATGTGTGTGTGTATATGCGGTGTATAATTATTTTGTATATATAAATACACACACATGCATGTATATATTTAAGAAAAATGTGTTATTAATATATAAATTATTTATATTTATGTATAATATTAATTTTGTATAAATATATAGAAAGTATATACATGCAAATATTTCTTAAATCTATACATGCATGTGTGTGTATTTATATATACAAAATAATTATACACACTACACACACATATATTATGTAAACAAACTTTTATTTTTGATGCGATTAATCACGATTAATCGTTTCACAGCCCTGAGTTTATTGGCGCTAAAGCTGCTAGGAAGCCTTCAGGTGACATGCAGATCAGAAACGACAGCACAGACCAAGGCTATGTCTAGAAAGTGAATAAAATGCAAAAGAATCTGTTCAGCGATTCAGAATGTGCCTCTGAGGAACTTAAGATTTGTGTGTTTGTGCTTACGCTGTCTCAGTTTGACGGGACTGTTTTAACTGTGCCGCACTGGTGTATTTGTGTAAGTTTTAACAAGCATGAGCCAAAGTTTGTGTGTGTGTCTTCTTCCAGGAGGTGGGGGTAGCGCAGGCCTTGGATGCGTCCCAAACGCTTGTAAGACCCCAGTGTAAACGATCCCCTCTGCTGGTCCACCCTGGCCTTCTCACTGCTGAGAACTTGGCACCGCGCTTTCTCACTACAGAGATCTTAAGACAGCCCAGTTGGACCACCGACAGGACGGAGTGAGTGTTCCCATGGAGAAAGAGAGTGCAGTTTATCGGGGTCACTCGGGATCTCGGCCTTGCACTGTTATTGGAGGCATATCTTGGTAGTAAAGGTTATACAGGCTGAATTCTTTATGAGCCGTTTCACAGGAGTTCTGAGCCGGCCGAGGAAGTGGTTTCTCTGTCCCTGTGGATGATCGTAACAGGGTCTAGTACAAGCCGAATGTTTAGATTGGTGTGCGTCAGGGCTTTGATAGCGCTCTTAATGACTGGGTGTTTGGTGGGCTAAGAAAACCTACTTTGGTTTCTATGATGGAGAGTCTCCAAATCACTCCACCTCCTAGTAAGACAGTGTTCAGATACCATGTTGAAGCGAGCCTATTTAAATAATGTTTGAAGAACTGTTTTTTTGTCCATTCAATTAAAGTCAATGGGGTTAAAAACATTGTAATGGACACACAAAACAGAGAGAGAAAAAAGTCATAAATCTTTGGAATGACATCAGCTGAGTAAATCACTCTCTCTTTAAGATCGACTTGTCTTTCAGGACAGATGACCCACTAGATGTTTGGTAGGCAGCCCATTACACTTTGGGAAATTTGCTGTGTCTCTCTCCTAAACTCTCCCTTTCCATTTTCTCTTCCTTTATCCTGCCACCTTTCACAGTAGCCTAGATTACTGTCTGAGAGAATGAGCGATAAATGCCATCTAAACTCTTTCCTTCCTCTTTTCTTCCTTCTTCATAAACAGAGATGCTTTTACAAAGGCCCTTTATGGTTACATTCCAGTTATACCTGCCAGTTGTTTTAGCGCTCGCTGTCGCCTGGTCACAACTGATATTTGCAGACTGGTATTGTCACTCATTAAATTGATTAGCTAGCTGTGTAAACAAAAGCTAATCTGCACTGACAGATAAGGCCACAGCAATGTGCTAAGCTAAAACAAAATGTAGTGAGCAGACGGACAGAACTAAAATAAATGCACACAAAGAAAATAAAATGTTTATTCAGCTACCTAAACATGTATGATGTATGGATAGACATCTACCGGTACTATTATATGGAAATATTGTACTAATTTAGAAGATAATATTTTCTGCAAAGCTGCTTTCAAGCTGAATGTATTGTGATAAACCTAATACCAGAGTCATTAAATTTGCTTTTAGGTTTTTAGTACTTTGCCTGCTTTTGTAATTTATTATATATATTTATCTATAATAACAAAAGCACAACAAAGCATATGTGTATGGCTATATATACAAACTAATTATAGTATATAATTCCTAGACAGCTTTAAACATCTTTTTATTTCAGTTTTAGTTTTAGTAATTTTAACACATCAGCTTAACATTATATATCTCAGTTATTTGCCAGGGCAACACTTTCGTTTTTGTTTTTAACATTTTTTAATTTTATTTTATTACAGCTTTTATTACCAAAAACGTAATTTACTAGAAGTTCTGACAAAACGTTAATTACAGCCGATTTAAAATGTTTAATTAATCTGAATAAATTCTATAAAAAAATCGGTTTGAATAAATGATTCAATGACTTACTCACAAAGACTTGCTTCATTAGTGGATGAATTGGCATTTTTGAACAAATTCTTGAATGAATGATTCAATGAAAAATATGTATTTTTTTTAACAGTCACTTATCACCATCTGGTGGTGTACGATGTAATTGATATAATCATTTATTTGAAGCGCCATATTAAGCGCCGTACATCAGTGTTTATATCTTAACTATAAACTTTTGTCAGTTCTTCTGTAATAATATGAATATTTGTAACAGAAATACCGATAATGTGATTTTGAAAAGTGATTTGTTTGAGAAGCTGTTTCAAACTTATACATGACGACTGCTCTCTCTGGCTAAGACTAAGGCGAATCGTTGTCATTTAGGACTGAGATCGTGTGGGTGTTTGAATTGAGATTGCGGCCTTTTAACGATTCACAGTGCAGCTCTAATATTAGTTACAGTTTAAAGGGTTGTTCACCCCAAAATGAAAATTCTGTCATCGTTTACTCACCCTTAAGTTGTTCCAAACCTATATGTGTTTATTTGTTCTGCTGAACACAAAGGAAGATATCTGGAAGAATGTTTTAATCAAACAGATCTCAATCCCCATTGACTACCATAGTATGCATTTTTCCCACTATGGTAGTCAATGGGGAATGAGATCTGTTTGATTAAAACATTCTTCCAAATACACACAGAGGTTTGGAACAACTTGAGATTTTCATTTTGGTGAACTGAACCCTTTAAGTTAACAATAACAACCCTGTGCTATACAAAAAAACCCAGAGGTGCTTGCTTACCAGGAACTTGCGTTTCTGTTTCCAGTGAGAGCCCTGTGCATTGGTGTGGCGGTGAGCTTCTGTCACCATACGGATCAGCTCCCACTCTGAGCTGGTGGGTTCTGGCCGGTTCTGCAGGGTCTTGACCATCTCCTCCTTCTTCCGCTTCTCACGGTTCTCCTCAATCAAGCGTCGTTTCGCAACCCGTTTGGAATCGTCCAGAACCACTGCGCCAAAGAGAAAAATTGGTTAACTCTCCCACTCTCACAATGCATAAAACCACTGTGCAATTAAGTTCTGATCCTCTTAATTTGTTTGGTCGGGGTTGCTTTTCCAGTAAATCTTTCATTTTAAGGATGGAAAACCTGTTTTGTTTCCTGGAAAACAAAAGTAATGATTTTGCAGTGCAGAATGGCGGTGACAGAACGAGTAAGAGCATCGAAAGAGGGATCAAAGAAGAAACAAGAAACATCCATAAAACATAATAGAGTAGAAAGAGAGAGGGAGTGACAGAGGAAGAAGAAAATGTGGTCTGGGTTGAACATGTGCTGTACATATGCGAGATGTATAGACATACAGAAGGGGAACCCCGGACTGAGCATTTCACTTTGTATAGGATTAATGTACCTTCGCTGTCAGCATGCATTTGTGTATGGAAAGAGTAGGTCTGAATTCGATGATCCAATACAGTGTGGTCCAAATATCTGATGTAGAAGTTTTTAAAGTATTTTCCTTATTTAAAGGGGGGTTGACTGCTTTTTTTCTTTGCATGATTGTGTTTATGGGGTGCAATATAACATGTATCCGTGGTTTTTCTTTTTTTAAAAGTCGTATTTTTCATAAATTTCACCTTTATTGTCAGCCACGCTCTCCTCTGTCCCCTGAATGAGCTGTTCACTTCCTGAGTCTATGAAAACACTCCCTCAGAATGACGCAGTGGGCTCAGATTGGTTCGTTTGGGCCGGTGTGTTGTGATTGGCTAAACTGTCGCTCACGTTGTCCGGAAGGTTAACGCCCATTACCTTTACGGGCGATACGTGCCTGCCAAAGGTGGATACCATAGACGGTGGATACATGTAAATAATGATGTCGATACTGCAGTATCAGTGAGGCAGAATCAGACCGAGAAATTCTCAATAAATCGAGTCAAGCAGAACCTCACCACACACGACTCTTAATAAAGGTTTCTAAATGATAATTTGCTATATTTTTTAACCATATACACGTTTGTTTTACACAATAGCATCTGACTGGCAACGATAGCAACTGGCTGGCTACTAATGTTAAACACAAACAGCGTTTGCAGGTTTACGTTCTTGATATAAATCGAAAATAAAGTCATAAAGCATATATACATGAAAAATACATTTACAACATTAGTACTTACACAAAATTCAGGTCCATAATGTTTGTACGCGTTTGCCGTAGACACAAAATAGCCTAACTAGTAGTGGCTATAAAGCCTACAAAGCCAGCGCTGGCATTTGAAAAAAAATGAAACACAAGGCTACGTCGGAATCATACATGCAAATACATTTAAAATGATTAAGTCTTAGCCTACTTACAGGTTGTGGCCCAACAACTGCTGACTCTGGTTTTAAAGTTGGAACTGCTTCATGTTTTAGAAACAGTTTCTTGTTGAATCCGGTGTTGAATTCGTGGAGATTCTGGAAGCTGTCTCTCGTAAATGCGCAGCACAGAGAGCTAGATTACGATCGTCACTTTCAGGAATATAATCAAACATAAATTGTATTCATTGTTGTCGAAGTACAGCGTCCGTGGGAAGCCCGAAACACAGAAGACCTGACAGCTGGGTGAACACAACTCACTCGACCGCAGAAAAATGCGCATGCCTTTTCCTGCATATTCCAGAGGGAGTGGTTGATGCAAATGTGTGGGTTAGTGATGTACCATAACCCAGCTGTAGTTCCAATCGAGTCGTTTCTGTAGGCAATTATACTTCCTGATTTTTAAAAGACGATATCTCTGCTTACACTAAACTTTCAGCGCTGCAACTTTGCAGATACTGTTCATGCACCAACAGCAACATTACACACTATTTAAAATGAAAAAAGCGAAATCGCAGTCAACCCCCCCTTTAACATTTTTATTACAAATTCTATTAACTTAGGACAACTTGCTGATGATCAGATTGCCAAGTCATGAAATGAGCCTTGTTTTTATATGTCTCTGTGTGTGTTTTTGCATGTTCGATGATTTTGTATGTTATTTGCATGAGTGTGTGAGGTCACTCACGATCCATGGCCATGCCGACAGCGATGCATTTCTTGAAGCGGCACAGCTGGCATTGGTTGCGGGTGATTTTGTCGATAATGCAGCAGCCATCGTATTTACAGGAGTAAGAGGGGTGGAGGTTCTTCTGGATGGTGCGTCTGAAGAATCCCTGGGAGTGAGTTAGATTATTCAGAGTCAGACATTTGTGTGTTATCTGTTACATATGGAGCAGGTGGATACAAAGAGGCTTTTTTGTCTCGTTTTGGTGAAAAAATATCTAAATATCCTTTTGAGAAGATATCGGTAACGCTTCCTTTTACAGTACAGTACTTACAGTATACTTACCTAGAAAATACTGCTAATATAAGGTAAGTACATGGAACAGGGGAAGGTTTATGGGTAGGTTCAGGGTTAGTACTAGTTATTACCCAGTAATTGTAATTACTAAAATAAGTACATAGTATTTACATGGGTAACTGGACTGTAAAAGGAAGCGTTACCATGATATCCATATCCATCCTTCCATAGAATATATGAATTAAGTTGAAAATATGAAAGAGAACATGTGTATCTTGTTTTAAGAAGCCTAATAGTTGCGTAGAATGCTTAAAATAAGCAAACAAAAACTGTTTGCCAATGATATCTCACCAACTCTTATCTTAGCAATATCTTCTGCAATGTTGTCTTGTTTTCTGTAGGTTTGCCAAAAAGCTCAAATTTCAGTAGTCAATACAAATTAGTCTTAATACCAAATTGTATTCCACAGGAAAAAAAAAATGAATAAGCTCTTGAACACATTCCCTTATTTAGGGAAACCCTAACAAAAACCAAAACAAAAAACTCATAAATTATTAAATTACATTAAATTAAATAAGTGCACAGAGCATGTGCAAGTTGCTGACCTCCCTAATTTGATAGATTTATCAAACGTCTTTTGTTTTGCAGTAAGGGGATCCGCAAACTCTAAGAGCTCTTCAAATCAGACAAGTTTAGACAGGTCTCACAAAGACTTGCATGGCACAGTTGTCACTCACAATTCTCTCCCTTCACATACAGAGAGACAGGATAAGATGGTTGACAGGGTTTCTCTAGGCTAGACAGGTTTGATAGTGATAGGAGTTTAAGTTTCACAAATGACAACAGGGTGTATTGTTGAAAAGATGGGACCAGCTCCACACCATGACTCTACATGAAGTGACAGTCTAGCTCTGTATAAATAGACGTGGGGCCGAAGTGGCTGTTAGACACATGTCACTGTGCGCAAGTCCTACCTTACAGCCCTCACAGGTGATGCAGCGGTAGTGGTAGCCTGTAGCTTTGTCTCCACACACCACACATGGCTCATCCTTCTCCAGATAGCTGGGGATGTACCCTGCCATACAAAATAAAGAAATACCAACAAACAAGTACATCAACACCGAGAAACCAGAAGTCAGAAATATTTATCTCAATATTTATATATATACATATATATATATATATATATATATATATATATATACACAGGGCTTGACATTAACTTTTTTGCACTTGTCCTTACGGACAAATAAATGTATGTTTTACTTGTCCATGCACAAAAGTCACTGGGTAAAGATTCATAATTTTATCTAGGGCTGCACGATTTGGGGAAAATGTCATATGTGCGATTATTGAGGTCAATATTGCCGGTTTTGATATGCGATTGCGATATAATAAACAAATGGTTTCATGAGTCAACTTGTTTGGTTCTAAACCAAATAGACACACAGATTAGTGATAATTCTGAAATTAGCAATAACAACTAAATGATTGATAACACCTATAATGATCAATAAGCCATTGATGTCTGGATAAAAATGAACTGTCTAACAGGTAAGACATATACAGAAATTGAATAAAGTTATCAAACAGTCTGCGCTGCATAAATTATAAATTATATATAGACTACTCCTTATTAAAGCTACACAAGTTCTTTAGTCAAGAGCAGTGAGTAACTTTCTCTGTTCCCTTTGTTCTTTCATTAACTTTACTGACAGAACGCTTTCTGGTAGCTGGCCCTTTAAGAGTAGCCGCTGTGGACAGAGACGCGGATCTCACACGCGCCTCATTCTCTCACGAGTCACAACTCTTTATGTCCATCATAAGACTGCTCTTATGTTATGAAGATACTCTATTGTATGAAGATATATTTTGGCTTAATTGTGTGTGTTGTTGATGTTCGTTCAAGCGCGAAAGAGAACTTCTGGTGCGCGAAATAAAATATAAGCATTTTTTTGTCATAGAAGAATTAACAAATGTTTTAGTCAATTTAATGTAATTTAAGTTGAAACAACGTAAACATTCAAGTTGATTGTACTTAATTTAAGTTACCATGTAGTCACCTTTATTATTATTATTATTATTTTTGTATATATATATTTATATACAGTGTAGAAATCTTTGTCCAACCAATGGTGTTAGTTTGGGGGTGGGAACTGGAAACTGTTAGGAAAATATTTAAATTTCAAATGTCGTTTGTAGCTGCTTTACTGCAGAAATGACACACTTATCATTTCACACAGCCTTATTGGAGTATCTATTTAAGGCCTAGAGTTGACATGATTGTTGAAAGCCCTGAAGAGCCCTGAGTGTCACTTGAGGGCAATTAGAGATCCGCCAGTGTTTCTGACAGGAAGAACAATCCCTTGCCTTTTGTTTAGTCAACTGCCTGAGCCTACAGCAAATTTTTGAAGGCTTTCATAAATAAAGGTTATTGTTTGAGAAACATGCTATAGCTTACGGTAAATTTGAAAAAAAGTCCACTGGCCACTAATACAAAGCTGAAAAACATACACTACCATTCAAAAGTTTGGGGTTGTTATGATTTTTGAAAGAAGTCTCTTTTGATCACCAAGGCTGAATTTATTTGACAGTAATATTGTGAAATATTATTACAGTTGAAAAGAACTGCTTTTTACTTATGCTCTAGAAATCATTCCAAAAATGTTGATCTGGTGCTCAAGTATGATTTCTAATTAATATCAACAGATGTCCCACGTAATATTTTTGTAGAAACCGTGATACTTTTTTCAGGCTTTTTTGGGATTTTGAAACATTATAATTGTCTTTACAGTAACTTTTGATCAATTCAAAGCATTTTTGCTGCAAAAAAGAATTGATAATAATAAAAATAACTATTGTCACAACAAATGTTTCCAGATTTTTAAAAAGCTGAAGAGCTTTTTTCCCAGATACACCATTCTTAAAACTAAAATAGGTGAAAAGAGAATGAAAAATGTTAACTTCTTTCATTAACATTTACAATCATCACCAGCAGGTGGTGCAAATATGGGGGTAAATAAAAAGGCAGAATCACATAAAAAATGGCAAATTTATTGGGATACGTTTTTTTTTCTTTTACTTTTTTATTCTTTGCACAAAATAAAACACCAGACTGATGGGTCTAAACCAAGCAGAAGATGCAGAGTCCTGATAATGTACTAACATCACGACTAACTTTATTAAACTTCATTGACTGAACAGCTAGCCCATACACAAACCAATACAAAGCCAAGCCTTACACAGCCCATTAGCCTAGGAGAAGGATAGTTTTAACATGAGTTATAATGTCCTGAAGGAGTACCACCAGAACATCACATAACAACAAGACTATTGAGCTGAACTGATGCTGGAGTTGATGCAAGGAGGATCACGGGGCAACCGAAACCCTCCTCTCCCTCAGGGTTTCTTGAGTGTTTCTCAGAAATGTGTAGTCAGTGAAGTATTCTGGGAGGAATAAGGATGGGAACACATACTGCAGCAGCTCTAGGCAAGAGCATCAGTGTCTTATGTGAGACATCTTACCAGACATGCTCTTCACCGAACACTGGCTGTTCTTTCTCTTCCTTTCGGGCCATCGAGCCACCTAGAAAGAGAGAGAGAGAGAGAGAGAGAGAGAGGGTTGGTATTAGTCCATGCCACAAAGTTGGCATATGGGAAGTCTTTGCTCCGATTCAATGACTGCAATTCCCTGTGGTATCACTTTATATTTTTAACTAGCACACATTCAGTTCCAAGTGCTCCAACAACATGACAACCCTGTCATTTTGATTTGAGAGTATGGATCAAAATGAAAGACAACTGCAAATACAGGCAACCTTCAGAGCTATGGTGCACATGTTCCTGACGACTATGAAGAGACCAAGCACCATCTCTTCCCAAAAATGCTCCTTTATATGTTATTCAAATAAATCTACTTAAGATGATAAAAGCCCAAAACAAAAAATAATAATCAAAACAGTAATGTAGCAACAGAGCAACCGGAAGCTGACTGATATTCTTTCAAAGTCCTTATAGAATACGATTTTTCCCCAATATTACAAAGTTAAAGGTGAAGCCTGCTACATTAGCCACGGCCCAAACACTCGCTATAGGTTGAGAAGGAAAGAGAGCTTGAGCAGACAATTCTCAGTGTTTTGACGCTGCCTGAGAGGCTCCCATGAATGGAAGATAAACCCATGAATGGAAAACTAATATTAGTCAATGGACAATACGCTGGGTACACAGAGAGTGTATTTTTTCATGAACAAATCTTACACACATTTAAATCATTACACAAATCCCTAATATTAATAATAATAAAAAAATAAGTTTTTTTTTGTTCTGTTGAACACAAAAGAATATATTTTAAAGGGGTGGTGAACTGAGAAATAACATTTTCCTTGAGCTTTTGACATCTAAGAGGTCATCATATAATAAGAATATCCTGTAAGTTTCAGAACTAAAAACGTCCTTGTTAGTCCAATAAAAGCTTTTATTGACACCAGCCTCAACAAACGACTCGTTTTTAAAAGTGGGGAACTATGACGTCAAAGAGGATAAAACACCACCCCCGCAGAAGAAGATCAACGCCTGCTTCAACACGGCCGGTTTCAGCCCCGCCCACTGATTTGCGCATTACACACATAGCTAAATAACATAGGCAGGCCTACCTCGTGATGACAAACCGGATCGGAGCTACCAAGGAATACAAAATATTGTGCAGTGACTGGTTGTGGAAGAAGACAGTCGCTGCATAAGCTTCCTCTGGATTCCAGTAGGAATGCAAAACTTTATTTTTCATGACGTTCCAGCTGAAGAGGTAAAACAGTCTGTTCGCTTCATTTCACTGAGGATTGTTTTGTAAACAAGAATGGATTTGCAGACCGATTAAGATTAAAGAACAGTGCTGTGCCGTCTATATTGGATCTGACAGGAATGGTGCAACACACGGACTCTGGGTCGAACATGTATGGGCGAATCATTTCGGTTGCCATTTTACAACATTGGACGTTTTCAAAACAATTTTCCCCACGTACACCGACAAGATGAGTTAAAATTCATTATAATGCAAAACTGTTATCCACTCACAGCAGTGGGCGTTTAGTTCCAAGTCTTCAGTGTGAGACGCCCATAAAAACCGAGCGTTTATGAGCTGGGCCGAAAACTAGGGTAGAAAATAGCTTATTAGTTATTCATTTTGATGTTTTTGAATGCAAATTCATAATTTCACCTCGAACAACAATATAATAAAATTTAATAAGCCAGTTCATGACCCCTTTAAAGAATGCTGGTAATCAAACAATTGACTGTAGCCAATGTCATTGGCTTCCATAGTAGGGACACAAAATACTTTCAAAAAGTAGTAAATGGCTTCCGTCACCTGTCTAGTTACCAACATTCATTAAAAAAAATTATCCTATGTGTTCAACATAAAAAATAAACTCATAAAAGTTTGGAACAACCAGAGGGCAAGTAAGTGATGTCAGAAATTTCATTTTTGGGGTGAAATATTGGCCTGGATTCCTGCCTGAACCCCGCCCACAACATTTTTTGGTTCAGAAAAGTTCGGTCTGGACTCGATCCATTGAGGAGTAATTATGATCAGTCAAAAAATGATCGGGCTAATCAAATTGACAGGGCAGGCTTTATACGACGATGGACAGATGATCTACAGGGATGTAATCATCACGAGCGCTGAAACTGGTTTCCCTCAGAGATGACTGCAGCTGGAGAATTGAGATTTATAGATTCCACTGTCGCATCAGTTGTAAAATAAATCGACAGCGCATTAATTTTAATAGACGAACAGAAAACTGCAATCAAGGCATTTGTCGATCGGAAAGATATCTTTGCCGTCCTTCCTACATGATTTGGCAAAAGTGTAACTTATCAGCTGGCTACAATGGTGGCTAAGTAGGCGTAATGAAAATCCTGTGGTCGTTGTGGTTTCTTCTTTGGTCGCACTCATGGAGGACCAAGTAGAAGAAGCAACACTCGTTATTACTTCTAAAATAAGCAAGATCTGTAGTTGACAACTGTGCTATGCAAAGTAGTTGACTTACTGTGCTGCTCTGATTGGTTGTAGATCTACCGACTATCCAATTGAGTGCAGAGTTGTTTTTTTCCCTGGTTCGGTTAAGACACGCCTCATAATCAAAGCCCTATGGAGCAGTATCAGACTCACATTCTGACTAGAATATGAGTATGACGAAGTCAGGCTAGTGAAATATACCTTTATAAAAAAATACCAATCTTACAATACTACCAATAGGGAAACCAAACAAAACTATAACTAAAACGAAACAAGACCAGTTTTGCCACACCACCAATAACATCAGGTCATCCAGCAGTAGGAACACCCATTTTGACTAAAGAGGCATGCACACTGACAGCACTAAAATGACTGAACATCATTAATTATCAATGAGAGCTGGTGATTACCAGAGTCATGAGAGACATAGACAGTCACTGATGTAACAAAATAGAGCAGGGCAAATGAGCAGTGACGCAATGCAGCGACTACCAATGAGACTGCAGACAATCATCCGCATGATTCAACTGGACATCGTGGCTTAACAATACAGCCCTTCCGCGACCTCCAGCGACATATACGTGTGAACAACACAGTTTCCTGGTACATCGAGTCTGTCTGTGATTAAAGGGATGGAGTGGCTCAGCTCTACACTGGGAGAAAGAGAGCAGTTATGTAACAAAGTGCCCAAATAATGCAGGCAAATCTGTTAGAATTCGGTGCTAGTCTCTCAACAACCTTTCAACGCCTTTGCCTCTGCTAATGCTAATGCTATCCTCTTTAAATAAACATCAAAAAGAGTTTGAACGTCTACAGGGAGAGTAGTTTTAAAACTCCACATGATACTAATTTGAGTTTATACGCACAATCACAAGATTGATTTTGAGTGGGCAGGGGGGCACCTTGAATGCAGAAATCCGTCAAAGGCATGACATATGAATTTAAACATTAAAAGCTGAACGGGTAAACATTTTTCCCATTACATAAAAGCTTATATTACCCAAACAAAAAAACTGTGGTGGGACAGTACCAGATAATACAGTGATAATATAGAACTTTGATCTATAGCCTACTATACTAGTATCTGTTTTCACAAAAACCCCGAAATATGGTCATCCTTCTGCAAGGGACCCATTTCCAAACTAATTACATAATAATAATAATAATAATAATAATAATAATAATAATAATATCTATATGTGAATATAAATGTAGGAATGTGTACACTATTATCTGAAAAAAATATTTACACATCTGTATCGCTTTTTTACCCATCATTGGTGTACTGTAAAAAACAAAAAAAAATAAAAAAACAACACAGTAACTCAATCTCATGATTACAGACCATCTCTTGATTACAAAAAAAATTCATATTAAATTCTGTTTAATTTAATTATATTCATTTATAAATAAATATAATAATAATTTGTATTTATATGCATATTCAATTCTCTGAACCTCTACATGGACCCTCTTAAATTCCCCTGGGGTTCCCAAACCCCAGTTTAAACCCCCTGTTCCAAGGCAGTTTAAAGGGATAGTTGACTTTGAAATGAATTTTTGATATGTTTTAGCTTACCTCAAGGGCATGTGCAGACCGAAGCGCCTGTGCCTTTAGATCAGTTGGACATGGCTGTGGTTACAAGAGGTAAAAACAATATAAATACTGTTCGTTTTCTCACACAAACCGCTCGTTTAGTGTCTTAGGCCATCAATGTGTACTTACATTTACGAGTCATTAAATCGTGTTTAATTTGGACTTTCTCTGTGCATGCTCTTTGAGGTGGGCCCCGTAAATCTCCATTATATGACTGATAGACAACAACGGTTCTGACTCGAAAAATATCAAAATTGAAAATACTGTGGAAACAAAGACGCCTACTTCTTGGATGCCCTTGAGGTAAGCTAAAACATATAAAAAATAATTTCAAAGTGAACTATCCCTTTAAGAATCCCATTGAATCTTGGTGTTAGTGTCTCAGTTTGCCCTTTTCTCGTTTGATAAAATCTTCTAGCAATTACCAAGAGAACACAAAACAAGGTTCATGTGATATGCTCCCTCAAGCCATCACAATGTCACACACACAAACACAAAGAAGGCCATCTTTGTTGAAAGCCATGGGGGAAAGATTAAAAAGGGTTCAAAGTCTAATACTGGCTAGTGTGTTTTCCCCCGTCACATTGTTTTTGTCATTTGCTGTATTGATTCTGCAGCTGTGGAACGTCATTTATGAATGTCATTTAATATGTCTGTCTGAGGTTCTGTCAGGACACTGAAGCCTCTAGACTTTGTCCCTCTCGTTCTCTCGCTCGCTCTCAGGACGACAGAAATGTCACTATAAAGCCGGGTTGTCTTCATCACAATCGCTCTGATTTGCTGTCGTGGATGGTTTTACCAATACAACTGTCAATCATCTGCCGTCCCCGTGGGAACCTGCTCGTCACAAAGAAGACAAACGTACAAACACAAGCATTGCAGATTTCACATGCATTTGAGACTTTTTTGAAACGGCCCAGGTAATCAATACTGAATATCAATTCCATCGTGTGCGAAAGCAATGTGCAAAGATCCCTTGAGAAAGATAAAAAGATGGGCAGACATACACATAGAGGAAGATGAAGCAGGAGGGCCTTTTTTCCATTTTGACACTCAATATAAAAAGAAACCTCAGAGGATGCTACTGAGTGGGAGGGGTAAATCAAATAAATAACAGTTGGCACTTGCTTTGCAGAAACATCAATTATTCCGGATCCAAATGGAAGAGCTACACAACTTTCCCATTAAATGGACAGAGGACAACCGCTGTAACATCTGAAAGGACAGGCAGCAGTTTGCATAGTAATATCATGATATCAACCAGGAATGACTATAGTTTTGCGCACAAAGTGACTAACAGCCGGCTGTTTCGAACTGATGATACCAAAATCGTTTCTCATTAAATATCTCGACTGCAGTGGCATACATGATTCAGAACTATCAGAAATCTGCAGGATGAATCACAGAAGAAGGGTCCTGAAGTAGATCAGGAACAGATCGTTAAGGGTTTTCACGGATTATATTGCTTTAACAAGCACAATTGTGCCAATTTCAGTCTTTGTGAGTATATTCTAAACATCAGTTTTGTCTTTAACCGTATGTTCACACCGCCGCGCGAGAGCGTCAAAGTGGCCGGAAGTCATTCATTTTCAATGAGAGCCGGCGGCGAGCTGCGGCGAGGGCGGCGCGGCACGTCTTGGACGGTGAGAGCGGCGAGGAAAGTTGAAATCAGTTCAACTTTATGGTAATGACCAATGACGCGGTTCGGCGGCAACCAGCGGCAACCAATCGGAATGTAGAAGTGTTCCGTTTGAGAGAATTCCAGAGAACGCAGTCCTGTAAACTTTGGTTCCGGCCACATTAGTTCCCAAGCAAAATAGAGGAGGTTGATCATTTGAATTTGATAAGAGGGCGCGCAGCACTATTTATAGGCAAGATTTTCGTGCTAGAACACCTTTTCAGCGGGAATGCAAATTATAATAGCACTTAACCATGAACACAAAAGCCACACCATGGCTTTTCATTTGTTTATTTCATTAGCAAACATGTCACTATAATTTTAAAGTTATTTCCATCGATCAATTTTCTGCAAAATAACGACCGACATGCTTGTTTGCTTTGTGGCCCCTTTAAATACCGTTTTAAAAAGTCACGCATTTGATCTACGTCAGAGCATCAGAGCATCCACAAATCTTTCCACGGCGTCGATGACAGAGCGGCAAGAGCGAATTTTGCCGCCTCTTGCCGGTGGCGGTGTGAACGTACGGTAAGAAGCATAAAACGCACGCAGATAATGAATTGGAATCCGTGCACTAGCTCTTAAAGTGACAGCAGCCATATGTGTCTGTCATTCGTTTTGTTGTCAAAACAACAAAAGATAGCTTTAAAGGGATAGTTCACCCAAAAATGAAAATTCTGTCAGTATTTACTCACCTCATGTTGTTCCAAACCTCTATGTGTTTATTTGTTCTGCTGAACACAAAGGAAGATATTTGGAAGAATGTTTTAATCAAACAGATCTCAATCCACATTGACTACCATAGTATGTATTTTTTCCTACTATGGTTGTCAATGGGGATTGAGATCTGTTTGATTAAAACATTCTTCCAAATATCTTCCTTTGTATTCAGGAGAACAAATTAACACATAGATGTTTGGAACAACTTGGGGGTGAGTAAATGATGATAGAATTTTCATTTTTGGATGAACTATCCCTTTAAGTTGAATAAATCCAGATCAATAGCCTATGTATTATTTCCCATTTGATTACTTCACTAAGTTTCTGAATACTAGTGTTAGACCCATTCAAAAACTTTTCCCTTTATTTAAACAATTTAAATCAAGCTTCCTTGTGTTGTGTAAATTCTTAACAACAATATTACCACATTGTAAAAATGCAAGGAGCGCAAACATTTAGGCAAGATAAATGTGATAAATTAGTATGGAAAAAATCCCCCCTCCCCCCATGAGAATCATATAACACCTAGTATAACCCGTATTGCTTAATATTACCAATATAACTTATATTCATATTATATACATATGAAGAGTTCTAGATGCAAAAGCCTCTAAGTGCCATTTGAAATTTTCTTCTAAAATGATCATTTTTATCAAGCTTGCATATTAAAGTTCAGTAATTTCACTTAAATGGCAATGAAGATTACCTATTAATTGTCATTTAAGTGAAATTACTGAACTTAAATATACAAGCTTGATAAAAATGGTCATTTTAGAAGAAAATTTCAAATGGCATTTAGAGGCTTTTGCATCTGAACTCTTCATATAGTAATAATAATGATGAAAAAATTATACTATTATTACTAGTCATAATACTAATAACAACAGTATAACCAGTATAGCTAATAGGATTTAGAATGCATTTATTGAGATTGCACTAGTTGGTGAAACATTTCAGATCTTAACAAAACTCTAGGAAAAAAAAAAAGCATTAACAATAGAAATATTATTAAATAAGATATACTTAATTTCCCAAATTTTTCCAGATCTGGATATCACAACTTTTTAAAATTCCTATCCAATACCATGGGAACCTTGTTAACACATTACGAGAGCAGTATAGCTAGTGGAGCGATACAGGTAGAAGAGTCTCACCTGATAACGCAGTGGGATTGGAGGATGTGCATGGTGAAGACGAAACGCTCCGCTGTTCTTCAGAATTATAACTCTTCACCGCATCAACGGAGCGCGCCGTATAAACACAACACAGTCTGACTGGATTCTTTTAGATGCCTCTCTTGCATAAGTGCGCTCTCTCTCTCTGTCGCTGCCGTTTGGCAACCCTCCCTCTGCCCGTCGTCTCTCCAACACTGAATTTTCCCTGACTGTTCTTTATGAATATTTCTAAGAATCCTTCGTGAGTGATTGTCTCTCCCACTCTTAATCCCTCCCGCGGTCTGTGATTGGGTGTTGTGATCCCTCTCCCGAGCGGTAATCCGGGGTTAGGAGCGAGAGACTGTGAGATTGGGCAAGGGATGTGATAAAGCTGGAGAGATGGAGCCTGAGATATGCCAGCGCCCATAAACATGCCAACTGGTTCTGTCACCTCCAGTTATTTTCAACTCTATTTACTCTGAACATCTCTGGTGTATTTATTATCCAGCTAGGTTTCATTCATCCTCTACGACAAGGCAAACACAGCGACAGTGGGTTAATTCAGGGGAATAATATAAATAAATAAATAAATAAAATGAAGGAAGGAGTCCATCTCACTACACTAATACCCAGAAGTGAAATGTAAGTGAGAGCTAAATTTAAACTCCACACTAAATTTAGAAGCACAGTGAAATGTAAGTAAGACTTTTTAAATACTAGAGAAATACTACTTTAAAGAAATCTCTTATGGTCATCTAGGCTGCATTTATTTGGTCAAAATACAGTAAAAGTATTTCAAGACTGTGAAATATTAATACCAATTTAAAAGAACTATTTGCCAATTCAATATATTTAAAAACTGTCATTTACACCTGTGATGGCAAAGCTCTTTAGTGTCACATGGTCTTATTATTATCAATGTAAAACAGTTAATGTGGAAACTACTTGTTTTAAGGAGTCTTTAATGAATAGAAAAAAGATGTACTGACCTCAAACATTTGGTAGTGTACATGTGTTTGAAAAGACACTATGAAGAAACATTTCAAAGCCATGTCAGATCAAATAAATCCAAATTATGTTCAATCGTGGAATTTATTATTCCCAGAGCGGAAATGCTGAAATCGAGGCATTGTTTTTTAAGAATGGTTAGCGGCGCGCAGCGTGATTTTAGTGTCAGGATCTGTCGGGCCGCTCTGTCTTATGCTAAGAGAAGTGTTAGAGTCACTCCACCTTGCATTTCCTTCCTTCTAAATCCCTCACTGTGTGTTTGTCGTTGCCCCCCTCTCTCTCTCTTCTTTGTGCCAGCTTTATGAGAGCTTATTTTAGACCTTGTCTAAATGTGATCTGGCAGCTCCCAGCTAATGTCAGAACAAAAGCCATGTGCACACTCACAAAGAGCAAAGAAGCTGAAGGGATACCACTAAGTGTATGTAAATGTGCATTCACACTTTTTCTGTATTTGTCTGGGGGTAGAGAGTAGAAGAGATAAACAGTCCGCCTCATGTGTCTCTAGCTGGAGGGATGGCGGCGCTGTTGTCTGAAGTGGTTCCTCCAACATGGGTTCATGTTAGCAATTGTATTTGTGCCACACTGCACTTGAATCTCCCAGTAGGGCAGAACTACATGGTTATAAATATAAAGTTTAATAATATTTGTAATAAAAATTAAAAATAAAAAAATATGCATTTTTATATTTTTTATTACAATTATGTATTACAATTTTTATTTTTATGTACACATGACACATAAATAATAATAAACAATATGATTTTTTTTAAATGAAACAAATATGTATATAAATTATCATTTAATACAATAAAAATAGGGCTGGGCAACGATTAATTGCATCTAAAATAAAAGTTTGTGTTTATATAATACATGTGTGTGTAGTGTGTATAATTATTTTGTATGTATAAATACACACACATGCATGTATATATTTAAGAAAAATGTGTTATTAATATATCAAATATTTATATATAATATTTATTATGTATATAAATATATATAAAGTATATACATGCAAATATTTCTTAAATATATACATGCATGTATGTGTATTTATATATACAAATTAATTATACACACTACACACACATGTATTATATAAACACAAACATTTATTTTGGATGCGATTAATCGTGATTAATCATTGCCCAGCCCTAAATAAAAATAATCGGGGAAAAAAAAACCTGACTGAATTAAACTTATAATTAAAATAACAACAATGGCTGTCAATAATTGTATCCCTTACTGATCATTGATCACCAAAATTGCATATTTAAATGTTTTTCCCTATGAAAAAAATAATAATAATAATAAATAAATAAATAAATCTGCATGCCTTAAAATAGCTTGATGTAACTCTACACCCTTGCTTCATTTCAAATATGCAAATTAGCCCTCAACTCACTCACACCAGCTCAGAGATCCACTCGGTCAACTTTGCTGTAGTAAATACAGTAGTGGAAATACTGGTTTAATTCAGCCATATATGTTAGAACCAGAAACTTATTCAAAAGAAGAGGAAGAGTGAATTATACAGACGCAAGGTTGCCAGATCCAACATTTTTTATCCCACACGTTTGTAGCTGCAGCTGCAGTAACTAGAGCAGAACTGGCAACCCGAATGCAGCAACACTACTGACTTTGTGATTGATAAGATCGGTGGAGGGTGGCACATCAGAACAAAACACAACATGACAGTTGAGGGCTGCAACTTCACTTTTTAAATGACAATATCCTGACCGCACTACTGTTGTCAGTGATATAAGTATTTGAAATTAACATGATTTCTTAATGTCTAGTGACATATCAGGGCCATTTAATGATTATTTGAAATAATTTCATACATACAGCTCCTTTAATCATATAAAACGTGATTTTCCAACAACAAAAATGTGGCTAGTAAAAATGCTGCGGGTATGCGGCTTGTAATTTTGGTAAACCACTAGCCACATTGGCTAGTGAGCAAAAAGGTAATGTCAAGCGCTGTTAACAACATTAAAAATACTACTTCAAAGAGCACAAGCATTTAGACCCCATTTACACCTGGTATTAAAATGCAATCTGTATCCAGATAAGTTATCCAGATAATAAAAAACGCATGTTAATGCAAGGTGTAAATACGTTGTGATTCGGATTGTGATCGGATCTGCCTGACCACATCTGGAGGTAGTCTGGCTCGCATTGTGTTCGGATCTTTCCTAGGTGTAAACACAATCTGGTTGTCAAAACCACATATATTCTACTCCTCCCAAAAATGCTAAAAACGAGTGAGAGCGTGTTATATAGGCTTTATGTTACAGTCAGATATGACGGCGCTACTGTGACACGCATCACCGTAGGTGAGCAGCTGAGCGTCTATTCATCAGCAACGTGCAAACATCGCAAATAAAAGTGAAAGTAAGTCACAGATGCTTAACACACAATCATCTTCAAGTAAAGAAACGAAATGATCTTACCAGGGCTGTTGCCACTCTCTCTTATTGATGTCTTTGATTTTGAAATTAGCTGATGATCAATAAAATGCAGCTCATATCTGTTGCTTTTGGTGGCGTGCAATCCATTAAATCTGCATATAACGTGGGAGTTGAAGATTGGATTTATATCCGTTTTGCAAAAACACATTTATGTGGCTAGGTGTAAGTGGAATCGGTAAGAACAGAACACTTATTATCCGGTTAACTTATCTGATTACAGATCGCATTTTAATACCAGGTGTAAATGGGGTCTTAAAGTGGCAGAAGAGAATAAACAGAACGATTATTTTGAAAGTCACTGATTACTACAAGCAAACTAATTTAAACCCATTTAAAAATGTTTGCAATACAAGGTAATAAAATATTAAAGAAAAATAATGTAAAAACCATTTTGTCCGAAGTAGATATTTCACTTAATTTTATTTCATTATTTTACCTTTGTAATTTAAAAATAAGAACTAAGATGCACATTACAAATAATAAGACAAATACAATGTTAGCTAAAATGATCTTGAGTAGGTGTATTTAACAATACCAAGCTTTCAAGTAAGAAACTGAAAAAATAAATTAAAATTATATATATATATATATATATATATATATATATATATATATATATATATATATATATATATATATAGATAATCACTACATTAAGTGACAGTATCCTATAATCGTACTACTGATGTTGCATTTTTAATGTTAATCAAACAAAACAAAAGGACAAAACATACTGAATAATACTCTTGACTGAATAACACTTGTCATTTTAATAAGCATTAATCTATGTTTAATTTACACAGTGAACACTATGCAGTGTTATTTTACATTTCATTACTTTATTACATTTCTGCACCAGAAGACTATTGTAAGACCCAACTGAAAAGCTCGTTTATTGTTTATTTCATTTGTATATTTATTCTATTGTATTTATTTGTGCTATTGCTTGTAATTAGATTATTCGGTCTTATTTTATTTGGGATTTTTTAATTAAAACAAGTTAGTTTAATCCATACAGAGTTTTACCTGTGGAAACAAAATTGGAATAGACTATTTAAATGTGTGCTTTCATGGCCGGTAAAAAATATTTATGTTTAATTAAAATATGTGATATATATATATTTATGTGAAATTAAATATTTAATTTCACTGGAAAATGTATTAAAGCTAAGACAAAAATATCTGTTAAAAATATGCTTTTGAAATAAAAAATAAATTGATCCTAAATAAAATTAAAGTTCAATTAAATATGAATATAAAACTTTGGAAAAGCAAACCCATTATTACATCTGCGTGAATAGGGTAAAGGCTTGAGCGCTCTGCACACTGGGGACACCCTGTCTGTCTGATTAAGGTGGATTACATCTTTTTGAACAACAAACAGCAGAGAAAATCCTGTCAATTGAGTTTATGCAAATCTAGGAGCTTTTAGAAGTAAACGATGAAGAAGAACATGATGTCAGCCAGAATAGATTAAAACGATATACGAGCATTCAGTTCTTCTGACCACTGTGCAACACTGACTACAACAGACATGTGGAGCAAAAGAGCAACTGAGAACATGCCTGGTTCTCCTCCATACACTCTTAAATTTAAAATCAGCCCAGACGTCTGTGGAATGCCCTGATACACTTCATTTAACACAAACTAAACAACATGGATGAAGATAGTTCGGAATGAAACTTGGCTGCAATAGTGCCAACAAACAAATCAAAAATAACCTAAACAACTGATTCTGTTTGGAACATACTCTAACTGAGTTTACATGACATCAAGTTATGCCATTGACATTTGCTCAACCAACGGTGCAGAAATGACAACTAACATGAACAAGAAAAGAAACAGCTGATCTTCTACGGACATAAGGTTTGGGAAGGTGATTGGGAGGCTGTTAGCAGATGTGGCAAGGAAGAAGGAGAGCAAGTAATGAAAGTCTGGAGAAGAAGAAATCAGCTCTATTAAGCCAAGTGATTGCTGCTCCTGCTCTTTGATTTATCCCAGAATGCTGTGCTCCACCATCAGCTAATCTACTTACAGGTGGCCTCGGTGTAATTAAGCTGAAGGGCCCTCGTTTAATCGCTTATTGAGTGAACATGCTGGGAATCTGACCCCACACTCCTGGGGACCTGCATATTATACGCGCGCGCACACACACACACACACACACACAGGTCTGCAGCTAACGTCCTGTTGGAGTATGTCCTGTGTTCCTGAGGATGCTTCCGAGTAATTAAATGCGAGGACTAATGATTGCATTAAAAACGCTTGAGGAGGCTGGAACATTTTCACTGCTCTCAAGCCTCAATGATTTAATGACGATTAATCTTGAATAACATCTATAGACTAGTTAGAGGATAATTCATTCAAGTTGGATGTAACCGTAAAAGAGTAAACTTCAATTATCAATTTAGCGCTAAAAAAACTGTAATATTGTGAAATATTATAAGAATAATAAATAATGGTTTTCTATTTTAATATAGGCCAAGTTTAAAATATTTTATTTCAGTGACGCAAAGCTGAATTTTCATCAGAAATGACTCCAGTATATATATATATATATATATATATATATATATATATATATATATACATATATATACATTTTAAATAGGTTATATAAACTAATATACACTGTAAAAATCACAAGCAATATTATTAATTAAATTGAACAAATTAGAATTGAGTAACAATTAATCATATATATATATGAAATGAAAAAACTTTATTTCGAACTATAAAAAAAAGGACACAAATGAAATATACAAATGAGTAAAAATATCAGTGTTATTTGGGTATTATATACTATTAGCCTTTATTTTATATTTTCAATTTTCATTTTTAGTTGTTTCTGTCATTTTCATTTGTTCGTTTTTGTTTTTCGTTCTAGTTTTATTTTTTCAGTTTTAGTTTTAGTAAGTTTTGGAACTTGAAGTCAACATTTCTAAATTTGATTTGAAGTTTTTTAAATTTAAAGATTTAAATGTACATCTAATTCTAATGAGTTTGGTGGTACTATAACAGAAAAAGCTGAAGCTACACAGATTACTCAACCTCAATCATCAAGCTCTTTAATTAGGTGACCATTGTGACAGTAACAACACACCTCTCCTCAACAAATCATTAGGTATCTGTGGTCAGCGAACTGGTAAAAGCAACAAGAGATCTACTAAATATAGAAATCGCTCAAGGACAGATTACACATTAGACATCCACACACATACACTGGGAAGGAAGACTTGATGTGTCTTGCTAACTGGCAGAAACATTGATGTTGACTCTAAAGCTAAACCTTTTTTAGAACGTGAGGGGGCAGTCTGTGCTGTCCTGCTAAACTAAAAGCCTACACGGCAGCGTGTGTGTGTGTGTCTGTAAGGTTTGAGTGTGTGCTGACTTTGGACAGCAACGGGCATTCTCTAAGGCTTTAGTTAACTTTTCTGCCAACTCCAGGCCTTATATAAAATGTGTGTGCAGAGTGGATGTTGAGGTAAAGGCCTCTTAGCGCCTGCCTTTAGATGCAAAAGCACAGCGTACATCCAGCACCACACTCAATATGAGATGTACACAACACAAATGGAGCCAGTTACCAGGAAAACTGAATTATGTAGGAGAGTGTGTGAATTGAAGGGCTAAATGATTATGGAAAATAACCAATTTATTTTTTTAACCAATATTGCGATTGCGATTTAATGTGATTACTTTTTAAGGTCTTTACCTTCTGTACTAGTCAACAAAGACAAGCAATAAATCATTGTACGGTAGGGATGGGAATCTTTAGGCAGCTCATGATCCGATCAAATTTTTTCGAATTGATTAATCTTAATAACACATTTAATTACATGTGTAAAAATACAGTACATCCTCTCTCTCTCTATACATACATATACATACAGTACACAGACACACATATACTGTATATATATATATATATATATACACACACACACACACACACACACACACACACACACACACACACACACACACACACACACACACACACACACACACACACACACACACATATATATATATACTGTATATACATTACATGTTAAGAATTTTAAATAGGTTATATAAACTAATATACACTGTAAAAATAAATATGCTTTATCTAATCAATAGAATTGTGGCAACAGATTACAAGCAATATTATTAATTAAATTTAACAAATTAGAATTGAGTAAACAATTAATCAAATTATTCCTTAAAAGTTAACCATTTAAAATGAGTGAAGTTTACACCAAAAAATGTAACAAAAATATCTCACTAACAGACAGACATCAAATATTATTGCCAACATTTAAAGACACCTGATGTTAACAAGCAAAATCACTGAAGGAGAAAAACGTCATTTTAAAACAAACCTGAAACGAACACCGATCACCATAATGGTGACTTAAATGTATGTTTTATGTTTATGTTTGGGTGTTGTTGTAAGATTTACTCATTTTAAATGGTTAACTTTTAAGGAAATATATTTTTTAATTATTACTTAATTCTAATTTGTTAAATTTAATAATATTGCTTGTTAAAATATTCTTGTAATCTGTTGCCACAATTTTTTGGATTAGATAAAGTATATTAATTTTTACAGTGTAGCATAAAAATATAAAAGCTAGTTAATAAAGAGGAACAAAAAAAGCATTACAATTAATAAACAAAGAGTGCTCTCAGTATTTAAAAGTAGGCTGTCTGAATGCTTTTCATTCAAGAGATGGAGTGTTTTTTCCCCTCAGATATGAGAAGCTGCATTCACACTAATGCATATATCTCTTTTGAAATTCTAAATGTGGTTTGTCCAGTTGGTTTAAGATATAACTGACCATGTTTACATTAGTTTCACGTTGCAAAACCTGTGCAACGAAGCCCGCGAATGTCCTTGTAATTTGGTTAAACCCCAAACTTTATGAAACATTGTGTTTTGGAAGGTTCGAGCGGTGTCGTGTGTGTGTGTGAGAGAGAAATTAGAAGCAAGCAGAATACGTTTGTTTCTAAAGCACAAATCGATTCTGAATCGATCCAAAATTGTTGGAGAGAGAATAAATTACACGATATCACATACATTAAAAATAAAATGTTCTTTCCTGTATGCCAGACCTATATGCATAGTGTATACAGTAGTTACAAAATCACGTTTCATCATATCGCGATATTATAAAAAATGCAATTAATCGTTCAGCCCTTGTGCATTGACCAGAAAATTTGAGTTTCCCGAAGCGTCAATACATGAAACAAAATTCGATAACCACACACAAGAGAAGCAAGGACCATGGGTAACTTTACAGCCCAGACATTCAGACTTGTACTGTATGCCGGGTTCAGTATGCCAATTTTGGTACAAATTTGTTTTACACGGGGTGTCGCTTGAATCTTAAACGACAGGCGTCGGGAAGCAATTAATACATTTTTTTATCTCATATAGTGTGTCATAGTGGAAGCAAACAAATAATCTGTAAGTAATCAGATTGATGCCTCAATCAAACTGAAATGCCTTCATGTAAACACCTAAATCGTTCCAATTGAAATTTTGATCCAATTAAAAGGGGTGGTTCGAACCTGGCATTATGAACCTGGCATTATGACTAACATCATCAGCTTTATTAATGACTCTGCAATCTGTTATGAGATCAGTTCTTAAGAGCCTCACCGTTTCTCTTCTCCCTCTGATTGGTTTGGGTCTTGCTCCTTGGGCATGTGTTCCATTCACCTTATTTCCATCCAGCGGCCAATCATGTGAGACTGAGGCGGGCCCCACCTTCGAATGCACGCCTGTCATTCGCGGGTTGTGATGAGTCAGACAGTCATCGGACGGCTTTGGAGCGAAGCTCGCAAACCAAGCCCGCCTCACTCTCCAGTCCAGATGCCCAGTGATTATGCAGCAATATATAATGAGGTCTGTGAAAAAAAGACAGAATCAAAGTTAGTATGTGCACTAATCAATCCAGAACACTGTAATAACAAACTTAAAGGAGTAGTTCACTTTTTAAAAAAAATAAACTTTTGCTGATAATTTACTCACCCCCATGTCATCCAAGATGTCCATGTCTTTCTTTCTTCAGTCGAAAAGAAATTAAGGTTTTTGATGAAAACATTTCAGGATTTTTTTCCATATAATGGACTTCAATGGGAACTAAACGGTTCAAAGTTCGAAAAGAAAGTTTCAGTACAAACCGCAAACTGTTCAAAGGGCTTTAAACAATTCCAGACGATGAATAAGGGTCTTATCAAGCGAAACAATCGCTCACTTAAAAAAAAAAATATATATATATACGTTTTATAAGCTCAAATGTTCACCTTGCTCTGTTCTGTGATTCGTGACTCTCCTGTCTGTCTCATCAAAATGAATAAATCTTTTCCCGAGTTAATTCGTTCATTTCGTTCGTTTTATGAACCAAATGAAACAAAAAAAGATTTGTTAATTTTGATTAACGAGTTCGAACAGGAGAGTCACGAACGCACAGAACAGGGCAAGGTGAGCATTTGAGCTTATAAAACTGAAAATTTGTTATTTATTTTTTTACTGAGTGATCGTTTCGCTGATAAGAGCCTTATTCATCGTCTGGAATCCTTTAAAGCCCTTTGAACAGTTTGCACCGAAACTGTATTTTGGATTATAGCATTTGGTTACCAGTAAAGTGCATTATATGAAGAAAAATCCTGGAATGTTTATCAAAAACTTTTGAAAAGAAAAATGTATTTTCGACTGAAAATGAATGACATGGACATCTTGGATGACATGGGGGTGAGTAATTATCAGCACACGTTTTTTTTTGTTTTTTTTAAGTGAACTACTCCTTTAAGGAGATCTGTGAACAAGAATGGACAAATTATACTTCAATGACTAAATTAAAAAAAGAGCGTATTCCCCTGCATTCCCCTTAAGAAACCTTTGGTTTGCTCACAAATGTTATCATATTATTAAAAAAAAAATATATCTGATATGTGTGCATCCCTCTTCTTCCTTTAGTTGTCTGTCCCATGTGACATGCTTCCCATGAGCTCTCATAAGTATAACCGGCTTACTGGAGAAAAAACAAGCACACTTTCCAGGAAACAACTCAAATTAGGTAAGCCCAAAGCCCCAAGCCCAGGAGGTCACGTGCAACACTAGGCTGCTGCTCTTACACTTCTTTGGCAGCAACAAAACCTGTGTAAATCGCAGGGCCTCGACTGCCTTGATAATCTGGATTAGGGGAGACACTGAGAAAATGATCCACAGTCCACGAGATTGTGATGAGCTAGACCATTTAACTGGTCAGTTCACCTAAAATATTTAAAAAACAGTCCGTCGTTAAAGTAAGGGGTAAGATGTGTTGCATTATTCCAAATAAATAGATTGAGATTCACAAACAAATGTAAGGAGATTTAAAAAGATTTATCAAATTCACAAATAAATAGACTAAGATCCACAAATAAATGCAGAGTTTCTCAAAAAATTCTAAAACCCACAAATGAATAAATATGAGATGTGCAAAATAAATAAAAACATTTACAAATGTGTTTTATATCACAAACACAACTCCGCCTGGCATTTATTTGTGAACCGTTTTCTGTGTAAATTTGTAAATCCCCTCACGCATCTGTGGATTTTGAAGCACTTCTAGCATGTAGATAAACACCGCGTTATGGAATTGTAACGTAATTCACCATAAAACAGAAAAGCATCAATAAGTAGCTGACTAATGAATAACTGGATTCAACCTTGTGATAAATACACAAGTTTGTGTAATATAGGTGAAATTACTGTCACAACAGCTTTTCCCACTTCTTCAGTCAAGTTTTAAATACAAAGCAGACAAAAACATCCGTTTTGTCATTTCTTACATCATTGGCCAGCAGCCATATCACCCTGTAGCCCAAGACTGGTTGCCCACTAAAGCTAAGCAGAGCTGAGCCTGGTTAGTACCTGGATGGGAGACCTTCTGAGAAAACCAGGTTGCTGCTGGAAGAGGTGTTAGTGAGGCCAGCAGGGGGCGCTCACCCTGTGGTCTGTGTGGGTCCTGAACGCCCCAGTATAGTGACGGGGACACTATGCTGTCAAAAGAGCACCGTCCTTCGGATGAGACATTAAACCGAGGTCCTGACTCTCTGTGGTCATTAAAAATCCCAGGATGTCTTTCGAAAGAGTAGGGGTGTAACCCCGGCATCCTGGCCAAATTTGCCCAGTGGCCTCTGTCCATCATGGCCTCCTAATCATCCCCATATATACCAATTGGCTTCATCACTCTGTCTCCTCTCCACCAGTAAGCTGGTGTGTGGTGAGCGTTCTGGCGCACTATGGCTGCCGTCGCATCATCCAGGTGGATGCTGCACATTGGTGGTGGTTGAGGAGATATCCCCCTCTATGTGAAGCGCTTTGAGTGTCCAGAAAAGCGCTATATAAATGTAATGAATTATTATTTATTATTATTATTATCATGTCAACCCCGTGCTAGGCTGTCTACACTGGACAAAGCAAATGTGCAAATGATGCGTCAATGTGTAATTGGTTGTAGAAGCCGCTACTTCAGCGTCCAGTGTTTACATTATAACGAATTATGAATTTTCATATAGACAGCACTAGTCAATAAGAAAGATTGACATGTCATATATCTGCAGGTAAGAAAACAGACGTCATGGGCAAAATGTGTTAACATTGCTTACATCAGCACGTGGGCTGATGTAAGCAACACTAAGGCTGCACAATTTGGGGAAAATGACATAATGCGATTATTGAGGTATTAAATATTGCGATTGTGATATAATAAACAAAAGGTTTCATGAGTCAACTTGCTTGGTCCTCAAGTAAAATGCACAAACAGATTAGTGATAATTCTGATAATAACTCAAACCAGAAACAACTAAATGTTTTCAATTATTTTCAAATTAAAGTAATATTTTTTTTATAAAAATTAAATAGTGACATACAATACAAAATCATAAATCACAATTTTTCTCTTTCTCTTTCTCATTAAAACCAATGGTGTTTATCAGTGGATGTATATCAAGCAGGGACATGTTTGTGGGCATTTTACTTTATGATTTTACCAGAACGAATAAAGAGTCACCACTAGGGCTGTTGGAACGAATTCCGAAATTCGAATATAATTTGAATATTAAAAAAATCAATACTATTCGAATGCTGAAGTTACTATTCGAATATTGCTTTTATATATATTTAAAATATATATATATGCAATCTTATCTTCTCGCGGCTTACACGCATGTGAAAATGAAATGCTTTTGTTTCGTCTAATGAACAATAAAGTTTTTGAAATCGTAACGCAATTGTGCACGCTATCCAAGCTGGATCATCAGCGTTTCCCATACAGACATCCCAAGTCTCCCGGAAGTTCCGGGAGTCTCCCGCATATTGATAGCGTCTCCCTGATGCCCGCAAATTAGTTAAAATCTCCCGAAATCTAGAGCGAGAACATACTGCGCGCATAACATACATAGCGCGCGGCGCGTGCAATGTGCATGGCAGAGAGGGAGAGAGCTGAGCGAGAGAGACCTTGTGAGTGCCGCGCGAAGCTAGCTAGTCTCGCGCTCCTCTCTCCCTTTGCAGACTGATCTCATGAAATGGCTCAAAAAGCTTATAGATAACACGCCACTTGACTTGAAAGTGGCGTGTATGTTGACGCAAAAGTCATGATGTTATGTTGCCCTTTGGAACACCGCTGCACAAATCAGTCCAACACAGTGCTGTCAATGTCTGAGAACCAGCTTTAAAAAAAGTTATTAGCCAGCATGCAAGGAGCCTATCTAATAAGGTGAGCTAAGTTATTATTAGAATACAGCTGGATTTTCTAGGTTAGCACACTGTATATAGCTGGTAGTTAATATTGGACGTGCGTTTGTTCCGTCTTTTTATTGTTAATAAGAAAGCGATGTAAATGTTTAATGTAGTAATGTTATATGTCCCTCTAGTGGACAGAACGTGTAACAACCACAGGCTATAGTGGCATTGGCGATCTATAAGATTGTGTAATGTTGTAAATATTAATAATAGGATGAATTTGAGCATTTAATATTCAAATATTATTCGAATATTACATAAAATATGGAATGGAATTCGAATAGTATTATTGAGGAAGATTGACAGCCCTAGTCTCCACAGGATTAAAGCACCATGTGAAGACTATGCGTGAGTAACACAGTCTCATCCTATTCGTCATATAACTGTCGTCTTGGGACGTCTTTTGACCATTCGTCAATATATGCCTTTTAGGGCCCCTTAAACGTCAGTAGATGACGATCCCGGGTCGTCATACAGCTGACGGCTTTACCTTTAACGTCAGTTAGGTGACGAGTTGGGTTTAGGGTTAGGTTTAGGTCTGGTAGAGTTAGGATTCCAGATACGTCATCTACTGAACGTTTAAGGGGGCCCTAAAAAGGCATATATTGACGAATGGTCAAAAGACTTCCCAAAACGTCAGTTATATGACGAATTGGGATGTAACTGCACTGGCGTGAGCCACAAGCGAACACATCTGCACCACTGATCGCGGCTGCAAAGAGCACTTCTGATCACTTGATTTCAAAAACAACACATTTCAGTGTGCTGGATCACCTCTGTATTTAAAAAAACAAACTAAATGAATGCTCTGCTAGTTAACTAGAGATGTTTTATTTATTTGTATTAAGTTACATCTGTGCTGCGAAGATGTTTTAAAAGTAATGGGATAAAATTCGACCCAAGCAAAAAGTGGTGGGACATGTCCACACCGTCCCACCTATATAGAGAAACCTTAAATTCCAACAATCTTTTGGAATCAGAGTGTTTTAACCACATTAACAGCACAATCTGAATGAAGCGGCCATATATTATAGCTCCATTTCAAGAGTGCAAATATCTTCAAAATGAATTAGATTCAGTTACAACCCATGTGTAAATCCTAATGTGATTGATAGTAGCAAGTAAATTAGGGAATTGGTCAGTACCCAAATTTAGTCTGTTTTGTTGTTGTTACAGGTCAATATGGTCAGAGTCATAGCAGAAACACTGTCCAAAAAAGCCACTGATCCAGGTTGCTTTGAAAAGTTAAAAAAACCCTTTAAATTTCATTTACTAAAACTAAAAACTATAAACAGCAATACCAAATGTGTTAACTTTTGTTTGCTGCTGGCAAACTCAGCAACAAAGCCTTCTCAGCCCAAAAACACTTTACAAACTTTACAAAACACTTTACAAGCTTAATTTACCCATTGCATGCCTTATAAAGAGAAAACTGAACATTTAGCCCATAGATATCAGTCATCTAAAATCGTCTAAAATGTTTTTTTGTGCCCATATCACCCAGCCCTAAGTCTGTTGTCTGGCCTCCTCTACAAAGTCTTCAGTGTAAACTGATATATCGAGGCAAATTCACAAAGCGTTCTGCTGACAGATGTGCATGCGTAAGTGTATATCAATGTTTCTTTGGTATCTATTATGCTCACAGTTACTAAGCGAACTCCCCAAACACAAACCGATGTGGTACATGCCGTTCAGGCCCTCTGAATCGGTCTACTGAATGGGTGGCTCTGGACCAAAGAGGGGAAATAGATCGTTTTATTGTGTGTGAAAAGAAAGAATAGGATCCGGTGGCTTAAGCTCAAAGCTTGAGAAAGCATGATCACAGAGCCGAGAGGTGCGGGACTCATGACACTGATACTGGTGCTGATACGCTTACATACCGCCGTATTCGACTAGCCTATATTCTGATTGCAGAAGTGCTTGGCGATTCAAGCGCATGGCTAGTGTGTGATGCAACCCTTTGACGATGAAGCCAAGAGGACATTTGTTCAGCATTAGTTAATGCTCAGCTGGCCTATCATTTTTCATCAGGCTAGCCTGTTTGCATATTCGCCAGCCTGAATGGGCCTTTTCATCAGCCCATCCAGATGATGTGTGTGTTCACCTCTATTGTGCATAGAGCTAAATGTGTGTGTAAATGTTTTTAAGCTGCTTATTACTTAAAACAACGGTGACGGCACAGTGGGATTTCTGCAACTAATCACAAAAAATTAGTCTCCAATGGTATAACACAAAGGATTCAAGAGGATTATGAATTATGAGAGAGAAGCTGCTCATACGGTACTTTTAATGGTGACTCGTGATTGGTGGATGGATTTTTTTACCCTCATTTTATTTCAAACCTATATTACTTTTTGCATGTGTGGTGAGACAGACAATTGGATGTTTTGAAGAATGCTCAAGCTGTTCTCTTCCATACAGTAAAAATAAATGAATGGGGAGACTGTGGATGTCAAGCTCTAAAAATGCATAAAATATTAAAGTAGTCTTTAATGCACTATTTTTTATGACATACAATAACTTTGTGTGAAGAACAAAGCAAAATGCAAGTAATTCAACTTGCTTTGAATGAGTTATTTGAGCAAAGTAACAGTAAATAAATAAATAAAACAGGTAACTTGTTTGGGAATTTTTATGGGAGAGAAATCCATTCTGGATTTATACTGCAATAAAATCCCCAACTAGCCCCTGTAAATGTTCAAAATACCTTGCCTCTACCATAAGAAACAATTATCATCCAAATATACAGCTTTTAAAAAAGAGCAGCTTGGACATTTTGCTAATGTCCTTTTAGTCAAATGGTTATTCAAGATACATGAGTAATTTTAGATGTTTGGTCTGGGAACTCATCATTGACAGGGCTCAATCGAGGGCGGGATAAACGGTTGTCTTTCAAATTCTCTCTGCACGCAATTGGATAGCGCTACAACCAATCAAAGCAATGAAGAAGTGTGACGTAGTCAGCGGAGCAAGTTAATATATTACAATTTCACCGTATCCAGTCCATAGCTGTCAACATTGAACATTGAAAATAAGGGAGATTTCTCAGAATCCATCCCAAAAATAAGGAATTTGTTTTTTACACGACCCACAAACTTTAAAAATAAACCACTAATCATTAAAAGTCTAAAGCCTGTTTTATGCTTCTGCGTCGAATCAACGGCGTTACCCCTCGCAGAACCCCTCTGCATTCGACGCAAACCCCTCTCCGACCCCTCCGCCGTAGCTTCGACGTGCACCTCCAAAAATAAAAAAAATTAAATGTTAAAATGTAACTACGCGTTCAGGCGACACACACAGCAAGAGCTGTGATTGGTCAGATTATACATCATTTCAGGAGTGTAGCTTTTCCGGTTTCCCCCTCCCGCTATAGCGCCATTTTTTAACATTTGCACCCTCGTACTGATAACTACAATACACTTATAAAAAAAGTAAATAATTAAACTAAAAATAAACTGTGTTGTTTTTTTTATTTAATTGTTAATATATATGTCTATTTTCTTTTCTTTCTTTTTTGCTCGCACTAAACTTCAATCAATCAATAAATCAACGTTCTGGTTTGAAACACAGTTTGTTGTTTATTTTCAATAGTAACAGAGATAATGGAAAATAAAATATAATACAGTAGGCTTAGGGATGCACCGATATGAAAACTTTGGCCGATGCCGAGAATCGATAATTCTTTATATTTGAAAGCTCAATAACCGATATATCGGCCGATAAACTTAAATCCAAATTTTTATCTAATTTTGAGAGCCTGATGATTACAAAAACAAAAGTCTCACAATTAAATCCATGTCCCAAGCACACAATTATAATGATGTTCTCATTATAGTGTTGTATAGCCGACATGACAGATTTGCGCTGTACATGTTGTAATCGAACCGTATTTTCATTTTTTAAGAGATTTCAATCATATTTTAAGAAATTTAAAAACAAACAGTGCTCAACAAGTATCTCAGCTGAAGGGAATAATACAACATTTATCGGCTTTAATATATCGGCCACATTTTCTTACCAGGCCGATACGATAACATCGAAAATGAACATATATCGGCCTAGATCCATATCCTGGCCGATATATCGTGCATCCTGAAGTAGGCTACTAACCAAGTCTGCCACGGGACACTACATTATCCTGCCATGGCACAGTTCCATGTGGAGACTTAAAAAAATCATTCAAGTCATTCCGAACAGCTATTGTTATGGAAGCTCGGGTGGCACGGGCCTGGACATCCGTGTTGGTTCTATGGGGAAAAAGTTTGTGTCGTCTTGTTCAACGACGATTAGCTCCAGCTGCAACAACCATGGCAACAACATTCTCTCTCTTTGCCCGTGGTGCACGGAACCAAAACAAACTAGCAAAGAGATTTGCAAACCACACACCCCCTAGCTTTCTGGCGGTGGAATGCACCGCGATGCATCACAACCTGACGCAGTAGCACAAAACGGCTACGACACCATAGAAGTGATGACGTAGCTACGCCGTGGAGTCTGACGCAGAAGCATAATGAGGCCTTAAAGAGTTTATAATTAGCCTACATATGTGTGAGAGAAAGAGACAGTATGTGTGTGTGTGTGTGAGAGAGAGACAGTGTGTCATTAAAAAAATAATATCATAGAGAATGTTTAAGATACTAATATCAGCTTAACGAGGAAAACAGAGGCGGAGTAGTGGTGCTTCGGAGGCTGAGTGCTAGAGATGATTCGGAAGGCCTTACCGTACAGAGCGCGTGCTGGAGTAAAACAAAGCCTTTATACTTTTAACGCGTCCGCACTGAGCACGGCAAAAATGACAAGATGATAGTTTCGCGACAGCTTTTTGTAACAGCGCGCATGGCGCCACATCCGAGGATGAACGACTTCAAACTCGAAATGTCCAAGCTTGCTCTGACAGTCGCAACTCTGTCATCATTATTATGTTAAGCCCGCCCGCCGACTCTATACACAATGTGATTGGCCTGACCTGAGTTGGGTTTTTCCAGCTGAAACGTCTATCCACACTATAACGTCTGAGACCACACTGGCAGCGAAATAATTTTTGGGTAACACTTTACAATAAGGTTCATTAGTTACTACATTAGTTAACATTAACAAAGAATGAACAATACTTCTTCAGCATTTGTTAATCTTTGGTAATGTTAATTTTAACATTTACTTATACTTTATTAAAATCTTGTTAACATTAGTTAATGCACTGTGAACTAACATGAGCAACAATGAACAGCTAGATTTGTATTAATTAGCGTTAACAAAGAATAACAAATACAGTAACAAATGGTTAGTTCATGTT
This sequence comes from Hybognathus amarus, assembly GCA_030378365.1. Classification (NCBI taxonomy): domain Eukaryota; kingdom Metazoa; phylum Chordata; class Actinopteri; order Cypriniformes; family Leuciscidae; genus Hybognathus; species Hybognathus amarus. Next base: position 172,887 of record JAQIUQ010001222.1, on the reverse strand, counting down.
AGTTAATGCATGAACTAATGTTTAATAAATGAACCTTATTGTAAAGTGTTACCAATTTTTGCTGCCGCTAGGGTTCGTCTGACAGTAGATTTCTAGGCTAGAGTAATTTGTCACTATATTTGAATCTTAGGTCAACTATTTAGCCCTTCAAGTCCCACATTTCACCTTCTTCACAAGGCTGAAAGGTACACACAGACATTCTCATCTCTGCTGTAGGAGGTCCACCTCTCTCTCCTGTTCAGTCAAGGTCAAAGTCATAAAGCCCTATACAATCAAACATACGGGATCTATAAATGTAGCTTTACAAGCCAGAGTTCCTGTTAAACATGCAACTAGCAGAGAACGGAGGCGGGAGGGACACCAGGAGAAACAGAAAGAGAGGAAGAACAGCAGATTAAGTTTAATTCAGCCTAGGGCCATAAACAAGGAAGAAAGGAGAGGTGGTGTTTGTTAATGATGACTGTGTGTGTGTGTGTGTGTCATAAAAAAGTGCAAAGGAAGCCAAAAATGCACAAAGGCCACATAAATTATAAAGTGGAGCATTGCAGGTATCTTTGACACTGCACCTGTGTACGTAAGCCAAATGTGTGCAAGAGTGTATGTTGTGCGTGTGAAGGAGCAACGCTTGACATATATGTTGACACAGTGCATACATTGGATATATCCAAACTGCAGCAGGTGCAGCTGAGTAAGGTTTTCGGACTCATTTTTCTTGCTGTAAGTTTGTCGCTGTGTTCTGCATTCTCAAATACATCACTACAACTTTTTAATTGGCAAGAGAAAAAAAGACTCCCTTCTTCATCTGTTTTACTTTCTTCTAGCCATTAATTGAATGCTTTAAAATGCTGGTTTTAAAGCAGCATGAAAAAGAATAACTAGTACTCTATGTTGCAGACTGAAACGATCTCTACTGATTAGCCAATCTCTAGCTCTCTTATCCTGGTTTGTAAAATATAGGCATTCTTATCTGTTAGGGGTTTGACATGTTGGTCAGTGTACTCATGAACAGCTAGTGACAGAGCACTGATGCTCCAGGAGATAAAGATTTCGAACTGTGATCTGATATGATCTCGGTGAAGGCCATGGGTTCCAAATGCCATTACGCTGTTCAGAGTTCACCATCCTATAATGAATGTTTCACAAAGAAGACAACGCAAAAAGAGATAATTATATAACCAACTCAATGTCTTTGAAAAAGAACATTTTCTGTCAGAGGGATTGAAAAATTCTACTTTGGCTGATTGCAAATCTCAAACCTTTGGGTGATGACCTTCGTGTGAAGATAAAAAACGCAACACCTTGTTTGAGACTGACGCAAAGGCATTGAAAAAAAAACCTCACCACAGCCACTTTTTGCTTTCATTTGATGCTTGGCAAGTGTTCATTTTCTGACCTCTCCTCCCTCACCCTCCCTTCCAGCGTTTGCTGTTTACATTAGGTGGAGTGGGCAGATAAAGTTTCCCTGATGGATGGCTGGTTAAACTGCCTCTGTAAGTCACCACATGCCCGATTATTGTCTCTGGGTAGTTAACCTTTTTCTAGTCGTTACTGTTACGTGTCAGGTTTACCAAGAGTGGATGAGAAATGGTTTAGAAATGGACATAAAGAGAGCAGATGAAAGAAATTAGAAAAGTGGTCAACAAGTGTACATCTTTCAGTAGGCAAGGTGGATATATGAAATTAAATGGATGAAATTGAAATACACGGGGTGACATTTTTAAGTGTATGGATAATAATAATAAAAAAATATTCAATATATATTCAATATATCCACACATTATATCCACACTCTAGTCTTTTTAAATAATCACTTAAAACTTATTTGTTTAGGGTAGCTTTTACATAGTTGTTTAAAATGTCTTATAATTACTATTATTAATAATAACAATCCTATATATCATAATGTTTTTATTTTGTATTTTATTACTTTTTTTCCTGTCAGCAATGCATTGTTTGCTTAATTATGTATGTTTTATTATGAGATACTTATGTATATATATATATATATATACACACACACACACACACACACATATATATATATTATCACACATATATATATATATACACACACATATATACACACACACACACACATATATATATATATATATATATATATATATATATATATATATGTACACTTTATTTTACACTGCACCTTTAAAAAGTATCTCAAACAAAAGAAACAAATTTATTTTACTTGACAACAATCTCAAAAATTCAAATGTGATCATGCAGTAGTCAGTTATACTTTATTTCGATAGTCATTTTTAGACGTCCTAATTATAAGTAACTTTTCAACTACATGTCAAGTAACTCTCATGAGAGTATTAGTATATTATCGTAGACAGTCAGTAGACTTTTAGGTTATGGTTAGGTGTTAGGCTTTGGGTAGGGAGAATACGTTTACTTATAGTCGCCAAGTTACTTATAGTCAGCTGAATGTTAGTTGACATGTAGTTGAAAAGTTACGTATAGTTAGTAGAATGTCTAAAGTGGACTATCGAACTAAAGTGTTACCCAGCAGTCTACCATTACTCATCGTAACCTGTAGAATATGTCATGATGGACAGGGCGGGGGCTTCTTTTGGCAGACGTATCCCTATCTATCCAACACTTTGCTTTTACAACATTAATCACCTCAGACTTTTATTGCATTTGAGTAATCGCCATCTTATCTCAGGAGAAATTTTGCTTGTGTCTGTTTAGCATCTTCTCCAGCTCAAGAATAAGGAAAATTAATGGGGTGGATCTGCTCAAATAGAAGAGTACGCAGTGATGCTATGGTTATCTTAAGGTCAGTCTGCCTGTGAAAAAGCTAGTACAGACTGGCCTGAGTCACTTCCCTAAGGCAAAAACGGATGTTTAGGGGGAAACAAAAAGGGAAAAGGAAGGGCATTGCGGGAAACTGAACCCCCAAGCCCCCAACAACATACACAAAACACTACCCTTCAAAGATCACATGGCCTCCTCCCTCATTCCACCATGCCTTTGGCAAAGACAGGTCAAGACGCTGCCAAGAATGTGATTGTATTTGAAAAACAAATTAGAGGCTTTCCCCTCTCTCTCGCCATTTCTAAGGTGGGTCAATCAAAAAACAAAACTTTGACATTCTCAAAAGTTGGTTAAAAGGAAGATTCGCAAATTGAGCTCTCGGTGGATTTGCGGCGTTTGTGCATAGCTAAATCATGCTCCATTAAACTTTCACAAGGCCAGTCAGTCAGGCATAAAAAAACCTGAGATTTATTTAAGATGGATGCTTCAGCATTTATTTTTCATTACAGCACACCAAAAGGAATTGCTTGAGTCTAGAAACTTATCAAGTGATCTCACTGCAGTCAGATGTGTGCTCAATGTCAGCGAGGAGGCAGTAAACTTCACCTCAGATCGTGGCAGATGGCGCGCTGCTCGTCCTCTGACGCAACAAAGCTCTCCATCTTATGACCTACTTTTTAGGGCTGTCAAAGTTATACAAGTGCAATTAATTAAATGTTTAAAAACTCATTCAATTTGACAAAATAACTGCTTCATTCTGTGTGATTTGAAAAACATTGGAACGTTCAGAGCTGATTACAAGTGATTGGAGACACATCAAGTGTCTCACACATGTAATGTCATTAGTGGAACAATTGTTGATCGGTAAATGAAAAAAAAGTAAATCCATTTGCAATTGTTATGGTGCAATTTAAAGAATTGTGGATTTTTTCCAAACCTGTATGTCATACACAAAATGTGCATTTTTTTAATTTCAAATACTCTGCCCACTTTTCTCAGTATGATAAAATTGAATGAGGACTCAATTGAGGCCCCAAATGATATCAACACCAAGAAAAAACATCATTAAAAGTGATTATCGATTATTATCGCAAACATTAGGGCCAGATTTACTATAGCTGGTGCCAGGGCAAACTCAATTTTGGTGTTAAAAAACTACTGTCAGGATTCACTAAAGACGAAAAGGCGTGGACAGTTATTTTTTTTTTTAGTTTCCCTTTCAGATGCAAAATTCACTGTAAAAATGAATATGCTTTATCTAATCAATAGAATTGTGGCAACAGATTACAAGCAATATTATTAAATAAATGTAACAAATTAGAATTGAGTAATAATTAATCAAATTATTCCTTAAAAGTTAACCATTTAAAATGAGTAAAGTTTACACCAAAAAATTTAACAAAAATATCTCACTAACAGACAAACGTCAAAGATTAATTAAGAACTCTTTATTTATATTGCCAACATTAAAGACACCTGATGTTAACAAGCAGAATCACTGAAGGAGAAAACTGTCATTTTAAAACAAACCTATAACAAACACCGATCACCATAATGGTGACTTCAATTTATGTTTTTTTGGTTGTTGTTTTAAGTTTTACTCATTTTAAATGGTTAACTTTTAAGGAATTAATTTGATTAATTATTACTCAATTCTAATTTGTTAAATGTATTTGATAATATTGCTTGTAATCTGTTGCCACATTTTTTTTTATTAGATAAAGCATGTTCATTTTTACAATGTTTATGGGAGGAGAGCATTTAAATGAATCATGCAAGCTTTGCGTTAATCAATTTACTGGTATTTGCATCACTATTAACCACCCCAAAAAAGCATGTCTTAACCCATTTTAGGCTTATTTTAATAGATCCCAACCTGATTATCATCAGCTCTGCATGTTTGAGACTCTGCACGAATGTGCGCTGCTCTTGATAGATTGTGCTGGTCATTATGGAAATGATCTGACTTTTATTTCTTTGTTCTTTATTGTGCATATTCTCAGTAAATCACCTGCAGAAAAGTTCACTCACATCTGTGCTTTTATGGAATTGCTGGCTCACACTAATTTGCCCAGGTTAAGACGCCTTGCAGACGAGTCGCCGATCCCAGAAAAATATCTAGCATGCTAGATAGCCAGAGCTGTAGCACGACTCAACCTCACGTGATGTCATGTGATACAGCCAATCAGAGCAAGGCATGGGTTGAGGTCACCAGGTAAATCTAATTTTTTTCTTTTTTTGCGTTTTTTTTTGCTCAGAGCAAATCATCGCGCAAACAGTTTGCAGCACTAGTTTCTGTCTGACAATTTCCGGTTTGTTTTATTGTGTGATTTTTTGTGACAAAACATGGTTTGTAGACAGGATAGAATCGTATAGCGCGTGACCTCCTGTTCCAGATAAATCACATTGTGTCGTGTGGTTTGAACAGCTCAACAACTTGAATCAGCTCAACAACAACAAGCAGAACACTCCTGGTTTCAGAGCTAGAGCTAGTGCTGGTTCGGAGTTGGTTCGACTGACGAGCTTTCAAAGAACCAGTTTGCCTTTCCACAGGCTAGAGAGCCATCACAGATCCAGATCTTACGTCACTGTATACATCTCATGTTGCCCAGCAACGCTAGCGCGGCACACACAAACACACCAGGCTTGTCCGAGATGGTTCGGCACTGTGAATCTCGAACTGCGAGAGTGATTCGAAAAAATATTAGACAAAGATTCGATTCAAAAGCAGAAGGAGTCATAAACTGTCCAAACACTCCCGCAGCTCCGATCAGTCCACGCTGCTCTGATGCATCTCGAACAAGCCTTCCATCAACAATGGCGGTTGTTGCGTTACTATTTATGCTCATGGCTTTGCAAACCTACATCAATATCCAAACACTGCGAATCCAGCACGTCCGTGCAGCTCGCCATAACTTCGCATTAACGGAGATTACAATGGAGCAGCTATTAGCATGATTAGCTGCTATTTAAAAATGGCAGGTCACAAGTTCCTATTCGTCTTGTTGGTCACGGTAACCCCGCCCCAGCCGCTGACGTAAGCGGTTCTTACTTCTAGACCAGCAATGATTTGTTGCTACTTAAGAACCACTTTTACTGGTTCAGAGCTGGTGCTTTGGTGGTCGAAAAACAAAGAACCAATTTTAAACTAGGCTCTGAACCAGCACCAGCTCAGCCTTGGTGGAAAGGGGTAAGAGAGCAATGAGTCATGTAGTGTGAACCACACAATTCAGCCCGACGTTTTAAAATCATGTATTGTGGTGATGGCACAGTGGATAAGACACATGCCTTTGGTATGAGAGACCCTGGTTTGAATCCACTGTGACCACTTAACTTAATCCACTTAACCCCAGTTGCTCCAGAGGCGTGCGACCTCTGACATAGCAATTGTAAGTCGCTTTGGATAATTAATAAATGTAAATGTGAACTAGGCTTTAGTAAATCTGGTCCTATGTCATTACTCATTGAAAATCTAGACAACTATCTTTTGAATGTTCAATAATATCCGAAACATGAAATTAATTCATCCATTGAATTAGTTGATCCAGTTCACAAAACTGATCTGAATGATTCATTCACAAAATCAGGATCTCGGGAAATCAATGATCTGGTCACAGCAGTTTGGGTATATTCCTTATACAATCTCTAATGTATAACCATCAAAAGACTTGCAAATGGAATGTAGCACATAAATCATTTGGATTTTTCTATGGTGCTTTATGCTTTAAATAAATAGATAAATAAAATAATGACATGACGGGGAGTAAACTATTAAAAAAAACACAGGGGGGGGGTATCATTTTAGGTTAAATGGGGAGTCAATCTTCATACATGCAAGTTTTATTAATTGTTAGGTTTATTTCATAATGAAAATATTGAAGATTTGCCTTTCCCTTTTACTTTTTTTCTGTGCATTTGCTGTACACACATTGCCAAATCTGATAATTACAGACCTGTTAGTTTTAATGCATTTCCATATACTGTAAACAATTATGGCACTGTGATATTTGAATCAACTGACAACTATGTATGCACAAAATTAGCATGACTTTAAGAGGCATGCTAAGAGAGAGAGAGAGGTAACACAGACAGATATCAGAAAAGCGGGTGATGTCAAAGGACAGCACTGTGTTTGGACAGGAGCCCAGTTAAAGATCTACCTTTCCTCTACACAAACATTACCCGTTTGTGTGTAGTGCGTGAATGTCACGATGCTCTGTGCCCAGGGCAGTGGGACAGAACTGAGATATCACATGATAAAACTGTTGTCCGTAGAGCGTGAGATATCAGAACAAACTAGCACACTTCCGAGCAAACACAGCAGGTGAGGTTTGGCACTCGATCAGGTAAACAGGTACAGTATTTTTATGAATGGAGTGGAAGTCGGGTCAAGTAGAAACAAAGGGAATTCCTGATGTGTGTGTGTGTGTGTATATTGGCAGAAGCTGGGGACAACCCTGTGGGTCAGTGACACCCGGTAGGTAAATTAAATTAGATATAAGAGGTGTGGTATTTTGGCCCTGTGGATATGTACACTCTCTGCAAGTACATTTACCGGTCTCAGACCTTTCAGCTGCAGGCATTGCCTTCACTCCTCTATCACCAACACTCTTTCACACTCTATTTCTTACCCTCACAGTTACTCAGAATCTGGACACATCCACAATAGCGGAGGGCAAAACCAGACACGACAGCAGGTTTACCGACTTGAAACTCCTGAGGGCGGTTTTTGTAAAGGAACCATTCACCCCAAAGTTTTGTCAGCGCTTGCACCATTTTAGTTCAACCTATTATTACTTTCTTTCCAGCATAAAAAAGACAAAGTTTAATGTTTGAGGTGCTCTTTTTCTGTAGTATGATGCACATCTGACACATACAAGTAAGTGTATTATAAAAGTAACTTATACAACTCATAAGACCTGAAACGTGGTGCACAATTACTTTGTGTAAGGAAAATACTAAAAATCTTTCCCTCGCGATTCTCACCTGAGGTCAAGTTTTTTAAAATTTGCTGTGATTTCTTTTTTGTTTCATTTAACAACATTTGAGAGCTAGAGTAGAGGGGAATATTTACACTCATATCAAATATACGCAGCATATACTGTAGGGTCATGTGTCCACCAAAAAACACCAGAAACTCTGCTGAAGACACCGTGCTTTGGGGGCTTGAGAGCGTTTTGGCAGCGCAGCGTTTTTCTGTTGAGACGTTTCATTGCTATGATACAGAATATCCACAGCAGTTTGAATGTTGTGACAGTTGGTCAGTGTGGTATTAGTCCCGCCCCTCCTCCACTGTGATTGGATGGCTGGGTAAAAAGTGACAGTGATGAGCACTGCGTTTTATCCAAAGTTGAACATTTTTCAACTCCCAGTAAAACCGCTGGCCGCTCGGCGCTTCAGTGTGAAACGCTCAGCGCCTCGGTGACGCCGCATGGCGTTCAAAAACGTGGCGCTCCCAATGAAAACAATTGAAAATGTACGCTGAGGCGCGTGGAAAACGCTTTGGTGGAACACACGGCCTGAGTAAACAAAGTGTGGCTTAGTTTAAAGTAGCATCAGTATGGATTATATATAAATATATATATGTGATGCGATCTGGGAAAACCCGTCGGATGTCGCGCTGGAACGCTTTCAGTAAAGTCTAAAAATAGACTGAATGTCAGTTTTTTGTCAAAATTAGTTTTTTATTAAATTATTATTCTATAACATCTTGTTTATCATCTCTGAATATAACTTGGGAAAATTCATTAGTTTAGTGCAGAAAAATAGCGATTTATAATGTCCAGCTGAAAAGAATGTGTTTCTCTTTAACAACACGCACGCAGGCGGAGCGGAGGGGAAACACAAATCTCCCGTTTAGCTCTCCTTCTCTTAACACTACAAAGACAGTTCACCTATCAAAATAAACCACATAACAGAATAAAATCCAGTCCTGGGTGAACTACAACGGCACGCAAGTTTTTATTTATTTATTTTTATCCAGCGTTATCGTGTGATATGATGCGGAGCACAAGAGAACAACAGAGTTTGAAGTTGCTCGTCTAAAAGACCTTGCTCGCCTCTCAATCGTCCAATTTCAAAACGGTTTTCACAGGATGAATTTTGAGTTCGTAAGCTTTCAAATGATACCCAATCTATGATGATTACTAAAATATGTGATATGTAAAAAAGGCAATAAAAAAGGGAGCGCCAGTTCGTCGCGCTAGCAGGATGTGACAGTTATTTAAACCTGTTTTTCTCAAAATTCTGTTTCTGAAAATCATAGCGATCAGCTGAATTAAGATAACCATAACTTTTGTTACAGACAACCGATAAAATAAATAAAAACAGATTTGGAAAGTGCTTGAACCCAGCTTTAATATGATATCAAAACTGTAATATGTCAAATTTCACCATGTGGTGGGTTTTCCCAGATCAAATCACATATATATATATATATCAAATATATATATTTTGGCACTTGACAATATAAATCGAACCACTTTGTGGAAAAGAGCAGTTTGGACATTCTCCATAATGAAACAAAGAAAGTTGCTTTATTTGGGAAAAAAAGCATAAGCGTTTGTAACAACAGGTGTCCACACGTTTTAGTCAATGAATTTCCATTAGTTTTAATGACCTTATCAGTCATTTAGGATTTCTGACATAATTTAGATTCACATTACGGAATTAGATTACATTCTGACCAATGTGTGCTCCAATTTGGGAACTTTGTGGAAACAGACTTTTAGTTTTTATCTACATGAGCAATATCTAGACTAATAAATATTTTAAGAGCAGTATCTTCCCTATAGAAATGTCATTACTTTTAAGCTTTTATTAAAACCATTGATCATCCATGACTAAAATGCTGTCATCCTTTACTCAACCTCATGTCTGTCCAACAGAGGAAAGAATGTCATTCCGGTTTGAAACAACATCAGGGAAATAAATGATGACAATCTTTGTTTCTGAGTGAGCTTTCCCTTTAAAGTTACATATTAATATTTCCAGGTTTTCCCATGACTCCACTTTCAACATGCAAGTAAAAATGACATCACATTCGGAAACATCAGACACACTTTTTGCATTAAGTTTTGCAAGATGTAACTGGGTTAAAGGGGATCTGAGGAATTCCTTGCCTGTCGCTTTGAGAGAAAACTGATGTGTTTATTGCCGGCAGCAGCATTTGTGTCCTGTAAGTTCTCATAAAATACAGAACAACATGTCCAGTTGTTTCTACGCACACACACACTCCGTAAAGCCAAGCATCAGCACAGCACAAATAAAACACACCAGCTGCCAGCCAAATGCATAAACACTAGTGCAAATAAAACCAGCTAAATAAATAAGGCCACGGTTATAAAGAGAGTACCATACACGTTTGTACTGTAGAAAAAAAGAAGAAAAAAAAATCCACACACACACTGTAGATCAGCCAGCAGATCGTGGCGTGAGCAGCCAGTAAATGCTTCATTTGGCCCCGTCCAGTGGGTTGCAGGCGACCCGCCCCTTAAAGCAGCCACACGCTACTCTCCTCCTGCTTCACGCCCATGTATCACCTCACTCCCCCCACCAACATCCACCCACCTGTCACCTCCACCCATCACCTCCTCATCTCAGTCACCTCCGTAATGAGCTATAAACGTCAGGCGTTGTGGCATACGGAGGGTAGAGGGAGCTTGCACACACCCCTGAGACTAAAGGTGCTGGCGGGTGGGTAGCTGGGCCGGGTGGGTTAGCGGGGGCCCTATCCGGATGTTGTGCAGCCTTGAAAGTCGAGAAGGTGCGGCGCTCACCAGGATGATGGCGCCTGTGGGAGAGGGTGATTTTTTTGGCCCGGTGCCGGGACCTATCCTCCCACGCCTGTGTGGTCCTGGGATCTTATTAGCACCCCAGAATACATACTGTACCTTCAAAATCCATAATACACATATGAAGGAGCTGTGTGGAAATTCCCGCAACACTGCCTTAACCATGCACATGCTCAACGCATTCCACATCTCCAGGCAATAACCTCTCAGCCTGTCAAAAATCAAGGCACAGTCACACGTGCTGTAGTACAAGTTCACACTTTGAGTTCATCTTTTTTTATGAAAGAGAAAAAAGGTGGAAAGAATTCAATGTGTAAAAGTTACTAATAAACATACACAATACAATGTTGAGGGGAGTGTTTCTAAAATGATTTAATTTAAGCTATTCTTTTTGTCATTTTTATTTAGATTGATAAATTATGGAGGATGAAGGGGAAATGGAAGAAAAAAAATAGATCAGTTTTTTTTTTTGTCATTGGTGGGGAAATTGGTTAGGGTACTTTATTTTCATAAAGAATAACATTAAAGGTGGAATACCTAAGATTTTTGCATTAAAATATCCCAAAATCACAAGGCCAGTGTTATATATTTAGTTAAGATGATAACTTACAATATTCCAAATGTTTCAAGCAATGTTTAAATCGCTGAGAAAATTGAGATTTTAACCAAGTAAACGGGGCGTGTGAGCAGGGGTGAGCTGGGAGTCGCCAGTCAATCGCGTCATATCCGCGTTATCTCGGTTTCCGCTCGTACTACGTGTAGTCCTGGATAAATGCAGAAGTTGTAGTTGTGCGTTTGTGTCTATCAAGGAACAAAAGTCAGCTTGTTTCGCGCATTTGTAATGGAATGGTGCACATTCTGGTGCATTATTCTTTTCAATTATTCTCGGAATGTGAACTGTTGGCTGTAAAGGAGGTCGCTCACCGGACGAGAAGAGCCGCGCCACGTCTCAGGACAAAGTCCAATATCGCACACCGGACGCGCACTTTCTCATCAGTGTATGGCCAGCAATATTGTTATGTTTAATGACATGAAAGTAAGATAATGTCTGTTCTATGTTATGATTGTACTGTACAATTAAATACAATTCGTTGCTATGGGTCTGCAGTCTGAAAACTTTACCTCAGAACATCCGTTAACTGAATGAATTGAGAATCTCACCTGAAAAATCTAATAACATCAGTAATTGTCATTCAAGCAGCTGATTTCTGTAAATGAATGCAAAACTAAATGCATATTGCAGCATAGGGCGAAGTCAGGATACATTAGCAACGATTTGACTTCAAACCCTCTCCACCATAGCTTCGTCCAGTGACTCGTACAGTAACATCTGTGATAACTAATTTACTTTTAAACCTGACTTTTCTTGCGGCTATTTCAGTTTAATGAAAAACAAGCATGTCATTAAACGCAACATTTATAGAAATCGAACTTTACCTCATCCATGACAACTAATTTTCGATTCCCGTCTGACTGATTTATCCACGGTGGAGTTGAAAACAACAGTTCCCATCATTCCGCGTTCCTCCACGTCGTCATCAAGCAAAGCCGTTGTTGTTGTTTTGAATGTAGCGCCCTCTAGCGACATGCCAATCTTAGGTATTGCAGATTTAAATAGTGAATGACTATTTTTTCAATAATAGGCTGAATGAATGAATGATTCAATGACCACGTCAAATAAGTAGTATGCCCAAACACGCTTTATCCATACAACACTATGCAGGGGAAAAAATTAAGTTCATACTTGTAAATGGTGGACACAATTTATGTTATAGATCTCTTGATAATGGCAACATGGCGAGTGTAGTAGGCCAGGATTGTATTCATAATCTACGCATAAATACAGAGAATATACTTTATTAACAGTCGAAAGAGAAAAGGCCCCGTTCACACTACACACGACCAAGCATCGCGATACCATTCATTATCAATGGTGAGCGAGCGACTTCCGGCAACACGCGCGACAGCGACCGTTGGCGAACAGTGGGGCGTGTCCAGCGACGCAACAAAGTTGATAAAAGTTTAACTTTATGCAAATGAAGGGGCGATTTTCGCGAGCGACAACCAACAGGAGTGAAGTCAGTGGAGCGTGTCACTCTTCAGTGCTGAGTCTGACCGAGTTGAACGAGAAGCTCATTTTAGCAGTCAGAAACTGTCCTATAATGTAAGATATATCTCCGTGTACATACAGTGGTGTTCACCATACTGACTCCGTGACTGACTGGTTTTGGGAACCATTTTATGTACTGATTCCATTTCTATTTAGACTTTTCCTTACAAAATATTTGTTTGTAGTGGCAATAAAACGCATTTGTTGTCTAACATAGAGTAGCATCCATGAATGTCAATCACAAACATTACTAGGCAACCAGTAGTGGGGAACGCCCTCCAGCGCAGCCACGACACACGACCTGCAGCGACTACCTGTAAGTCGCGTGTAGTGTGAACCGGGCTTAATGCAGTACATACTCGGACCATACACAATTTCGGATGCAGTAACTAACTTGTCGCCACCTATTTGCTTAATAACCTGCAGTAAATGTCCATGATTTGTTTGATTTTGATTAAATGTAATTGAAATAGTTTACGTTTGATCAATAGGAATTCAAAATAATAATAATTCACAATTATACATTTGGCAGACTCCAAAGTGACTAAAAATGCATTCAAGTAATTCTTCTTTTTTTTTTTCAGTTCGTGCATTCCTCGGAAATCGAACCCATGACTTTAGCACTACCATGCTATCATGTTTGAGCAACAGGAAATTGAAATTAATTATTCAATTATTTAAAAAAAAATATCAAAATGTATTTTATTAACAGTTAATCATTAATTAATTGTTATTTTAAAACACTTTTTAAATCATTACTAAAAATCATAAATTTTAATTATAGCAATTTATTTACATTTTAATCTGATGTGATTCAAGCAGTACCACAAACGCTTATTTTATCCATTAAATTTTCAAAGTTGAAATTATTTATGAAAACGAACCAGAAAATCAAAAATGAGAAAAAAACAAACAATGCAAATCACACACAATCCTATCCAGACTGGATTAAACTTCTAAGAGGCTTACACTACTAAGATGCCAGAGTTAGACGGCAAGTATGCCTATGAAACACAAATTCACAATTCCTCAGAGCAAACTAGTCCCAGTCCGAAAAGGGCTAAAGAATGACGCAACAGGCTCAGATATGAGAAGCAGATAATACAGTGAAAGAAAGAGGCAAATACATGTAGAGGAGGGGGCCAGGAGACGGAGGGTTTGTGGCATATTGCCCCAAGTTATACAATGAAACAGTTACTTAATCACTATTTCCCTTCTTTCCTCACTTTCCCTGCATTCACTTCACGTCCTTTCACAGAGCCAAGGACTTTACTCCACACTACATTCAAGGGAGAGAAGGAGCGAGATGAAAAACTAGGTGTCCAACAGCTTTTAGCAGCGAATTTATCATTTTTCCTGTATACCTCTAAGTCTACGTGCAGAGTGTCTGTATATGTCTGTGTATCTTAATCGGGTTGTTTGTGCATATATGTTTGCTTTTTGGAAATGTGTAGCTATGCGGCCTCTGTCTGTATTTAATAAATGTGCATGTATAATTCTCTGAGGATTACTCTGTCTATTTATTTTTAGGTAAACACTGTGCTTCCTCTGCTTGTGGATTGTGGGTAATGGGGTTCTACCTCCTTCTTTCTCAGACTCAGGGCTTGCTGCATATATTATACACCGCATCCATATCAAACCCACAGCGCTGTAGGTGTGGCCCCTGAGGGCTCCATTGAACACCACAACCTTAAGTACAAATGACCCCTTTTTATACGATAATACCGCTTTTCTTACTCTTTTATGGTGCGGTGGCATAGAGAGGAAATGGACTTCAATTCCCAGAGCACTTGCGGTGAGACTGCTCGCACATGCTCGGTACATTTGGCAGCCTGGGCTTCGCGTGTAGCCGTAATGAGAAGTGCCGCCCTCCGGCACTTCATCAACAGGACAGCAGTTCAAACGTGGCCCACTGACAGAGCATGAGACGGGTCAATCCCTCCTTCACACTGATGCCTCGGGAGAGTCAGGAAACATTATGGAGCATAAACATTGATCATAACCGCACACGGGGAGGACCGGAGAAATGAGGGAGAGAGAAAACCAGAGGAAAACGGATGAAAGGAGGATGAGGTCTCCTCTTTAATCCTTTCTTCCCTTAACAGCTGAATCGGTCGGCCTGTATCTCTGCAAACAACATGTGGCACCAGACTACTCTCTCCTGGTTCATTCAAAAGAACCGCTCAAAAGTTTTTTTCTTAAACTCAACTCGTTAAATCGCAAAAATATCCGTGAAAATCTGTCCCTCACACATAATACTGTATACAACACTTTTATGCCTCCTGACATCTCACCCCCATTAAAACTTATGGACAGAACATACATCACTAGTGTACCCATATATCTCAACGATTTGTAACTGCACTACTGTAAATACTAGACAATCACACAGTACAATACAATAATTATAGTTCTACAGTTGTTTATTAATATTAATACTTGCATATTGTATATTTATAAGTCTGTCATAGCCTTTATATTTATATGTATAAACCTTATATATAAACTGTTCATAGCATTACATAGCTTGTAATATATTTACATTGTTGCTAAAACACTTCTGGATGGATGCAATTGCATTTTGTTGCTTGTACTTGTGACATGCAATGACAATAAAGTTGAATTCTTAATCTATTCTATTATTTACTCTATTGTTACTCAACAACTCTATTGTTTCTATAATTTCTATTGTTTATTTTTACATATTTAAAGAAAATAATAACAAATAAATAATAATTACAGGTCTACTACATCGACATCAATTTCTTCATGTATACACAGGTATCACACATAAATATCGAACGGGAATAAAAAAATTACATTTCTTGGTTTCAATCCATAATAATACATGTTATTGTTTGCCATTCTTGTCCAAAATAGTCTTTAAGGGGAGACCAATTGTTCACAAAAATATCCAGACATGCAATGACAAAAAAAACTTGCATTCTATTCTATTCGATTCCAATTCTATTCTGGTACTTTTGGTGCTATTTTTAAGGGGGTAAAACTTCTATAGTGGTGAACGGTAGACAACAACAAATATCATTTTTGTATTCCATGTTTGCTCCAATATCAAAAGAAAAAAAAATCCATGATAGCATTTCCATGACTTTCTCTTAAAAGAGGGAAACATATTGTTTAGAGCAGTCAGAAGAGAGAATTATGTGAAATTTTTCATCCCTCTCTCTGCCGTTGTATTAGAAATGGCAGAAGTGTTAATTTGTGTTTTGTAATTTACTATTGAAGTAATTAAAATTCAAAGTATAGCGCTTTAAAAGTGTATTCATTTAAAAAAATATGAACTATAATAATCTTGACTAGATTTTCAATGCAGGATAACACATGAGGAAACACATTGTAAGGACTGGACGGAATGACGGATCATCTAAATAACTAAATGCATTCTTCCTAAAACCTAAAAGCTTTCAGAACGAATGTAAATTAGTGACATCAGCCACAGCCTCCGCCTTGAGTCTTTACAGCATCATCACTATCTGAGAAAAGGGTGCATTGGCTCTGCTACTGGTAATAGTAAGACTTGACTTTACTAATCTACAGTAGTGATTCTCAACTCCAGACCAGGAGATGAAGACCCACAGCATTCACATTCAGAAGTGATAGATGTGAACTGTCCATGAACCTGATCAATACTGTCTGTGTGGCCAACAGGAACAGCCTCTCATTAGGGGGTCCAATGTACAGTAGATGTCAACTGATAACATCACAGATAAGCCTTCACTACTAGTTAATTCTACAGCCATTCTAAAATAATTAACATGACCTACCTCTTGATTTCTGCTATATATCGATCAACATTTTGAATGTCATGTCATGTTCTTTTATGCTACTGAGCCCAAATGAATAAGAATGTAGGATGACAACGGTTTCTAAAAGCGGCACATGCTGGCTAGTTCTTTGTAAACTTTAAGGAGTTGGCTGTCTGCTCTGTAAGCAATTATATATTGCAGTCCAGTCCCATACATGTGACACGAGCAGCCTCTTGGTATGTCTGAGTATGTTTTTAGTTTTTGCCAGAGGGAGATGAGTGATGGGATTTTATCATTGTTGTCTCTTGTGAATTTCTTGGGTGGACCCTCAAAGCCTGGAATCTTCCTCAGAAGCGGAAAGTCCATAATGTGCCATCAAAGGATGTTTCTTAGCCTTGGTTCATCTCGTCTGTAGGGAATGACCAGGTACCTTAGGATTGTGAGATGCAGATGCCATCGGAGGTCTCACTGGGCAGTTCTGGTGTCCACCACAGTGACTGTTGACCCGAAGTCATACCAATGTGTCTAATCTCCTTTCATTTTTTCCAGGATTGGACCCTCACAAGCTGAATCATCCACGGTGCAATTCAATGGACTTCATTGCAGGACATGTCTTCCTCATTTCTTTTCCAATTATTCGAATTTGATGGGATTTTTATCTTTTTATTTCAGTTAACCAAAGCAATAGACTGTATTGAATCATCAATCAGTGGTGTTAGTGATCGATATGGGAATACAATAAAAAAAATCACAAACTCACAAGGGAAAATAGTTTTGCATTTTAAATGAATGTAAATCAATGTAAACTCACTCAAATACACTTTGTTGGGTTGAGTGATATTTATGGACTAAAGTGATGACGATGATGATTATTTTATTTTTTTTGGCTTTGAACAGGGTTTCTCATACTCGTTCCTGGAGGGCCACTGTCCTGCAGAGTTTAGCACCAACCCTGATCAAACATACCTGGGCAAGCTAATCAAGGTCTTCAGAATCACTGAGAAACTCACAGGTAGGTGTGTTTGATCAGGGTTGGAGCTAAACTCTGCAGGACAGTGGCCCTCCAGGACGAGATTTGAGAAACCCTGGCTTCTGAATGTCAAAACCACCAGATTTGAATTACATTAATAATCCAATTTAGAGAAACGTATTTAAATTTCAACTTTATTTGACTGATGTCCTATTGGGTGGGCAAGCCCTTGGTGTCATTAGTGGTTCTTCCACTCCATCATGGGCAAAATTTGAGAGTCTTTGAGACAACAGATGGCCCTCTGGGGAAAAAAAATCTACTACACTAACAGCAGAGGTAAAATACACACACACACACACACAGCTGGCAGTTGCTGGATGGTATAAACTACACATGATCTTTGCACTCAGGTATCCAGGCCGTAAGGCAGGTAGAGGAGAAACGACTGAAGTGAGGTACTGTATGAGTTTGGCAGATAATGACACAGAAGGTGATGATAACTTATGCAGATAGCGTTCAATTTCTCTACTTTTTCTCCCCTGTGAAACAGATATAATTGGATTTACTGTAGGAATCAAATTTAAGTACGTGCTTTATCTCTTTTGCTCTGGTGTGCTGACTGCTGAGGGGACTGCTGTGTCTTGATGAAACGTTTTTATTTATTTTTTTACATGTATTTGGTTGGTTGGTTCACGTGTCAAAAGTCTCTCTGTATATTCGCTTCTTCCCATTATATATAACTTAGCTCGTTAAACATTTACATGGTAAGTTATGAGGCCTGGAAGAAGAGGACAGGTAAGAAATTCACGTGACACACTGCAACACTTAGGGTTTACCATTTGTAATTTACTTTTTACTATTTTACTTTTATCTAATTAACTTGTATTGCCTTTGCACTCAATAAATGTATTTGTTTTGTTGCACTACAGACATCTGGGTTGGTTTTTCTTTGTACCACACACTACTTGTAACTGTAAGTAGGGCTGCACGATGCATCACTTTAACATCGATATCGCGATGTGCGCATTCACGATAGTCACATCGCAAGAATGTGCGATGTCACTAGGAATCGTAGTTAATCCGTGATTCGTGATCAGTAGGCTGCGTGCCAGCAGCTCCCCGGCCCGTAACGCTTGTGATTTGCGGATTAAATGCAAAGTTTAACCATCATAGTGAGAGTTTATCAATTTGCAAGTCCTGTCAGTTTAAACATCAAGCGCAAGAAGGCTGGAACTTGCGCGCTGTTTTCCGTTTTCTTACTAAAGCGCATTTTTGTCCCGCCAAACTTGACCGGTGAATGATGTAGATGACGATGAGTGACTTCTGCGCTCGTTTAACTGAGAGAGAAAGTCCCGGTCGCGCGTGCACTCTCACCGTCTTCAAACTCTCTTGCTCTCCCTGCTCGTGCATATCAATGAATTGAGTTAACTGAATATCTTTGAGAATACATGACGGTAAAAGGTCGGAAGACCTTTTTCTGAACTACCACTGGTTGCTGTTCCACACATTCAGATGACATTACATAAACCACACTTTCAAAAAAAAAAAAAAAAAAAAAAATGCGATCCGGTGATGAAATGTTTTCCGTGTTGACACAAAATCTTGTGCGATGTCCTAACCTGCCTGGATAATCACACAGCGGGTGTGGCGTGGTCCATTAATGAAACGTCCGATTCGCGAACTAATGACTCATTTGAACCGATTCACTTTAATGAATGGTTAAAACAACTGATCTATTCAACACTGAACTCAAGAGACATAAATCGGAAACAATTTACAATAAGGTTCCATTTATTAAAGCCTATAGGCTTTAATAAATGGAATTTATTAATAAATGGATTAAAAATCCATTTATTAAATGCTTTAATAAATGGATTATTATTAATGTAGTTAACTATAGTTAACTACATTAATAATAATAATTCATTACATGTATGCTTTTCTCTGCAAAGTGCTTATATAGGGGAAAAGGGAATCTCCTCAACCACCACTAATGTGCAGCATCCTGTTAACATAACCTGTTAACGACATTAGTAAACATTCAATTAATTAATATTAGTTTCTATGCGGATTTACTCCATAACAAAACCGCCCCAGTCATTCAATGATTCATTCTTTCCAAATAGAGCTATTCAAATCATCTGGGGAAATTATTCTAATATCGCAATATATATCGCGGAAATATAAAATATTGCAATGCCATTTTTCACCAATATCGTGCAGCCCTAACTGTAAGTATTTCTTTTTGATGAGGGGTCGTACCATTTTTGGGGGCTCGCTTGGGATCCAAAATACCAAACCCAAGTCATTGAAAAGTATATAAATATATATATAAAAATTTGTGATGGTGACAAAGGGACCTTGTTCTCCATATAGTGGATTGTGCTGGTCCACATCTGGGTGGGTCAAGATCCAAAAATGGATCATGGGTCGATTCTGATGGGAAAAACAAATGCAAATAAAGCAATGCAACTTGTTACTGGAAACTCTTTCGCAGAGTTAGGCTAGTGTAAAACAAACAAACAAAATTACAAAATAAACATCCAGCAAGGAATGCTGTAGAGATGTACTGCACTTGAGCAAATGGTTTTCAGTTTCCAGACATCAAGTACATTCTCTTGTTTTCTTCTGAGGAGAGTGCTGCAGTGTGTTCCCGGCATGATTAAAACGCCGCTGGCAAAAGTGGTGTCTAAAGATGACGAGCATGAAACCGACACTTTGGGTTGCGGGAGAAAGACGCCACTGTTCTGTGCATTAGAGGTGGAGAAAGTGAGAAGAAAGAGCGAGAGGGAAACAGGTTACACTGTTACACAGCTACAGTGGCACTCGTGCTCTGACATACATACTGATTCAATAACGCTCAGGTTTCCTCACAGAGCTGTCTGTCTGTAATCTCCTGTAATGCTATACAGTAGCTGATCTTTGAACGCGAGATTGTTTTACAGAATTCGGCTCAATAAGCATCAACTTTAACCATAATTAACAAATTAACGAATGCATAAAAAGCAGAATCATTTATTAGTCAGGATTCATTCATGCTACATGATTCACTTCCTTCCATCAAAGTCTATTAAATAAGTGCATTTACTTATTCACACCTTACTGCTGCAGCTTACAGTCACAGCTCAGATGCCACAGGATTAGGAAAGTGGAAAAAAGAAGGTTAGAGATAAAGAAAAAGACTGGAAGGTATATAGAGGAAAGAGGTGATGGAGTATTGCATTACTTCAACGGATTTGTGCCAAAAAAAGCCCCAATTAACCAACATAGAAAGAAACACCAATGGCAGCACATCTGCAAGTGAGAGCAGTGATGATATCTCACGCTTAAACACTCTGTGGTGAGAGCAAACTTCACGTTCACATGCAGTTGCCCGATAAAATCTGTTAACACTGCAAAGAAGCCTTTAAGACAATTTTTTTGAAAAGCAAAATTTCATAAGATAATGAGATTGGTTTAAATCTAGGTAGGGAAAGAAATTGCATCAATTTCCAATCAATCAAAAATTATTAAAAAAATTATTTAAATTAAATATAACAAATCATGTACAAATGTTTGTATGATTGCATATATATATATATATATATATATATATATATATATATATATATATATATATAATATTATAATGTTCTCTGAGGTCCACTAATGTTATCAAGATTTTTACATCAAAAATATTCTAATTAAGAAGTAACAAGCTATTTTGTAATCTAGTTTTTGACTCTCTTTTGAACACTCAATCAAGCCTTAAAAAGTAAATGGCCACTTCTTTGATTGGGTAATTTTATATAATTGCATTTTATAAAATCACCTGGTTTATAACATAAATCACTTTAGCATATAAGAATCAAAATGGTCATTCCAATCAAATTTCAGCATAATTATAAAAACAAGCAAGAGACGTTCTGAATGCTTTTTGCTCAGTTATTATACTTACTTTATGAAATTATAAAATTTCTCATCAAAATGACGGTCAAGACTTTTAACGTTAAATAAATATTTCTATACTTTCTATTCAAAGAAACCTTGAAAAAATGCATCACAAATTCCACTGAACTTTTTCAATACTGTATTATTGATCAAATAAACACAGTTTTGGGTGAATTTAAAACACGTGCTAAGCCTAAACGTTTTAATGCTCATGTATATTCTCTGAAAAAAGTTTGGAAAAAAGAATATCTTACATAATGCTTCTCCAGTAAATTTGACTGAAATTGCTGGAGATGTAGAAAGATAAATCAACTAACATCAACCTTCTTTATTGTGTAACTATTCAACGTTAAACCAAATGACTTCCCCAAAACAACATTGTCTTTTCAGGTCCAATATTACAGCTGAGAGTGAAAGAGAGAAAGAGAGAGGGAGTTAGTAGAGAGAGATTGAAATATTGGAAGAGAAACAAAACATGTAAAAGAATGGAGGGTAAAAGGAGGGTCTGTGCACCTGAGACACACGGCGAGGGACGCTGAGGGACGCTGATTAAGTGGAGCGGCTGAATGGCTTCCATTCTTCCTAAGCACTCTCTATGACTCTGGTTTCACAGGAGGAATGCTGCTTATAGAGTCAGAAAGGCACACACACACAGCAAAAAGGCAGTGGTTCTCTGTCAAGAGCGTATCATTCATGGGAGTTAGCGCTCTCTCAGACAAACAGTCACGGCTGGGAGACTCCGTAAGGCCTTTGGGCCTCGTTCCATCGTGCTTTAGTAAACGTCATGCTGCCATGCCTTCTTCTCTCAACACGCCATCATTTGAACAGATGAGGTAAATATTGTGCCTCCTCCACCTAAATCACTCCAGCAGCGAACAGCGATCAGCCCCCAATCTCCACATGACCGCCGCAGTACCTCAGCCCTGCCTTTAGGGGCCCAAACACAAACACCTATACATTAAATCCACCCAAAAATGAAAATAATGTCATCATTTACTCACCCTCAAGTTGTTGCAATGTGCAACCTGTATGAGTTTCTTTCTTCTCCTTCTTTCCTTTCTTGCTGAACACAAAGGAAGATATTTTGAAGAACGATTGGAACCAAACAGTTGTTTGGCACCATTGACTTCCATACATAGTAGTAAAAAATAATACTATGGAAGGTGCCAAAATTGGTGCCAAAGTTCTGATTGTTCTTCAAAATATCTTCCTATGTGTTCAGCAGAAGACAGAAACACAAAGGTTTGAGGCGATGATAAATGATGACAGAAATTCCATTTTTGGGTGGAGTATCTCTCTAAAGCTTTGTCAAACCATCAATGTCTCCTTTAGACTACCTTCATGTCAGTACTTGGTCAAGCTAGGATCTGAAGAGATCATCTTGTTCAGGTACACGTTTACAGGGTGATCACGGGTGAGCAGTAGAACAGATAAACAATATCTATATATTGGCACACACAAAAAAAAAATGTTGCCACAATTTTGCCATCTGAGATAAATATTGAGGAATTCTTTTCTTTTTAAAAGACAATGATTATGTGATAAATACTGCAACTTCAAAACTTACCGACAAAACATAACTTTTTTTTATTTACATTTTTTATTTATAATTATTGACAAAATTATTTCTGCGGCTTGATTTTTCAGGGATGCAAGATTTTAAAAAATATATGTAAGCAATAAGGTACGAGAGACTGTGCTTTATACGATACAGCACTTGCCTCGAGTACCTTATTGCTTTTATAAAACGGTTGCCACACAATATTAAATAAAAAAAACAATGTATTAGTGCAACTTTCTTGAAGTAAAATCACTAAAAGCCTTCCTTCCACTAGAAAAAATAGTCCCTGAGCGTGAACAGCAACAACATTCCAGTGTGTAAAATGCATGAAAGCTCAAATAAAAACAACATAGAACCGCAGTGTTGCGCAGCGTTCAATAGAACCGTTGGGTGAAGCGGTCATAGCCCTGTTTTATCGTGAATAAAGCACAGCTCTTGACCAATCAGAATCAAGGATTCGAACTAAGCGTTTTATATATATATATATATATATATATATATATATATATATATATATATATATTAGGGCTGTGCAAAAGTTAATTGCGATTAATCACATCCAAAATAAAAGTCTGTGCTTACATAATATATTTGTGTGTGCTGTATATAATTATTTTGTATATATAAATACCTATGCATGCATGTATATATTTAAGAATTATTTGCCCTTAAATTCTGTATATATATATATATATATATATATATATATAATCTATTTTATATAAATATAAATATTTTACATATGAACACATTTTCTTAAATATATATATGCATGTGTGTGTGTATTTATATATACAAAATAATTATATACAGCACACACAAATATATTATGTAAACACAGACTTTTATTTTGGATGCGATTAATCGCAATAAATTTTTCCACAGCCCTAATATATGTATAAATTAAAATGTGGTTTTACAATCAGCTTTAGCATAAGGATATAGAAAACAGTGAATAGATTGCTTACTGATTAGATCAAATCCCCAAATTTCCTTAATAAGCCAAACATTGCCGACATTAGCATTTCTTGGAATTCAGCATTGTTAATGTTACACAAGCTAATTTGCATGACTGCCACCATTCTTGGCTTTTCCCCAAGATCACATTTGGGTCATATCAAATAATCTGACTAGCAACACTCGTAAAGAGGAGGTGGGGGTGGGAATGAAAGCAGAATTAAAGGAAGAGTTCAACCAAAAATGAAAAAATCTGTGGTTCACTCACACTCATTCTGATTTGTGATTAGTTTTTGTTAATCTTCAGTTCAAATTCTATTTTCCTTTTCAGTGATAAGATGAGAGAGGTGAGAAGCTGACACGATATGATCCACACAAAGGTCAAAGTCTTTCACATCCTCACGTTGATTAAAAAGATAAACATTTTCCATTTTTCAAACGTTCCTTCTCTCACCTCTGCAAACACACCAGCTGTTTACACTAATGAGCATTTCATCAATGAATGAATTATTGCTCATAACACAATTAATGGGCAATTTTATTTGAATTTAGAAATAAACCGCAGCTGTTCTCTTTTTACTCAGAAGCTCAGAACAGAGATTTTTTTCTTTGAATATGAGAAGGAACAAAGAAAGTCAGAGACATGGTTTAGAGGACAGATTTATAATGTGGACACAGACCAAACTGGCGCTTCTTAAGGTACAATTATCGAGAAAAAAAATATATATAATAATAAATACTCTATCAAACAAACCTTTGAACGTGTACATTTATATTTCAGGGAAGCGAGAAAGTAGAAAGATAAACAAAACCAATATTGAGCATTTAATTATGTATGCACAACCTCTTCCTTGACTCTTTATTATTTCTACAACTTTTTTTTAATTTTAATTCATATTTGTTTGCACAAGCTCAAGTATTTTTACCTCCATTTATGGTTATTCAGAAGAGAATATGAAGAAGTAGCTTAAGATACTTAAATCTTGGCAAAATGCACATAATCGAAACATAAAAAAACATATGTTTCAACATATGACCACTGTTCTATCATTTATTTCAATTAATCCGTCCCCCAAACTGAGGGTGCAGGTGAACATGTTAAAATCAGCCCATAAACAGGAAGTAATGGCTTTAAACTGTCTTATGTCAAAGCAACTCTTCGCATGTTGTGTTTATAATGCGCCATTAGAATAGGCCGTGAATGCAAATGGCGGTGACCTTGACATGACAACCAGATAAACAGGTGCTAATAAATTATGCATTACTGAACATACATCAAAAGAGTATAGACACACATGCTATTTGCCTCTCACAAAAAGTTTACTACACTGTGATAAAAAACTACTGTCAGGATTTACGTCAGACACGTAGTGGAAAAATTTGCGCTGAAAAGGCGTGGACACTCAGGGTTATAGTCTGAACTTGTTGCAAATACATTTGTAGGAGTTTCCCTTTCAGATGCAAAATGTATAGGAGGAGACATATAAATGAATCGCACAAGGTGATTTACTAAGATTTAAGCTAGTCAATTTGCACCTTTAATTACCACCCAAAAAAGCTTGATTAAAACCAGATGCTAATTTGCGCTGCTCTTGGTAGATTGTGTTGATCATCAGGGTTCTCAAGTCTCACGCATTGGCCGCGAGACACGCAATTGAACCAGCTCACACGCCACACCGTGCATTTCGTGAAAAGTCAATGGCAATCAAGTATAGAGTTACACATGTATTAAAATGTTACATTAAGATTTCCAATACTATAGTATATAAACTGCAGTAGTTTATTAGTGTGAATTTTAATGTCACAAGCCTGCCTGTTCCTCTATGTCCTGATTTTTCTATTGCAAGTTAAATTGATACAATCACCTTTGTTTGTGAGTTCCTATCTCAATAGTAGAAGGCCTGCCCTTCTCGTGTCTCAGCATTTAAAGAGTCATGCTGAGCAGGTTCCAAAACCTGTATACCTCATTTCAGAGTGTCTCCCCCTCGATGTAAATCACTCCCCCTAAAATGTGTATAAAATTGCAATGTAAAGTTCCCTAAGTCAGACTTGATGAATATTCTAGATTCAAATATATATTCGATAGTGGTGTAACGGTGTACAAAATTCAAGGTTTGGTTCGAATACGATACACTTGTGTCATGGTTCGGTACGTTTTCGATACAGCAAAAAGAATCCTTGATATATTTTTTTATTATATCTAAAACTAACTTGACTTTTTTTACTCTGAGCAACGATGGCGCTATACTCTGACTTTTCTTAGGAGCATATAAAAACAAAACAGCTCCTTGGACAAAATTAAATGTAATATTGGAGTAGTTATAAACAAAGGGTTATTTTAGTTCAGATTAACATTTGAGGGCAGCAATTATATTCATAATGTCAAAATAAAACTGACGTAATGTTACTTGAAAGCAATATAACCTTAGCCTAGAAATCTAGACGCACCCTAGCGGCAGCAAAAATTATTTTGCTGCAAAGTGTGGTCTAGCAACTCTCCGTTGACTTTTGAAGTGGAAAATCCAAACTCTGGTCTGGCCAATCACATCGTGTATAGAGATGGTGGGTGTGCTTAACACAATGACGCCAGAGTTGTGACGGTTCTGCGCCGTGATTTCTATTGGTGATTTCCCTGATACTTAAAAACAAACAAGACGCAGCTGGCGAACAGCGGTCTTTCTGGCCGCGACTCGGATGACTTGGAGTTAAGAACGTAACTTAAGTCATTCTTAAAAAGGAAGATGTGTTCAGAGTTTTGACGACCGGATAAGGCAAACGTTTAATATATCAACTTTCTCCGCTGGAGAGAAAACCATGGGGAAAATCCATGGGACTCACTCAGCCACAGCCATCATCACTCTGGTTGGTTAGCGCTATCCTATGGCGTGCAGAGGGATATTGAAAGACAACCTTTTATCCCGCCCCCGGATTGAGGTATGCCAATTGTGAGTTCCCAGACCTAACATCTTGATAGGTCTGGTTTGCCAGGCTAATATAACCTAGTATTCCTGCCAAACTTCCATAGTTACAGTTAGTAGTGTTACTACACTAAATCCATAGTGAATGTTGCTGATCTGTGGACACTGGATAGTTCATTCTTGGCACAATGTTTCTCCTGGTTTCCACGTCAGCGCGGTTTGATCTGTTAATAACGGAGAAATGTCAATGTTTCTCACTAGATCTCGCAGCGATGTTATTACTTCAGTGGCGAATTCAAATGTTTTCTTTACTGAATTTCACTGTGTAGTAACAGTGCTGATGATCAAGATCGGCTCACGTTGCATTGGTCCAAACTGATAAACGGTCCGTCAACCACACAATAACGAGTAGCTCAGTTTTGTTCTGCTTACATTACATTTGCCATTTGATGTTGGGCAATGTTGTGGTCACGCCAGCGTCTATAAGCGCACTTGCCACGCGCAGCGCCCCTACATTTGAAATAACGCAATGTTGGGCAGCAGAATGGTCCAACGAACCGGTCCAAGGAAACGTTCGGTTTCAAAATGCGTACCGAAAACCGCACCGAAAGCCTCATACCGAAAGGTTTAATACGAATACGTGTATCGTTACACCCCTAATATTCGAATAGTTCTAAAAAGAACTTGATATTCGAGTAGTTCTAAAAAGAACTTGAGAAGTTCTAAAAACAGAACTTTGAAGGTGAAAAGTAAGATTCGAATGTGGAAAAACACGCAGCGGTAGCAGAGGTTTACTTGTTTTTGTGTAAGTTAATACGTTGTCAAATATGTTCGAAATAAAAATAAACTACCTATACAAGAAGTTATATCTCTTTGTATTAATTTGTCCTGTTATTATCGTAATGTGTGTCATTGACAAAATGTGCAACCAGATGTTCGATTATAGTTCGAATATATGTGTTTTTGTTTTTGAGGGAATATTTAAACGTCATTTTTGAGCAATTTTGACAGCCTTAGTAAGCAGTTGATTTTCATTTTGACTTTAAGTAAAAAAAAAGCTACAAGAGGGAGTTGATACACAGACCTTGTGTTTGTATAAGTATGTGTTCTTGGGGTCTGTACTGCTTCAGCACAGCAACAAAGGATCATACGCATTGAATAAAACATCTGAGCTCCACGGCGGGCACTAAGTTCCCCGTGAGCAACCCTGGCTTTGATGCACCACGCTGCTACATGCATCTTACAATCTGTGGTGGTTACACTTTTCATGTCTCACCACATCCTGCTTTTATCTCACCTCCTGCCTGCTCTAACAGGTATCTTCGTGATGCTAAAACCTGACACAGTGTGATAAACTGGCAGTACAAAACTACAATATCAGCGATTGTCAGAAAGTAACATCCATCAACGATGAGTCATCTGTAATTCTGAAGTTTCATTCAGAGCTAGGCTACATTTGCAAATAAAGACTACTCATGTTTGCATAAACTAAACTAACAAGATATTTTGCTGTGCTGTGTGATCATAATTATCCCATTAGTGGACACCTTATTGATTTTAAGGCTTTGTAAAATGTATGTACACTGATGAGCCAAACAAACATTATGACCACCTTTCTAATATACTGTTGTTCTCAGTCCCAGCAGCAGGACACCTGACTTGGGAGATCTTTTGTAATTTCTCAGAGGGTCCCCTCAGTTAAAATTAGAACCCAACCGATAAAGGATTTTGAAGGCAGATACCGATAAAAATATTTTTTGGTTTTAAAATCCGATATTCCGATATACTGATATATCGGCCAATATTTATTTTTTATTTTTTTCAAAAACTTGCAACAAAACATTAACAGATTTTTCTAACATTAGTTATTTGTAGTTATTTATTTAGTTTTAACTAAAATAATATGATAATGCATTTTAAAAAGAAAAATTGTCACAATTTTCTTTATTGTCACAACAGAACAGACTGATGATTGTGGCATTAGCTAGCTTTGTGGTTAGCTAGTGTATGATGAGCCATAATTTAGCAATGGATTATGTCATACTGCAAATTGTAAAACATACATTTTCAATATAACAGGCCAAGGAGAGATGATACGTCTCACTGCTATAACTGTCACATGCTATTAAAGAAATACTTCAGTCACATTGTCAAAAGTTAAAAGGACAGTCAGTCAACTACACTGTAACAACGTAACGCAACTATTACTAGCTAATTCCGCTTCACTCTCGGCTTATTTAACAGCAGCAAAACTGAACATGATAGTCACAAATATTTTCATGCTTATTTGAGTTAAGAGAACTTATGCGGATGTTCTTTTAATTGTTTTCAAGCAATGTATGTCTCGTGACCAACTCAACGAGTGTTGCCAACAGGAACGGTGTAGAGTGCCCTCTGGTGGACCAACTATACAAATCCAACACTCATGACATGGTTCAAACGTGTTTCATCTGTTTTTATTTTATTTTTGAAATATTCATTCATCTGCCATTATAACTGCCGATACCGATAGTTTGGAAAATGCCTAATATCGGCCGATAATATCGGCCTGCCATATATCGGTCTGGCGATATATCGGTCTGGCTCTAGTTGAAATCTTATTCCAGGGATTTTCCAGATCTGGAGAACTTGGAGGTCAGGACAACACCTTGTAGTCTTCATCATGTTCCTCAAACCATTCATGAACTAAGTGTGCTAGTGTGCATTACCCTGCTTCAAGAGCCCACCCACTAGCGAACACCATTGTCATGAAGGGGTGTACCTGGTACCTGTTTAGGTTGGTCGTACGTGTCAAATTTACGTTCACGTGAATGGCCGAACTGAGGGTTTCCAAGCAGAACATTGCCCAGTACATCACACTCCCTCCACCGGCTTGTCGTCGTCCCACAGTGCTTTCTGGTGCCATCCCTTCCCCAGGTAAACGCCACACATACACGGCTGTCCACATGAAGTAAAAGAAAACTGGACTTATCGGACCAGGTGACCTTTTTCCACTACTCCAAAGTCCAGTTCCAACGCCCATAGTAGGTACTTTTGACGGTGGACAGACAGTGGTCATCATAGGCACTCTTATCTGATCTGTGGCTCCGCAGTCCCATATGTAGCATCTCTTGTGACACATTTCTCCCATGAGTATCATTCAAATTTTGTGTGACCTGTGCCACAGTAGAGCTTCTGTTGGCTCAGAACAGACGTGACAACCTGTGCCCTTGTGAGTCAATGAGTCTTGGGCTTCCAACACCCTGGTTTGTGGTTTGCCCCTCTTAAGACACTGTTGGTAAATTCTCACCACTGCTGAGAGGAAGCAACCCACCAGAGATGCTCTGGCACAGTCACCTTGCCATAACAATTTGGCCCTTTTCAAATTCGCTCATCTTTATTCTTCTACCCATCTCTCCTGCATCCAACACATTGATTATGAGAAGTGATTGTTTGGCTATCTAATCTGCCCAGACCTTAATGTGGCTTTATTAGGAGATGATCAACGATATTAACGTGTCACTGATAATAATGTTTTGGCTCATAGAGATGCCTTTCAGAAGATCTGAGTCGGTCAGATTTTTCAAATGAACTAACAATGAACAATAAGTAAACGGTATTTATTAATCGTAGTGTTAATTTCAATATTTGAATGTTTTTACCAAATGTTTTTATTTTCAAAACTAAAAGTTGTGTTTGTTTCAAATTATATTTGTATTCCTAACCTTGACAAAGATTATTACACTCACCGGCCACTTTATTAGGTACACCTGTCCAACTGCTCGTTAACACTTAATTTCTAAGCAGCCAATCACATGGCGGCAACTCAGTGCATTTAGGCATGTAGACATGGTCAAGACAATCTCCTGCAGTTCAAACCGAGCATCAGTATGGGGAAGAAAATTGATTTGAGTGACTTTGAACGTGGCATGATTGTTGGTGCCAGAAGGGCTGGTCTGAGTATTTCAGAAACTGCTAATCTACTGGGATTTTCACGCACAACCATCTCTAGGGTTTACAGAGAATGGTCCGAAAAAGAAAACATCCAGTGAGCGGCAGTTCTGTGGGCGGAAATGCCTTGTTGATGCCAGAGGTCAGAGGAGAATGGCCAGACTGGTTCGAGCTGATAGAAGGGCAACAGTGACTCAAATAACCACCCGTTACAACCAAGGTGGGCAGAAGAGCATCTCTGAACGCACAGTACGTCGAACTTTGAGGCAGATGGGCTACAGCAGCAGAAGACCACACCGGGTGCCACTCCTTTCAGCTAAGAACAGGAAACTGAGGCTACAATTTGCACAAGCTCATCGAAATTGGACAATAGAAGATTGGAAAAACGTTGCCTGGTCTGATGAGTCTCGATTTCTGCTGCGACATTCGGATGGTAGGGTCAGAATTTGGCGTCTACAACATGACAGCATGGATCCATCCTGCCTTGTATCAACGGTTCAGGCTGGTGGTGGTGGTGTCATGGTGTGGGGAATATTTTCTTGGCACTCTTTGGGCCCCTTGGTACCAATTGAGCATCGTTGCAACGCCACAGCCTACCTGAGTATTGTTGCTGACCATGTCCATCCCTTTATGACCACAATGTACCCAACTTCTGATGGCTACTTTCAGCAGGATAATGCGCCATGTCATAAAGCTGGAATCATCTCAGACTGGTTTTTTGAACATGACAATGAGTTCGCTGTACTCAAATGGCCTCCACAGTCACCAGATCTCAATCCAATAGAGCATCTTTGGGATGTGGTGGAACGGAAGATTCGCATCATGGATGTGCAGCCGACAAATCTGCGGCAACTGTGTGATGCCATCATGTCAATATGGACCAAACTCCCTGAGGAATGCTTCCAGCACCTTGTTGAATCTATGCCACGAAGAATTGAGGCAGTTCTGAAGGCAAAAGGGTGTCAAACCGTTACTAGCATGGGGTACCTAATAAAGTGGCCGGTGAGTGTATATGTTGTGAAAAAATATTGCTTCATGTTAAATAATATAACTACTACTGAGACCTTATTGTAAAGCGTTACCGGAATCTCTTATGCTCACCAAGGCTACATTTGTTTGATTAAAAATATGATAAAACAGAAATATTACAAAATTTAAAATTACTTTTTCCATTTCAATATCATTTAAGATGTAATTTATTCCTGTGTTGACAAAGTGACGGCAACATTTTTCTGTCTTATTACTCCAGTCTCAAGCTTATTTTGTGTTCAAGAAAAAATATAATCGTATTATTATCTCTGTTTAAAGCTGTTTAAAACAACAGCTGTTTCACAATTTTGTGGAAATCGCAATAAACTTTTTCAGGATTATTTGATGAATAAAAATTCAAAAGAACAGCATTTATTTGAAATAAAATTAAAATCTTTTGTAACAACTTAAGTCTTTAGTGCACCTTGTGATACATTTAATGCATCCTTGATTTATTTCATAAAAAAAAACAAAAAAAAAAAACATACTGACCAATTTTGGCTTGAATGCTCGGCCCAAACTAGCATTGAATTCCACATCCCTCCCACACAGACAAAACAGTTCCAGAAATATGTTTTCACCAATTAAACTCAAACTCAGAACCACAGTAAAAAAGAAAGCATCATACTCGGTGGTAACTCTGAAAACCTGCACACTGAAAGCTGGATTTAATTGCTTGTGTAAACAAAATAAATGACTCTAATAAAACAATAAACTTGCCAACATAAAGATAAACACCACATAATTAGCACAAGGCCTGAAAAATCCTGAATTTATTTACTCTTGTATCTTGCCACAAAGCAAACATTACAAGGCAATACACTGGTAACTGTGCAATAAATAATAGCATCACTCAGAAGTAATCATTATTTATAATTACCATATGGCACATTTCAGTACCCCACAAAGACTTACGAAAATAAAAAAAGTAATAAAATGATTATCATCATCTCTCCCTGTGGTGCAGAGATGGTATGAATCTCCATCCAGAGAGACTGCATTAATGAACACATTTTGTTCTGCAATTCTGTTTTTTTCTTTAATTAGAACTAGATTTTCACTTTACAAGACAACCTTTGCAGCTGGACATTGTTAATATGTTTGCTAGTTTCTTGATTAATCATAATCATTAAACATCTAATGTTGTTGTTTCTTTTGTAAACAGAGTGTCTTAATTGTTAGAGATTAATTGAATTTATTTGTTAGTAATAATATCTGTAGTACTTTAGACATTTAATATATGTTAGACAATAATATCTGTAGTTACAGAGAAAAAAAATGAATCAATGAAAGCATTAGTCATGTCATTTCCAAACCGATGACTCTCTGTCTCCGTGTCTTACAAAATATAAAGTTTAGCATAAAGGGATAGTTCATCCAAAAATGAAAGTTTTTTTGTTTAGTCTATATCTACATGTTTGGCAACCAACATTTTCAAAATATCCACTTTTTGTTACAAAAAAAGAAAGGTTCAGAATGATTTGAGGGTTCTGAGGGTTGAGGTTACATCGAGGGTACATGAATACTGTTAGTTAATTTACTGAAGGGCTGTTTAGAATTTAGTCTAATCATGTCTGAAGTGGTGGTGATGATGCAGCATTTTTCAAGGCTTTAAAATATTTGACCAGTTATTCAGACAACTCAAACTGTATAGTTTTACACATCCCTACATCCTATCTTTTATGGGCCTTTGGAATTTAGTTTACAGCCTTCAGTCACTGTATGGAAAACCAGAGCATCAAACTTCTCATATTGTGTTCCACAGAAGGAAGAGTTTCTTGGTACAAACGAGGGTGAATAATTTATCACTTTTTTCACATTTGGGTGAAGTTTGGGGTCAGTAATACTCTCACCAAGGCTGTATTTTCTTTATAAAAAATATAGTATTGAAGTATTATTACAATTTAAAATAACGGTTTTCTTTTTTAAATTTATAAAAAAAAAAAAAAAAAAAATTGAATATCTTTTAAAACATTTTGGCAGCCTTTACACAGTCACGTGATAAATTATTCTGTTTTGGTTTTTCCTATTTAAATACAGTTACATAAGTAGTGTAACCCGACCAAGAATGGTGACACAAAATAAAATGTTGCACTTTTCTAAGCGTGTAAAATTGATAACTATAATGCATGGAATACGAAGTGCTCCCAAGCACTTGCTGTGGTATTCCACTTCGTATTCCATGCATTATAGTTATCAATTTTACACGCTTAAAAGTGCAACATTTTATTTTGTGTCACCATTCTTGGTTAAAATTACACTACTAGTGACACATGCATTTAAACTGCATGGGTGTGTTTATGGGATGCAATATAACAAGTATTCATGTTTTTTCTTTTTTAAAAGTCTTATTTTACATAAATTTCACCTTTATTGCAACCCACTTTCTTCTTTGTCATGTGAACGACCAGTTGATTTCTTGATTCTATGAAACCACTCCCTCAGAAACAGGCAGTGGGCTCAGATTGGTTAGTTTGGGCCGGTGTGTTGTGATTAGCTGAACTGTAGTGCACGTTGTCCGGAAAATTCACTCCCATTACCTTTACGGGTGAAGTTGAATGTGTTGTTCATGTAAAACGTAAAAAACGGTGTCGATACTGTTGTTTCAGTATGAGCCAGAATCAGACCGAGAAAGCGCCGAATGAAGAGAATCAAGCAGGACCTCAACACACACGGCTCTTACTAAACGTTTCTGAATGGTAATTTGCCCAATTTATTTATTTTTACTTTGTACACGTTTGTCTTTCGCAAAATAGCATCGAACTAACTGGCTACTATAAACGTTCTTGATCAAATCGAAAAATAACACCATAAAGTATATATAAATGAAAAATACATTTACAACATTAGTACATATACAAAATTCAGGTCCATAATGTTTGTACGCGTGGCTATAAAGCAAGCACTGGCATTTGATAAAACTAAAACATTACATCTGAAATTATATATGCAAATACATTTAAAATGATTAAGTCTTAGCCTACTTACAGGTTGTGGCCCAACAACTGCTGCCTCTGGTTTTAAAGTTGGATCTGCTTCATGTTTTAGTAACAGTTTCTTGTTGAATCCACCATTGAATTCGTGGAGATTCTGGAAGCTGTCTTCCGTAAATGTGCAGAGAACTATGCCATTTTCAGGAACATAATCAAACATAAATTGTATCCATTGTTGGCGAACTACATAACAACTTGGCAACCGTGCGCGTGGAAGCCCGAACACAGAAGACCTGACAGCTGGGTGAACACACATACACAACACACTTTCGACGAGCCGCAGAAATATGCCCATGCCCTTTTTTGCATATTCCGGAGGGAGTGTTGATGCAAATGTGTGGGTTAGTGATGTCTTAAACCTGTTGTAGTCCCATTCGAGTAATTTTTGTAGGCATTAAACTTCCTGATTTTTAAAAGATGATATCTCTGCTTACATTGAACTTTTAGCGCTGCAACCTTGCAGATACTGTTCTAGTGTTGCACGGTGCACCGATACTTCAAAAGTATCGCGATACTCGGAAATTAAAAACCTCACGATACCTAAATTTATTAGTATCGATACTTTTATGAATGACCGCTTTCCAGATTTGTAAGAGACGTATTTCATGTTGGTGTGTGCCACGCACGCTTCCAGTCTCCCTATGAACGTCTGTGTTTCTCCTCACGCATTATTTTTATTTTTTATTTTTTTTATATTAGGTTATTACAGCATTTAAGAGCACAGACCAATGCAAAGGAGGTGCATGTGAAACGCCTTGTAAGAAATACTATCCTTTTCAGGAAAAGTATCGAAAAAGTATCGAAATCGCAATACTTGACTCGGTGTCAGTATCGAAACAATAATTTTGGGATCGTGACAACACTAAACTGTTCATGCACCATTACACACTATTTAAAATGAAAAAAGTGAAATCGCAATCAACCACCCCTTTAAATAGGGAAAATGGTGGACTATACCTTTAATAATGATTGAGGCAGTGAAACTCTATAGATGTATGAAGAGCATTGAAAGAGACATCAAACACACACACACACACACACACACACAACCACCTGTTTCAGCTGCATGAGGTCTCCACATATGACCCTCCTCCATGTCTCCATGCGAGGGCTAATCACATTGTGCCTTAATGTAATTATGTACCACATTAACCAAATCCCGAGAGTCATTAGGGATTAACTAATATCCATACGGTTTGCCTCCCAGTTACACGCATATCTGCGCTTATTAATTTAGCCCCCTACCCATCTCCACTATGGGCATGGCCTCCCGGAGGTGCTCTGCTCAGGTCAGCGACCTTATGAGAGGAATGCAGAGGCATATTTTCACTTAATTGGGTATTGTGGATTTAATTAAATCACATTGAGAGGGACATTTCAAGGTGGCACTGAGCCTGCAGACTCAACCTGAACAGCCAGACAGGACGGCCGCTCACGCTTCGTGCTCTGCCAAGGATGTGCTTATCATTCTCCCTCTATCTATAGCTTCTTTATCTTCTTTATAGCCTTATACCATCCTTAAAGCACTCTCACTCGCCTTCTTTGTTTATCTTCGTCCTGGCCTCCACACACACAATGCTGATGAGCTCAGAGTAAGTGTATACACTGAAAGAGTGCCTTTATGATGAGACTAGATAAACATAAAACCCAAGTTAACATACCACACTCATGCCCTGTGCCCAAGCCAAACTGTACATACACATATAAATGGAAGTGCGATTTGAAGAATTGCAAATCTATTACATGATACATTGAAAAAAGTGTGGCAGATGAGAGCGTTGATTAATTTTTAATTGCTGCTCTGTGTAAGTATATAAAATTAGATTTTTTAAAATAAAAATAAATGTTTTTATTTGTAATAGTTAACTTATTTAATTATAATATTTTAAGTAATATTTATTCAAAATTAACAATAATTAAAAAAAATTAATTAAACATGTTTTCCTTTTTTACAGAATTTACATTATAAGTCATGCTATTGTTTTTGAAAGAAGTCTCCTATACTCAATCAAGCTGCATTTGATCAATGATAATAAAAAAATATTATTATTGACCTGCTTAATATTTTTTTTTCAGAATTCTCTGATGAATAGAGTCTAAAATAACAGCATTTATTTTAAATGTATGTGTTGTCAGTTTAATCCATTTGTTTTGCTTAAAGCTGCAGTCGTCATCTCTGTTCAAAATCTGCAATTGCAGTTATTCGCGGAATTATCAACTTTACATGGGTTGTGCCTTGGCAAGGCAGATATTTATCCTTATTTTCGCATGAGTCCGGTTGCAGACTCTTTTTTCTGTAGCCACTCCAAATTCCGAAGCCTTTTACATTTTACAACAGGTGAATCTCTAGTTGTCACTGGTGATTGTCGTTTGAACCTTTCTGGATCCGCCATCAAATTGACCAAAAAAAAAAAAAGTTACAGAATGCAGCTTTAATAAAAGCATTAAATTATTATTAAAGCAGTAATAAAGCATTCAAAACTTAAAAAAAAATCGTACTCATGTTTTTAATATAATCTTAATTTATTATTAATACACAATTGAAATGAAATATACTTATATAATATTATTATAAAATATAATATTATAATATTATTAAATAGTAGCATATAATATTATTAAATAGTAGCATGTTATAATTGTAATATTTTCTTTGAACATTTTTTTTAAATATATTTTATTTTAGAGTTTAATTTAATTGTACAAAATTAATAGAGTTGTTCCGATTTTCGATACTAGTATCGGAAATGTCGCGATACCAATAAAACAAAGAGAAATGTTTTCAAAAGACAACATTATATTTGCCAACGAACAATAAATATAACCAACAACATGAACAACATATTCTTTTCTTATATTATTCATAATCTTTTTAGATTCCAAGATTTATTTGTTGCACTTTATATATATATATATATATATATATATATATATATATATATATATATATATATATATATATATATATATATATATATATATATATATGTATATATATATATATATATAGTTATTTTGTAAATCTAAAATACCTTTTTTAGTTTACAGTATTAGATGTGTAGCTGCATTTTAAGTTCTTCTATTTATTCTTCGATAAATATTGCTATTAAATGTAATTCAGATAATAAAAATACTCAGTATATAAATAGTGATAAAGTGATATAGAAATAAATAGTTCACTCTATGTATTTGTTCATGTTTAATTTAAGGATAAGTTTGAAGCACACCATAATAATTCTATCAATTCATACAGTGCTAGAATGAATTGCAGCTGAATAGATACTGTACACACCCAGGTATCGGATCGGTACTCGATCATCGGCCGATACCCTGAGTCCAGGTATCGGAATCGGAATCTGAGGAAGAGAAAAGGGTATCTGGAACATCTCTAAAAATGAACACGGTAAACCGTCACTACTCTCTCTACATATCAAAGCGTGTTAATCGTTCATGTGGCTCTGCTCACATTTCGATGATTAACCAGCTGTTGTACTTTTTCCCATTTCCTTCATAAAAAAGAAAATAGCATTATGAAAACTAGTATAGATATCACCTTCTGAGCCACAGAGTCAACCCCATTAAATCAATTTCCCCTAATCTGAGTAAAGCTGGCCCGGAGCAGGAAATACTTACTCCAGCGCAGGCCCGGGAGAAAGAACCATTGTGCTGTGATGCAAAGCCTGCGCTGAAGAGGATCTGATTAGCAAAGAGCTGCTCCTTTGGGAGCTCCGCCAGCTTCGCTCTGCCGTGTTCTGCCCAGACAAACATCACTCCATCTGGCAGCAGACACTCTGCTCGTGGGCCACACCAGGGGGAAGAGACCAGGGCAGCAGCACCTTACTGCAAGACTGAGCCAGAATATATAGCCACTCTCACTTACACAAGAAAACACACAGGTGTGCCAGTCCGAATGCATGGGCAAAAAGTGAAACACCACTCGTAAATTGTTAAATAGACCACTGGTAATAACACTTTACAATAAGGTTGCCATTTGTTTACATACTGTACGATAATGCTATTGAACTAACATGTACGTAATAATCTTAGTTATTACATGAATCTGTAAAACACTTGATTCTGATTGGCCAATTGAGCCATCTAGCAGTATGTTATTCCCCAGATAACTACCGGTGCGAAGAACTGATAGCACAGGCACGTCCGGGTAACTGAAGTCTACTTTACACTTGCTAGGAACGTTTTTTTCCTTGAAGCAGTTTTGCATTTTGTGAGCTAATAAAATATTAAAACTCAATCAATATATTTGGTTTGTAGTTATTTAATGATGTCATCCTGTACCGCGGACTGGATCTCTCCTTTCATCAAAAATGCAGCTGCTGCCATTTTGCGATGATTGTTTTGTACACTGTAATGGATTATAAGGTAACAAACAGGTATGATTTTAAAATGGTTTCATCTCAAATTAATATATCTTATCCCCCTAATTATTTATATGGTAAAATATTGTGCAATAAGTGGAATGACTGTAACGTATACCTAAATATCCATCTTGAATTTGCTGCTTGCTAGCTTCTTCACAGAAACTTTGAGGTTAGAGAGCTAATAAAATATTTTGCCTCAGATCAATATTCAGATCAATGTCTAATCAGTTTATGATTAGACACTGGAAAGATATGTTTTTTTTTTTAACTTATGAGGCAAGTAGCCATGTAATAAGCGGGATAATGTACATCCAGCCGGTTGTTATCGCAGAACAAAACCCGACAGGGTGATCAGGGTTTTTTCTGCGATAAAAATGTGCATTATTCTCTTACTTAAAGGAGTAGTTCACTTTTAAAAAAACTTTTGCTGATAATTTACTCACCCCATGTCATCCAAGATGTCCACGTCTTTCTTTCTTCAGTCGAAAAGAAATTAAGGTTTTTGATGAAAACATTCCAGGATTTTCGCCATATAATGGACTTCAATGGGAACCAAACGGGTTCAAGGTCCAAAGGACAGTTTCAGTGCAAACTGCAAACTGTTCAAAGGGCTTTAAACGACACCAGACAATGAATAAGGGTCTTATCATGCGAAACGATCACTCATTTAATAAATAAATAACAAAGTCTAAGTTTTATAAGCTCAAATGCTCGCCTTGCTCTGTTTTGTGATGCATGTTTGTGACTCTCCTGTTTGAACTCGTTTATCAAAATGAACAAATCTATTTTCTGAGACATTTGGTTCATTCAACGAACGAAAACAAACGAATTGACTTGGAAAAAGATTTGTTCATTTTTATGAACGAGTTTGAACAGGAGAGTCACGAACGCTCATCACAGAACAGAGCAAGGCGAGCATTTGAGCTTATAAAACTTAACCTTTGTTATTTATTTATTTAATGAGCGATCGTTTCGCTTGATAAGACCCTTATTCATCGTCTGGAACTCCTTTAAAGCCCTTTGAACAGTTCGCAGTTTGTTCTGAAAGTGTCTTTTGGACCTTGAACCATTTGGTTCCCAGTAACATGCATTATATGGAGAAAAATGCTGGAATGTTTTCATCAAAAACCTTAATTTCTTTCGAACTGAAGAAAGAAGACATGGACATCTTGGATGTCAAGGGGTGAGTCAATTATCAGCAAAAGTTTTTCGAAAGTGAACTACTCCTTTAATGTTAATCTCAGCATTTACTAATACGTTATTAAAATCCAAAGATGTATCTGTTCATATTTAATGGACATGAGCTAACATGAACTAACAATAAACAATTTCATTTTAACAAAGATTCAAAATACTGTAATAAATGTATTGTTCATTTTTAGTTCATGTTAGCTAGTTAATGCATAAAGTTAGTTAATAATTAATGAACCTTATTACTA
The DNA here is from genome assembly GCA_030378365.1 of Hybognathus amarus. NCBI lineage: Eukaryota > Metazoa > Chordata > Actinopteri > Cypriniformes > Leuciscidae > Hybognathus > Hybognathus amarus. Next base: position 132,333 of record JAQIUQ010001222.1, on the reverse strand, counting down.
CTTAATGTTTTACCCCTTAAATAAATGTATGATATAAAAGTATATTTATTGTACTGGAAAACAAGAAAATGTTGTTTTGCAGTGTGAGCAAGACAACTGTAAAGGTGTGACAATAACCATTTTCAGAAAAAACAAGATGCCCCTCTCTGACACCCCACAAAGTCAATGGAAGTTGATACGTAAGCAATAAAAAGGAGTTATCAGCACAGTATCAGTTACACATTGGTAATTGGAGCAAGCACACACCTTCTTGTTTCTAATTTCAGTGCACAGATACACATATAATGCACTACTGGTTAAAAAAAAAGCGTTCATTGAAAACATTGGCACACCCCCTAAGCATTGCCATTAAAACTTTTACATGTGCATGGAGAGGAAGTCCTCTCTTTCCTGCGGCATAGTGGTTTCATATCCTGCTTTGTTGGCACTGCAACGGAAGGTTCACTTTTAGTTTAGCTTTTGATCCTTGACCAAGGTAGCGTGTAGCGACCAGACCATTTCTGAGAAACCCCAACTGTCCAAAGGCAAGTACTGAGTCAGAGACCTTTTCCTCTTTCAAAAGAACATGGTCTTGCACACCTACAGTAGGTCAGTTCCAAACGTCCCAAAGTCAGACATATGAAATAACAGTTTCATAAAAAAGAGGAGCTTGTTGAAACTTTAGACACAATATGAAAACTGAAAAAAATATTGATTCATTATTGATTTATTCAATAGCCCAAACTGAGTAATTGATCATATTCTGATATAATATGTAATTGCTAAGTTTTATGATCAAAGCTCTGTAGTTTTAAAGGTAGAGGTCAAATAGGGTGACCATCCCGTCCCGGCATCGCGTCGGACCACACAGCGTTTCACTCATTGTCCCGCATGTCGCATATTGAGAAAATGTCCTCGCATTTTCATCAGTCTGTTGGTTTTTAATTATCATATTAATGAAACGTGCATATGTTCTTTTGCCTTTATAAGAAAGCATTTTATTTATTCATTTTGTGACGTACTTTTTCACTTTAACAGTGCTTCGTCAGAAGTATACTGTACAACTACAACAGACGTTTTTTTTTTGTTTTTTTTTATCTTATCCAATAGTTGAAAAGAAAGAAGTAAACATGGTCACAAGTAGGTTGTGACGGTTGTGAATTAAAATGTGGAGCAGTGATTCATTCCATGTGTTCCCTGTCAGAAAACAAATGGATAATTTGGTAAATTAAAAATTTACAAGGCAGCATAATGGCAACAAAAAAATTATTTTAGTAAAGACTGGGCTAGGACATTTTCCTGGGGGATTTGTATCAGCTGAGAGTCAGACTACTTTTTTTATTAAGTTAGAGAGACATTATATAACAGTTTCAGGTTATGTTTTAGTGTATGTCCCACATTGTCCCACACAAACTTAATCGTCCCATATTTGGCGTGTTTGATGGTGGTCACGGGTCAAAACCATAGACTGTAAAAAATATGGACAAAGCGTCTGTGACGTCACCCATAGACTCTCTGAAGAACGAGTTTGAGGCTGTTTATGGGGGGTACGTGCGGCGCCATTCTGGAAAATCTTGGGAAATACAAAATACAAAAGTTTCAGAAAGGATACAGAGGTGGTATGATGTGTTTTGTCAGATCATGGCCGAGGTGTCAAATTCACTCTGCGCAGCCCGTTATCAGCTGTCAATCAAAGTTAACCGCCCTTATTTGTCATACATTTTATATCTAAATATGATCTAAACTAACGAGTTAGAAAAATTTCACCCCCTCACAGTTGTCAGACACGGAGAACATAATTGAAGATTACAATAAAAGTCCATGGGACCAAACTGTAAACATATGAATTTATGCTGTGAAAACGGAGATTTTAACATGACGTCTATGGATATTTGCTCCCTTTTGGGACCGCCCTCTAGCGGATTTGAGATGTATTGCAGTTTATCGCACTTCCGGGTAGGCTTCAGCTTTCAGATTAGAATGTTGCCGCTTGGTCAAAACATAATGCAAAGCAATACAATGATGATTGACTGACGTACAAATAAACATTCCTCAAACGCCTGATGTAAATGTTATATATTTGATAGTTGCATTTTAACATATTTTGTTATGTTGCTTCAGTCCAATAAATGTTTATCTTAATATATATATATATATATATATATATATATAAATTTATTCATTCATTTATTCAGCTTTTTTTTATTTAAAAATGTACACATTTAACATTTAATCATTTAAAAATATTAAACCATATTGACAAAAAAATACTTTAAATTTCATTAACTAAACTAGACTAAAATGACAAGACATATAGGCCTATATTTAACTACATTTCTCGTCTCGTCTTTTCGTCAACTATATTGTATTGCTACAGACCTTATGCAGCCCCGCCCCTTTTCAGTGCTGCGCTCGTTGTTTTTTGCCTTCCGGTCTGTATTTTGACAGTGATCTTGCATAGGTATTAATGAGCTCCTCTTAAAAAAATTTCCCGGTCGACATTTGTTAAGACATCTGCTTTACAATGCTTATGATAACTTTTGTTAACTCTACAATAAGTAAATCCACTTCACCAGCTAATTACTCCTCGACAGCGATGCCATAGAAATATACAGAGCGACCGCGAAACCGGAAGTTCAAAGACAATATTCTAAAGATGACGGCGCCCACGTTTCTCTGGTGCATAAGGTCTATAGGCTGAGCTATCAATTAATGACATTGGTGTCGTCTGGTCTTAGTCAAGGAAAAAAAAAGTTGTCTCTTAGATTTCTTTAAAGAAATGAACACTAACGTGTACCACAACCTAAAGCTGGACATTTTTACAATTATACTAAAAGGCTTTTTTTTTAGTATTAACGATTAATCAGGGTGCTCTCTAAACAGTGCTGGGTTGTTTGAACCCAAATTTGGGTCAAATATGGACAAACCCAAATGTTGTTAAAAATGTAATTTTAAAATTTACCCCAACTTTCACTTTCAACTGTACATTTTTTATTGCATTTTTAACCCAACATTTGGGTTTGTCCATATTTTACCCAAATTTGGGTTGAAACAACCCAGTATTTTTTTATAGTGTGTCGAAGGTATGTAAAAGGTCATGTGTAACAGGTTTTTCAGCAATGTTTTACATGCTGTCTGATCACATCATTGCCGCATGAAACCCTCCACCTCCCCAAATTCATGCAGTGGCAGCCTATCTTAATTTTCACATCAGCGTGTCTGTGAATCCAGTGTATTGGCAGTAGCAGCATTAGCATAGCAGATCTAGTCTGCCAAGACCAAATACATCAACAACACTGCCATATTTATTAGCATTCTAAAACTATTTTGGGAATTGTCATGATTTAACATACCTGCACAGACACTATATATACCTTGTATAATATACAGCAAATTATACGAGGCGGGATTCGCACAGGTCTCATCAAGTCTTCTTCAACAAGCTCAAAACTATGTGACCTAAAAAATTCTTGTCACTCTCACTTGCATCACAACACCATCTGTAAGGTCTAGACACTATTAAACAACCACTCATCTAGTCATATATACGCCACACATTCCATGGTTAAATCCATTTATGTTTTGTTTAATTAAGCGAAAAGATAATATTACCTTGGGATATGATCCAGCTTAGCAAACAGTAAGAATTAACATATTAACTCAGGAAGAAATGCAGGCTCCATAGCTCCAGAGACCTGTCTGCTAACATGTTTGTGGGGTTGAACAACTATTATGGCGATGTTTACGTTAAATAAGCATTTGCAAAACTAATATGGCATGAAGCAGAGTGAAATGAAAAGCATTTGTTGAGTGTGAATCTAGCCACCGCTGTTCTTAAGGCCATGTAAGGAAATGGAGGCCGGGTGAGACACCACTGACTGGCTTAATTGTCTTCCTGCTGTTGGTATTTCATCTGGGTTAAAGTTGAAAGCTATCATGAACTGGTTGGAATTTCAGCTTTGCTCTTATCCGACGACCCTAATCCCTCCCTACAGGAACTGCATCCGTATAGTCGAGGTGAGGTGGAAACACCTGTACAGGTAACACTGATAATGGTCATAATCAGCAAAAAGGCATTTGAGAGAAAGAAATGGGAGAGAGTAGGACAGGGAACAATTATCAAACAGTGGTGAAAAATGTCAAATGAGATAATACAGAGATAAAACTGTTTCCAACAGTTAAAATGATGCTGGATGCTTAAAATTGATGGTGAAAATGCATGTTTTAAACAGCTCATTGTACACATAAGTTAATCACCTAACTAATGCGCTGCTTAACTGTAACACGCAAATTGGAGCCAGACCGATATATCGGCAGGCCGATATCATCGGCCGATATTAGGCATTTTAACTATCGGTATCGGCAGTTATAATGGCCGATAAATTAATATTTAAAAAATAAATAAAAACGGATGAAACATGCTTGAACACATCTCATGAGTGTTGGAGTTGTATAGTTTGTCCACCAGAGGGCACTCTACACCGTCCCTGTTGGTAACACTCGTTGAGTTGGTCACGAGACATACATTGCTTGAATAACAATTAAAAGAACATCCACATCATTTCTCTTAACTCAAATAAGCATGACATAATTTGTGACTATCATGTCCAGTTTTGCTGCTGTTAAATAAGCCGAGAGTGAAGCGGAATTAGCTAGTAAAAGTTACGTTAGTTGTTACAGTGTAGTTGACTGACTGTCCTTTTAACTTTTGACAATGTGACTGAAGTATTTATTTAATAGCGCGTGAGAGTTATAGCAATGAGACGTATCATCTCTCCTTGGCCTGTTATATTGAAAATGTATGTTTTACAATTTGCAGTATGACATCAATCCATTGCTAAATTATGGCTCATCATAGACTAGCTAACCACAAAGCTAGCTAATGCCACTATCATCAGTCTGTTCTGTTGTGACAATAAAAAAAACAAGCTTCTTTTTAAAATGCATTTTCATATTATTTTAGTTAAAACTCATAAATAGCTACAAATAACTAATGTTAGGGAAAATCTGTTAATGTTGCGCGTTTCTGAAATAAAAAATATATTAAAAAATATCGGCCTTGGATAATGAGAACTTATATCACACCTGTGAGATTAAACAAATTTAACCCTAGTATTCCTGATTTATGTTTTAAATGCAATAATTTCCAAGGCACATGTTTTCATTGTGTTTGGGAATGTGGTGAGGTACAAAAGTTTTGGAGGAATGTGACTCAGTATGTATCTCAATTTACTACTACTCCTATCTCTCTTAAGTCTCGATAATATGTGTATTGGGTGCCTATGTGGAGTGGACAATTCTCGCTGCCCGTCAAAGAGGAAAAAACTAGTGGATTTGTGCCTACTACAAGCCAGGCGTTCAATTGCCCTTTGCTGGAAGAATACAGTTGTCCATCCCTTGGACTTTGGCTGAAAAACTTGATATCCAGTTTGGCCTTTGAGAAGCTTACATATGTGATCAAGGGGAAGGCTTCTGAATTTTACAAAATCTGGGAGATGTTCTTGAGATTTGTTAAAGAAGGAGATATTAAAGAGGCTATAGATGTGTGAAGTTGTAGTATATGCTTAATGCTGAATAGAAGTGTATGTATATAAAGCACTGTTATATATATATATTTTTTATATATATATATATATATATTTTCTACAACTGCCAGGGTTAATGTGGAGGGATTTGAGTAAGTTATGTTCGTGTGTTAAATGTGTTGTAAAATTAAATAAAAACATATGTCAATATATATATATATATATATATCTATATATATATATATATATATATACGTATATATATATATATATATATATATATATATATATATATATACGTATATATATATATATATATATATGTATGTATATATATGTATATATATCGGCCGATATATCGGAATATCGGATTTTATCGGTTCGGGCTCTGAACGCAAATACAGACAGTAGATTGCACATCATATGCAGATCAAGCACACAGAAATGCAGTCCAACACTGTTCTGAGATTTATTAATAAAAAGCATATTTATGAGTAACTAAAACCCACAGCTTCACTTTTAGTAGAGAGGCTGCCAGGTAGAGTTAATTCACACGCAATCGTTCTCTCACTAATGCATTCATATAAATGTAATCTTTAGTGTGCTACTTTATCTGTTCAGAAAGAGCAGAAATATGTGAGATATATAACACAACCCAAAGACAAAAGAACTGATAAAAATAAGCTGTTATGTATGAGAAATAGCCTTGTCTAAAATGAGTTATGCGGTTATTATTTAAAATATATTTAGTTCATTATCTAGTGAAAACACATAATTCAATATCTCTATCATTAGCCTTAACACTTTTGTCATACTGCCTACCCCTTGTGGATAGGATGCATCTGTGCTCAGGTGTGGCAGTGGCAGTATCAGTGTGAGAGATCCATAATCAAACTAATTAGCAGATTAAACATCATAGTAATGCGTTTCAGAGAGGCAGGAGTCTCTGTGTGCCAATCCGCCTCCTTGTCTTTCCTAACATCACCACTAACAGAGAGGATGTAGCAAAACAAACACACGTGTTTTCCTTTTAAATAATGCAAATGTTTGTCTCACTACACATCTGGCACATTTAATAACACTTAACACATTAACAACATTAAAAATGTAAATTCAATCCACCATCTTGAACTACACTGTATCAAATTGTAAATAAAAAGCCAATTAGAATATTGTCACATGTAATTGTGATAATTCAACATTGCTGGCACTGTGCTACCTACATGAATTTAACAAACATTTGGAAAAGCTTCAGTTATTTTAAACAGATGTCACAAACTACAAAATTAAACTCTCAGGGGAAAAACAGTAAGTCATTCTGCTTCAAAACGTAGAACACGCCAAATTATTCCCATCTGTGGGTTAATATCTTCTGATGTTCAGCCTTTCGCATTAGTCTTTATTATGCATTTGGGTGGAAATACCCAAGTTGTGTTTGCGAGAGGTTAATATTTCATAAGCTGGATATAAAGCTGGCCGAACGAGCTGGAACAAGGCTAACATCGCCATCTGTGTATGAATGAGTGAGTGAATGGATGAATGTGAGGCAAAATGTAAAGCGCTTTGGTGGCCATTGGGTCTGTGAAAGTGCTATATAAATGCAGTCCATTTACCATATCTGGATATTTATAATGTTCATTTAAATGCGTCACTCTGGGAATATAAAAGGAAAAATGTAACATCATCATAGCTCAACAAATAAAGATGACAGGGATGAATTAAGAATTTCGGCCAGTTGACAGATGTGTGGTGTTCAATAAATCTTACATTTGTTGACCTTGTATACATGGTTTTATACCTTGCGTACTTAAACCTGCTTATGTGATGTACTGCAGTGCACATTATCAAAGTAACATTGTAGGCGGCTGACATAGATTTGAGAGCAATGAGACTTCATCAGTAATGTTTTGCATCATATCTCCTCACTGTCCAACAAGCATGTTTATAATTTTATTTCTTCCTTTATTTATATAAATCATTACATAGATTGTAAAGGCTATATTGCCATTTCCAGTTCCAGTTTTTTCCATAATTTCCGGTTAAACATTAAATGGAGAAGGTAAAAATGATTCACACATACAAAAATTTAGGGATGCATTTGATTTTGAGGGTCATGATTTTTTTTATGATTTTACTAGCCGAAAAATAATGCTACGCAAACACGTAGCATTATACACAAGTAGTTGTTTTTGATTTCTAAATTTAGAGCATGTTGTTGGTCTGACTTAAGCTTTGTGAAATTATAGTAAAGCACATTCTAAAATAAAACATACCTCCACGTAACAGCAGACAGACTGAATGAAAATGTAAATGCATTCTCTGTAGGTAGGTGGCACTAATAACGGCAATATCGCCTTTTCTTGGTTATAGCAGTACACAAAGGAGCGTTGTGCTTATAAAAACACTTCTTTGATAGGCAATATATGGAGGTAAGAGGAAAAGGAAATGTCAGTTCCCTTGTGACTACGTTTACACGCAGCCAATTTTTGGGTTATGGTTGGGTTAAGGTCACTATTAGGAGCAGATAGCGATCGCCTTTGTTTGCGCTTTGATGCTGGTAACATTACTGACCTCGCTCCAAAAGTATGCTGTGCTGTGTCTCGCCTGGTCTCGCCATGTTTACTTCTGGTAGACTGCATGCAGATTTTTGTCTGCGCCGAGAAGTTTCTTCTACTCAAACACCAAGATTCCTTGCGAATAGAACATGCTCAGAACACAAATCACTATGGGAATATGCCGATACGCGTTTAAATGACCAAAAATTCTGGGTTAGAAAAGGGGTACCACAGGTATAAAATCCCGGTTTTTAAAATCCAGGATATGTGCATATTCGGATTTTTGCCATTTACATTGCTGTCGCGAACCGGGATACATTCATATAAGCCCCCGCCCCAATAAAGGTAACTAATATAACTATTTATGTTTTCTTCTTGGAAATGTACAGATGACAGTAAAGACAGGGCTCTAGACTGCGACCAATTTGGTTCGCACATGTGACCAAAATTTGTAAGGGTGCGACCAAAATTTTTCCTAGGTCGCACCAGTGCACCTAATGTTCCTGCATGATCGCATCCGCTGACTCTCCCCGAACAAGCTCCTTTTGTTCTCCGCACATATGGTAAATGCTCCGTGCTGTTAGGGCTGGGACTCGATTCCAAAAAGAATCGATTCCTCGATTCTGAGGCGTTAGGAATTGAAGTCGAATTCCAAAGGTTGGAATCGATTCCATTAAGGGAAATCGACTCCTCCTTTGAGGTTTTTTTTTAACACAAACCGCGGCCTGTCACCGATTTCATTTGTCAACACAATCACGTCACCTGTAAATAAATAAAGTTCAGACTAAATAAATGGATCCATTCGTGATACAGAGTATGGTTTAGGGCAATCAGTGTAATGACTGACTCAATGAAATCTTTAGAATCGGTTCCGTTCCAGGGTTTTATCTTACTCGTTGTAATTTAGTACAAGTAATAAATCTGATTTATGAAATCAGTCGACAAAAATCAATCACACTCACGCGACGAAGAATGCATCCAAGGTCAAGAGTGGTGCTACGTTGCGATTCGACAAAAATTTGCGATAAATTTAGCAAAACAACATCTCTAATGATAAAACATCTTCGGGCCGTTCACAAAAAATAATATATGAAGCCATACTATAGTTTAATGTGAAATAGAAATGAATATTTAAGTAATTAAATTCAAGTTCACGTAAACTTTTCCCTGTCAGTCCTTCTCCAGTGTTCAAACAGCGCGTCGCGTTCGGTTACGACAGTCAATAGAACTCTCTCCAAGAATGATTCAATGTTAGCCTACTATTATTATAGGCTACTTGATCCGATAAAGCTCTGGTTTCACATAAAATGAAAAATAAAATGCCACACTGTATTGGAGTCTTTCATAATCATATCATAGGCTACTTTTGCGCAATGAAAGATTATTTATAGCCTTTTTTTGTTCTGTTCCATATATCATACATGTTGCTGCCTCATTAAACAGCTGCGCTATACTTTTAAAAATGTCTTAACTACTATATATATATATATATATATATATATATATATATATATATATACATTTTGTAATGTAATAATAATTGATTTTTATCTTGTTTTTCATGAATGTATATTTTACAATGTGTGATGTCGACAGTGCATCTCTAATAAAAAATACATTGCAAAAAATCTGCGGTAGGGCACCTGAAAATATGAAACCAGCAGGAAAAAAAGAACTGAGATGTACAATAGAGCCCTGATTCATACTTCTACATTGGAAAAATTTCAATGACCATAGAATGCCTTACAAATACAGAGCACCTCAGGCAGTTAAAAGTGCAGGTTTTCTGAATTTGTGTAAAACATAGGCAGCAACAGTTTAATTAACAAGATTCAGCAGATGAACACAAAAAAAGACTGTTGTGAACCTCCCTGTCTGTGTGCGTCCCATGCTGTGAGCTCCCCAGGAAGTCTCCACATCCATGTCTAATCCACTTATAAACTAAGCAGAGAGGAAGTTCCTCTCTACACACACACACATACACAAACCTACAGGCTATGGAAATTCAAACACACTGAACATAAATGCAAACTTACTTAAGGTTGGTTGCACACATATGCGTCACATTGTACACGCTCCCCCCAACGGTCGAAAAACACACTTTCAAGCAGGCTTTCATGTGAAATGAAAAATAATGTATGTTCCCCTTGAAGGTGGACTAGTGACTTTCCTTTTCATAGTGAAGCTTATTAGACACCTGGAAAGGGGCACAATAGCTATTTCACACTGAAACTACCCTGGGCCTGGGTGTTAACATTTAAGCCTTTAAAATTAAGCATTTGACTTTTAAAATATGGATCAAGGGATTTATAATGACAGGGCCAGTTAAAATTTATCGAGCAATTCATATCAGCACCACAACGTGGATAGCAAACCAGCGTGAAATCTCGGCTTTCCATGACACAAATAGCTCAGGGCTGACAGAGTTCTGCCATGATCATGCGCAACAGGCAGACCTACATTTAGAAATCTGCTTTTACATTTGAAAACAAACTTTTGTCACCCATGGAAACCACACTCAACGTACAGCAACCATATGGAGAGTACTTTCTCGATCTGGAAAGCTCTAATCTGATTGGCTGACTTTATGCAAGATCTTTTTAGTTAATAAATATGGTAACACTTTATCTAAGGTCGATTCTCACTATTAAAAAGTTGCTTATTTGCATGCATATTACTAGGTATATTGGCTGCTTATTAGTACATATAAAGCACATATGAATGCCCTTATTCTGAATGACCATATTCTACATCCCTTAATCCTACACTCTCAGAAAAAGGTACAAAAGCTGTCACTGGGGCTGTACCTTTTCAAAAGGTAAACTTTTGTCCATTTTAGGTGCTAATATGTACATTCTAAGTGTTAATATGTATATTTTAGGAGCTAATATGAACATTTTAGGTGTTAATAAGTACATTTTAGGTGCTAATATGTACATTTTAAGTGTTGTTATGTACATTTCAGGAGCTAATATGTCCATTTCAGGTCACTGAAATACTACATTTTAGATGCTAATATGTATGTTTTAGGTTCTAATATGTACATTTTAGGAGTTAATATGTACATTTTAGGTGCTAATATGTACCACTAAGGTACCAATATGCTAGCCTTTGGGTACAACATTGTACCTTTTGAAAAGGTACAGCCTCAGTGACAGCTTTTGTACCTTTTTTTTCTGAAGAGTGTACCTAATACCTAAACTAAACAACTAGGCTACCTTAATAACTATTAAGCAGTAATAGAGTAGTTTATTGGGGCAAAAGTCATAGCTAATAGTAAGTTAATAATGAGAATTGGACCCAAATCTAAAGTGTGAACAAAATTACCAGTGTTTTCCGTTCAGATACTCTCACCCCTAAACATAATAAATTCTGGGTGGTCATTTTATATATTACTCAGATGGTCGCTTCTTGTCTAAGTGAGAGTTTTTTGTTGTTTTTCTGTTCGAATAAGCTCAACAAGGATATATACCTTTTGTTGTTTTAGTCAAAGATCCGGTTACATGAGACTAGCCTGTCCTAAAACTCCCAAATAAACGTTTGTTAATGCTACAATGTAGGAGGGAAGTGTCAAGCAACGGGACACTTACTTTCCCCTTGCTCTATTTACCTAATGTCCCAAATTAACAGGCTGTAGGAAATACCTGAGCAGCTTTGCAGTGAAGGAAAGCAAAAGAAACTGGGGTATGGGGTGAGATTCAGTCTGTGTTCTGTACCAGACGGTCTATGGGATTTTTTTTTTTTTTCAGGGAAACCATTCATTGATGCAGGAGTGGCATATTGCAGAGGTTAGAAAAAATCAATGATGTGTGTAGAAGGTCTGAGCATACAAATCTGTGTCAAAAGCCAAAAAAATACTTGCACATGTTTAAGCTGCACTGCTGCATGCTTTTGAAAAATGAGGGCCCCAGGACAGTACACACTGTACTTTTATTTCTAGAACACCGTGTATTTTTTTTTAACCAATAGGGGGATGGTACAAAAGTTTGGCCTGCAACTACAGAGTAAGGGTTCTTGAACAAGCCAGTGATCCAGGACGCATACAGGAATGGTAGCGATAGTGCACAAAAAAACAAAATCCTTGTGGATTAGAAACTTCAGTGTAAAGAGGACGACGATAAACAGAACCACGTTTTACACTGTAGTTTCAACAAAGCAACCAGTCTAGTTGTACTATTTTTTATGAGTGTAAATATTGGTTCTGACAGAGATTTGACGCAATTAAGAATCTTTACTAAATTATACTATTAATTATAATTTGATAATCTGATATACAAGGGTTAAAGTTCAGTTACTACATTTGATTATTTTGGTAGAATTCACAATTATTTTTCATCTTCTTAATTATAAAAATTTGTATTACTAAGCTCAAGACAAAAAAAAATCAAAATTACATTCAGATTCTTAATTCAGTGGATTATATGTATATATATATATATATATATATATATAAAAATTATTTATTTATTTTTTCATAAGCGCCCCTGGCAGTTTAGAAATAGGTTGTACGCAGGGCCTGAAGATTAACACCCGACCACCTGCCAAATGCGGGTGAAATTTGCGATTGGCTGGTAACACTGTCAATCTACCTGCCACATTGGCAGGTAGCCAATGAGAATTGAGTTATTCATTAGGATTTTTACATTTCAACGAAGTCCGCCATTGCGTAGAACTTTAGCTAAAATGTGGCGGCACATTACTGGGCTTATAGAGTTATGTTTACTTGACAGCACTTAAATGTGTATTCTTACAAGTTAAAGAACAATATTGTGAAATTCCCGTTTTTTTTTCACCTTTATGAGGCAAAAAAAAAAAAAATGGCTGGTAAAACGTCTCTGTGGCAGGTGAATTTTTAAATCCACCTGCCACAGTGGCCGAAAAAGTTCACTTCAGCCCTGGTTGTACGCATATGTTCGGAGCAATGCGGACAATAAAGCAGGCGAAACAGACAGCGGCAAAATAAACACATTAACCGATACTCTTGCAGACGCATCGATGCACCGAATCGGCGGCTGTATAATCGGTGGAATCGATATGAATCGATTAAGATTTACACCCCTAAGGCCGTGTGTCCACCAAAGCGTTTTTAGCCAGCTGAAAATGCCAGATGCTCTGCTGAAGACGCCGTGATTTGGGCGCTTGAGAGCGTTTTGGCAGCGCAGCGTTTTTTCCATTGAGACGTTTCGTTGCTATGATACAGAATATCCGCAGCTGTTTGAATGTTGTGACAGTTGGTCGGTGTGGTATTAGTCCCGCCCCTCCTCCACTGTGATTGGATGGCTGGGGAAACAGTGACAGTGATGAGCGCTGCGTTTTATCCAAAGTTTAACATTTTTCAACTCCCAGCGACCAGTAAAAACGCTGGGCGCTCAGCGCTTCAGCGTGAAAAAAAACGCTCAGCACCTCGGTACGCTCATGGCGTTTAAAAAACGCGGCGCTCCCATTGAAAACAATTGAAAACATACGCCAGGCGCGTGGAAAAACGCTTTGGTGGACACACGGCCTAACGATGGGAACTGTCTTGTATCGAAAGGTCATCTCGACAGATGCGTCTAACTCAGGTCAGGGCACTCTCTTCAAGGGCAGGCCGTAGGCCTGTCATGATAGTGGATAAATCAATTAAATTCGCACATTAAAAAAGTCGATAATTTTTCCGGACGCGATAATTTCCATTTGCATGCTTGTGTGCTTTCCCTCGTTCTCTCTCTCTCTCTCTCTCTGGGATGACAACTCTCGGTTCCCTGACCATGAACAAGAGCTTAGATTCTCCGCCCAAGCCCGAACTTGATCCCGCACCCAGCACCGACACTTTCCTGGGCGAGCCCTCGATCTAGTAGAGACGTGCACTCCCAACGGAATAGAAGTGCGGCGCGGCACTAGACTTGATGGCCGAGCGTGGTGTGGGCGGTAATGCACTCACTCTGTGTGTAGGGGTTGAGGGAGAGTAAAATGATTCACGAACTCCCGCAAACTAGAAATATCTATGAATAAAACATTTAAAAACGAATAGATTTATTAATCTGTTGCAGAAAAGCAACAAAAACAACTAAAACAATCACAGACGTGTTTATTTCTTGAGCGCAATGGCCAATCAGAAGAATTTACAATAGACTCCCCTCACCGCTCAAAACAGACTTTTTGTTCAGAATTCTGTATGCTGGCAAATCCTCGAATTATAACAAACAAAATGTGGATATTATGAAATATTCATTGTGCAGTCAGCTTCATTGAGAAGAGCTGGAGGATGAATCCCCCACACACCCCGTCGGTTCCTATGTGGGATCAGCTGCGGATCAGCATGGTCTTGAGTTCGGACATAATGACTCTTAGTCGTCCTCAAACCTAGACATGGCTATGTCCCTAAAGTGATTGGCACTCTATTCAGAGCGCAGGTCATTTCTCTCATCGGCTCTGCCTGCATCCGACGGCAAGAGCAATGTTAATTTCCTCTGTGGGCTTGCTTACATTATGTGTCTCCGCCCCTTTCAGGCGCTCAGAGCAACTTTTCGTTTCGTTTGGTGGGTGCACCAAAGGTCTCGTCGCCTAGAAAACAAAGCCTATCCAGATGGATAGTGGACGCTGATCGCAGCAGCTTATGCGTCAAATGTCTGCATTGCCCTTTGGGCTTCAGGGCTCATTACACTTAGAGGCATGGTCTCGTCGTGGGCATGGTCCAGTGGAATTTCAATTCATGACATGTGTGGCGGCAGGCTGGGCCTCCCCCGTTTACCTTTGTTATGTTCTATAACCTGGAAGTTCCCGCCCTGCAGACTAAACTTCTGTCAGCATAAGTCCAGATCTGATCAAGCGTAGGCTACTCTCACATGACTTAGCTGCACTATATTAGGGTTAATATGCTATATACTTTTACGGGCCGGCGACAACGCTCTGTATTCCCTATGAGTGCATATGCACCACTCTCATTTTGAAAGGAGGCAGCTCAAGGAAAGAGACGGGGAGTCACGTAAAAGCAATATCCCACACAGATCTCACTGCTTTCTTCACTTCCCCTCAGTGTGCTTGAAGTTCATCAGGCCTCAGTGGCGTCACAGCAGGTGCAATTTATGAGCTGTTAAGAACGTTAGACTGTAACTGAAAAAAATATATTGTAAACTCTAGCTCCCTCAATTCCCCTCTAACTCCTCGAAGTGTGAAGCCCTATAACACAGGCACAGGGCCTCTCTACTCTGAGATTCCGCCTAAGAAAATGCATATCACATTTGGCTCTGGTCTTCTTTCTAACACCAATTTCAGAATTTCTAACAAAATAGAAAGAGAATACCACCATAGCTGTTCAGAAACATGTGGCCTGATTTGGATACTGATGCACCAAACAGACTTTTCTAACTAGATTTAACCAGCAAGTTTCCTGATCAACCAGTGTCACCACTTTTGGAAAGGGTTAGGGTTAGCCCACCTGTCAAACTATTAACACCAAAACCAACAAGGTCAATCATTCTGGTCTAAGCTACTTTTTATGTAGGGAAAGTTCTGGAAACTTTACGGCTACTTTACGGTTCCAGTCCGTAGCTATTTTTGGGTATCTGCTTACTAATAGCTCAAATCAAAGCGGTAAGCTTTGTTAATGTTTTTTAACTCCAGTGGTACTGGTGGATTTCCCCAGGAGATTCGAGCATGTCTTTGCGTCATTACGTAACATCTGTACACATAAAGAAGGAGTCTTGGCTAGTATAAGCTATATTGCATGTGAGTATGCTGGAGTTAAAGACTTATAGCCTTTCTTTACTGCACTTGATATAATTAAACTTATCAATTTAATGGTGGATCCAGAAAGGTTCAAACAACAATCACCAGTGACGACTAGAGATTCATCCACTGTAAAATGCAAAGGACTTTGTTTGGAGTGGCTACGGGGAAAAAAAAGAGACTGCAACAGGACCGCATGCGAAAACAAGGATACATATAGGAAGGACATTACATTTAGTCACGCAATGCTGATGTTGTTAACATTAACAATATGAGAACAAAGTATAATTTGCATGGTTTTGTGTGATATGACAAATTATAAGCGATTGTTAGATTTAAAACCAGAACAAAGGTGGATATTTCCTAGTTCAGATGACATTTTGATTCTGAATGTAAGTATCCACATCGGCGCGGTGACTGACAGCCCACACTCTCCTCAAACATCGTGTTCATCCGCGCTGTGCCTTGTCGAGGGTGTATAGGAATTACAACTAAAGTAGTACTGAGTCAGCAATTCTAAGAGTTTTAAATGATGTTTTTATTTGTTGTCTCTGGGAACTCAGCAATGTTGGTGCTATTAGATTTGATTGTGGCATTTGATCCAGTTGATAATTATATTCTTTTATCACGTCTTAAAAGTGTGTGGGCATTCAAGGAACTGCCCTTAGTTGGTTCCGATCTTATCTTAGTAATAGAACCTTTTCAGTGGGTATTGGTCGCGCTGTATCATCTGAAGTACGAGTTACCTGTGGTGTTCCTCAAGGGTCTATACTGGCTCCCATTTTATTTTCACAATACAAGCTACCACTAGGCTCAGTTTTTAGGAAGCATGGAGTGTCTTAATTTCCTTTGCAGATGACACCCAAATCTCCCTTTGAAACATAATGACAAGCAGGGCCTAGAAACTTTGCTTGCCTGTTTAACTGAGGTATGATCTTGGATGTCCTTGAATTTCCTGCACTTAAATGAGAGTAAGACTGAATCAACTGTTTTTGGCTCCTCTGTGTGAAAAGCATACCTGAATACTATGATTATTTAAAATCTTATATCAAACCCACTGTGAAAAACTTGGGAGTTCTTTTTGATTCATCTCTCAAGTTTGACCAACATATAAATTCTGTGGTCTTATTTTTTCCAATCTTAAACTTCTGTCCAAAGATAAAACTTTTCTATCTTTTAATGATTTTAAAACTGTCACACGCTTTTGTTTCCGTCTCTCGAGACGCAATATCACAAAAAGAGTGAGTGTTCAGAGGTGCTGCGTCATCTCTCTCGCACAAGGCAAGCGTCAAGCGCTGCAGGCAGCAAAACTATACTCTCACGTTTAGGAGTCAGGACATGACGGAATATTCACTTGCAGGAATCAGTCCAGCATTGCACTCGCAAACTAAAGTTTATAATTTTCACGTCTTTTTAAGTCTTAGCACTTTAAATACTCAATCGATTTTAAACTTTTCAGTACTCGCGCACTCTCAGAAATGTTTTTCTCTGCGCGCACACATAAAGCTGCCTCACAAACAGCTCGCCATTAACAAAAGTTGTTTTCCTCAGATTATATTGCTTTAACAGGCAAAAACATGCAAAATTATGTCGAAACTCTGGTCTTGGTGAGTAACCTCGTAAAGAAAGTCGTTATAGACTGTTTAGTCCCCGTGAACCGGAAGTTGCAAATGACTTTTCTCCAGTGCTGTGACGTATTTCCAGCACTTAAGCACGTAAGTGAAATGGAATATTGAACAGAAGGCAGGGTTTTACTCTAGTGCTCATCTCTCGCTCATAGCAGACTAACGGTTTGAGGGGAGTGGTTAAGCGTTTCCCAAACCCAAGCCGTCAAACCTACGTCATCAGAAAAAGACACCAATCTAGAATGGAAGTAACTTTTCAGATTTTTATTTAAGATTACCATGGTAAAAACATTTTTTATATATTTACTTTCACGGATTAATTGTTCACCACAAGACTAGTAATATGCGCTAAAAAAGTAAATAGGGTCAATTCTGATTTCACGGGGACTATAAATAAACATAAAACACATGTGACTACATATAATGAAACAATAATGAATTGGAGTTCTTAAAGTGAACGCAGTCAAAACAACAAAAGATATCTTTAATTGTTAGGAATCAGAATTTATTAGCCTATAGATTGAATTTAGTGAGGACTAAAAGAATATCCACTGTTATTTTACATTTGATTATTCATTTATTTATTTTTATTTATTCATGTATTCTATTTATTTTTCTTTATTATGTGTCCATTTATTTATTTTATTTATTCATGTATTTATTTATGCTTCTTTTTTCAATTAAATTCAAAAATTGAAATCAAGCTTCCATGTGTTGCATAAACTCTTCACAAAAAAATGACCCCATTGTAAAAACGCAATGAATGAGCAAACATTAAGGTGGGATAAATGTAAAATATTGTCTAAAAATTTTTCAAAACGGTGCACCCCTAAGATTTTAAAAAGCTGATTGTGATGGCACCCATTACTCCAATCTTCAGTTTCATATGATACTTCACGTGCAGTGCTCAAGAAACATTTATTATTATTATAATTAGAAATGTTGAAAACAGTTGTGCTGCTAAACAATTTTGTGGAAACTGATGCATTTTTACAGTGCTCTCGCCAACATCTGTGCAACAGAAAACAGCTGGTATTATCTAGTCGACTTTCTCTTACTTTCTAAAGCCCTCGGACTAGTGCCAGGATTACACTGCAATTATGCTTCATCTACAGCAGCTGCCTGTGGTGGGACAGTAGAGAGAGAGAGAGAAAGAGGAGTTCTGTTTTCATTTGTGACACAGCTAAGCTTCAGTAGAGGACAATCTATCTGCAAACAGGTGTAGAAACACCTCCAATTCTAAATGACACTGTAAACATGAACCCAGCACAGGACATCTGTCAGTCTGGGATAACCTGCTGAAAAATGCATATCACACACACACACTACATGAATACAAATCAAAGTTGGCAAGTAGACTCAAAGGGTGTTGAATTCCATTTGGAGGAATTATAAACTCTTGTTGCTGGGAAGGGGCACATTTTTCAGCCTGATGTACAGTAGGCTGGAATTCAGAGAATGTGCGTCTCCTATTTCCTTCTTAAGAATGGCTAGACTAAATGCCATTTATACCAAGGCTTTTGAACACAAGGCCTCCACTCCCACAACCCTAAAAAAAATCCCCCAAAAAAGAAAATCACAAGAATACATTTTTCCCGAAGCCATCACATTGACCCTATTTGGTAGCCAAATTGAGCCAAACGAAGTCTCACAGAAGTAGACTATATATTACCCAGGGACATGATCTGCTACATGAAACATTTTGTGTCATTCTGAATCAGAAGCACATTTCGAGATTAATGTGTGATTTATGTTTCCTGTAATGGCATAGATTTTCAGCAGCCATTACCCCTTGATCCTTCAGAAATCATTATACTGATTCAGTGTGAATGTTATATATATATATATTAGTGCTGTCAAACGATTAAAATATTTAATCGCGATTAATCGCATTAATGTCATAGTTAACTCGCAATTAATCGCACATTTTTATCTTTTCTTAATGTCTTTTGATTTCTTTTTGTTACATTTTTTTCTCATTTTAATGCTCTTATCAACATGGAAAAGTGGATTGGCTTGTTTAGTGCAAATGTTTTTTTTAATTATTATTATTGAAAATAACATTGGAATAGTGTTCAATTTCACTCTAACATATATAGCCTAAATAATCTCTCACGCAATGCAACACTGTCCATCAATAAAAGGGTGAAAGAAATACTGACGAGGTCCTGATATTGACGAGGGGGTGGAGAATTTGCATCATCTGTGTTTGTGTGTGTGTTTGCTTGGCCATCATCAAGTGGTGTTTCAGACAGGACGTGCTGCGATGATGATAGCTCAGTTCATAATGACAAAACATACAGATCGCTTTGGTCTTGTCAATGGAACAATTTGGCAACTTTTTAAAAGTAAACTTTACATTCAGAATCTCATTGGCATCCATTTCGGCATCTCGCGCTCGTCATCCACTCAAAACATAACGTTACTATTTGGCCGGCTCGCAAGGTGAAACGAGTGTGTGCGGCACAAAACGTCCTCGCGCTGCGCTCTGAAACCCATTCATTCAATTGCTTGCGCCGCGCGAGGACGTTTCGTTGCTTCTTCGACCAAAGCGCAAGCGGATCTAGCTAGACCGGAAACAAAACATCAGGCACGCCGCACACACTCGTTTGGGCTTGCGAGCCGGCTTTGAGTGGATGACGAGCGCGAGACGCTGAAATGGATCAGGACGCATGCCGCGTCCTGTTGCAAAAGTATGTGAATAAACTACAAAGTTTGCTAGGACAAAAAGACCGTTAATCGCGCGATAAAAAAATTAACGCCGTTAAAATGGGTTTGCGTTAACGCCGTTAATAACGCGTTTAACTGACAGCTCTAATATATATATATATATATATATATATATATATATATATATATATATATATATATATATATATATAAAATTATCACAATTGAAATGGTTGGCTTACTTTTTTATTAATATGTTGTAGTTTTTGTAGACTGCACTATTTTGATTTATAGAAAGGTTAAAAAGGCTTGTTTGATTTTTTTTATATATTACAAATGTCTTTACTGTCACTTTTTACAATCTTTTTACACCTTTTTACAGCAAGGATACAAATTAATGTATCCTTGCTAAATTAAGGTATTATTTTCCTTAAAAAAAAACTTTTGAAAGGTAGTTTACATTAAAAATATTCAGAGATAAATAACTGCTGAGGTAATAAAATATATCATATTTATAATATTGTGCATGTGTGAACAATATAACTTTCATACAAGTTTTTGCAAAGTAACAGATATGAGGGTAAATGGAATGAATTGTGTTTTATCAAAAACAACAAAACCCAAAGCAATCAAACGTGGTCCTACCAGTGTCCTGTTGTGCTCAGTTTCTGGTTAATAATTTCCCCAAGCCTGGGATCGCTGGAACTGTAGGCCGTCAACCTGCGAGAAACCAAAAGATGTTTGTTGAGAGGGGTTCAAATACAGTAAATGGAAAACAAACAGGAAAAAGCCACACAGCAGAAAGCCTAACAAAGAAAAGCAACCACCCTAGGCTTCTCTTCTTCCCCACTACTTCGTCTTAATGGAAAGCTGATCTCCCTCATCCCTATACCATCCCTGCAGCGAATAGGCTGTTTACAGGGGAAACAGAGAAAACTGTTAGCTAAGCACAGCTGCACCCATTTCTAAAAATGGGTTAGTACATCTTCTTCTACTGTCATCTTGTTGAATTCCAGTGGCAACAACAGGTATTAACATGTACATTCCTGAAAAGTCTCAAATCAAGCGGAGCATTGTCAGCACAAAATTATAAGGCAACGGTAAGAACCTGAGTTAAAAAAAAATGCTCTCAAAAACACATTCCTTTTTCTTTTCTTTTCTTTTTTGTGACGAGAACTGCTAGGCTGGGGTTAATCTTGTTATCTAATCTGATTTCAACAAGAACGTTTTGAGGGGAGGGGGTGATGTCGTAATGTTTCAACTTAAAAGACGATGGATGAACTCGGATGTCACGCGGACTGAAAGACAAAAACGGGGAAATCTGGGCTTGGGAGTATGTAAATAGCATTGGAGGCGCAGGACTTGACAGGTTTTTGACATGCCAAATTTGTGCCTGATTAGCTCGGGTCAGAGTTCAGACCATCTGTTTGCTCAAAGGAGTTACTGCAAACTCCCACACTTGAAGAGCAAGTGCAGTATGACTGAAAACACTTAAACCTCTACAACCAATACAGTAATATTTGCTTTACTAAAAACTAATTTTAAAAGCAGCTTCAGATAGCAGAAGTAGGCTACTGAAAAGCTCCAGACCTACTTGCACTTATTACACACAGCACTTAGTTAAATAAATAAACAAACAAACAAACAAACAATACACATGCGCACATACATATATGCATACACACAAATTCGCATTTTTAGATGTTACAATAGGTTTACCATAATGGTTCAGCAATTTTTTAAGTTTCTTTACAATTCAGCAGTATTTAACTAACAGCTACCACCAATGAACTTTATTGAAAAGGGTAAACACTTTAACTTATGGGTTAATGCACACTGTATCATTCTTTGTACCTGCTATTATTATTTAATAGAAATAAATAATGGTGTTTGATCTATTTAAATAAAACATATAATCTAAATGTACATAAACACTTTACTTAAGTAAGTTCATATTAAAGGATAGTTAATTAAATTCAAATTAAATAAAATTAAGGTTTTTGATGAAAACATTTCCAGCATTTTTCTCCATTTAATGCACTTTACTGTTCAAAGGGCTTTAAACGATTCCAGACAATGAATAAGAGTCTTATCAAGCGAAACGATCGGCCATTAAAAAAAAAGACCTATGTAAAATTACCTTTTACCGAGTCATTTAGTTCATTTCGTTAGTTGAATGAACCAAATGACTCGAAAAAATTCGTTCATTTTGATGAACGAGTTCGAACAGGAGAGTCACGAACGCACATTACAGAACAGAGCAAGGCGAGCGTTTGTGCTTATAAAACTTTTTTATATATTTTTATATTTATTTTATTTTATTTTATTTAATTTTTTTTAATGACCGATCATTTCTCCTTGATAAGACCCTTATTCATCGCCTGGAATCGTTTAAAGCCCTTTGAACAGTTTGCAGTTTGCAATGAAACGGTCTTTTGCGACCTGAACCGTTTGGTGTCAAGTAAAGTGCATTATATGGAGAAAAATCCTGGAATGTTTTCATCAAAAACCTTAATTTCTTTTCGAATAGAGAAAGAAAGACATGGACATCTTGGATGACATGAGGGTGAGTAAATGATCAGCAAAAGTTTTTATTAAAGTGAACTACTCCTTTAATGAATCAATAATAAATAGTAGATAAAGACTAAATAAAGATGTTAAAAGTTATTTATTTTTTATTTCATTTTTAATTTAAAAAAAAAAAACATATTAACTTAGACAGGACAGCCTTCAAATATAGTCTCAGACAAAGCCAAAAAGGTTAAGAACCACTAGTTTAGAAAAAAAAACAACAGCATAAAACAGTTGTTAATATCTGTTCTTAAAGCTGAATCTAGTTTTTACTCTATATTGGTGTGAAACACACTTCAGAGTTGGTTTGGTACATTTTAAATTGTTGTCAGCTGTATTTGCAACACAGTCTCATCCCAATTCGTCATATAACTGACGTTTTGGACGTCTTTTGACCATTCGTCAATATACGACTATTCAGGGCCCCCTTAAACGTCGGTAGATGACGATCCCGGGTCGTCATACAACTGACGCTTTACCTTTAACGTCAGTTAGGTGACGAGTTGGGTTTAGGGTTAGGTTTAGGTATGGGGTAGAGTTAGGATCCCATAACGTCATCTCACTGACGTTTAAGGGGCCCTAAAAGTCGCATATTGATCGAACTGGTCAAAAGACGTCCCAAAACGTCAGTTATATGACGAATTGGGATGAGACTGCGATGATTTGAATCACATAAATTAACCACTTTGTGTAAAAAAATAATAATTCAATTGCCACTAAATGGCCACAGAACCACTGACGCAACTGCAAACCGGCCTCCTGCCAAAACTGTACAAATGTATGAATGAAAACACTACATAGCTGAATGATCCATTGAACATATAAAATGATGAGAGAAGTGTGGTACTTTGTCTATTAAGCAGTGTAAGTGTAGTCGAGATGCCAGATTCAGATAAAGTTTAGCTTCCTTTTGGGAAGGCTAGGAGTGAAAACGCAGGGGCTCTTTTTTAAAAAGCTTTGTCTCAAATTGCCACTAGAGACCTTGTTTTAATTACAGCCCTGGCATGGATGCTCACTAGATATAGATAACAGATCTAAAGCCACCAAGTTGAAAGCCAACAGTATGAGCTCTCTGACCGCTGAAATAAATCTCATGCTGTCTCCATCGGGAAGTAAGGTGTATATTTATCTGACATCCAAATTCCATCCTATCCTGCAATGTACGAGATATGAGACAGTCCACTGTGCAGATGGATGGATGGTCTATCTATTGTTTGATCCATGTTACTGAACTATTGTTTAAATGAAGCCTGCATTTACAGTGAGGAGGTGTAAAGTGCTCTGATATAAAACACAGTCTGTCTGTCCCTCTCCAAGCTGATTTAGTAGCTTTTTATTTTGAATCGCGCGTGTGATTACATGCCGCCTCCACGAGTAACAAGCCTTGCGCACACACCCGATGGAACTTTTATCACACATACGCAATATATATATATATATATATATATATATATATACACACACACACACACACACACATATATAAAAACATGAAAGCACACATGGTGTAATTATTTGAGTAATTATTTACATCTGATCAGAGGAAGGTTGTGGTTTTGTTCACATCAGACATCAACCAAATCTCTTTCCCAGAAAGCTTAAAGCTACACTGTGTAACTCTTTTAGTTTATTCTTAGCTAAAAACACTAAGTTCTTTCAAAAATATATGTGCTCATTAATGTATATTTACTTCGTTCAAGTAATAAAGAATTCTCGTGAGTGTATAATATGCCATTGAAAATACATACGGGTAAGGGGTTCTGACGTTGTCCCTCCATCTTGAAAGTACATTAGCCAAAGAGGGACATACCCGTTAACTCAAGCTTTGCTTTTCGCGTCCAGTTAAGCATTATGGCAATTGAGGTTTCAACTGGAAGCCATGTTAATCTTGGACTACATTGGCCACTGTTGGAGTTAAGACGAAATCGAATTGAGAGGAACAGAAACTAATATTACCTGGATGGTCATATACCTTTTCACCACTAGATGGGGGTAAAAATCACACAGTGTAGCTTTAAAGTGGTCAAAGAAGAAATCATATTTTCCTTGATCTTTTGGTCATTGTACTATAAAAGCATCCTTTAAGTTCAATGAAAATTTCTTGTTATTCCCAAAACTGCTTTTATTGAAACCAAGCTGCCAAAATGCACGTTTCAAATTTTGCCTCAGTACGACATAGTGTGACAAAAGCCCACCGATTCACGTAAACTCAACATTCTTATTTCCCACTAGATATTTTCCTCTATATCTCATCAACAATTTCCGATTTTCAGACATTTAAATACATATAATTAATAGGAAGACACTACATTTATAGTTAATAAAATACACAATTGTGTCTGTAAAGCAGAAGTAACAGTCCATTCAAATATTGAGAATGAGTCACGTGTCCGATTTGGGCGGGGTCTGAGCTGGTCGGCCATGATGGTTGGAGACGCTATCGGTTACCAGCGGCAACGCCTTTAGAACCCTATGTTAGAACCCCACAGAGACACAACTAAACATTCCAGAGCTCTTTAATTTTCGCTGCATTCACTATTTTGGCAGGACAGAGACAGATCTAAGAATACGAGAAAAAAGGAAGAAAGTAAAGCAATGCAAAAGGATAAGGCAAAGAAAAGGGACCTTACAGGAACAAACTCACACTAAGCGCAAAACAGCTGTATTTGGAGAAGCAGCATTAAGATATTTGTTATTTTGCACTAATAACAGTATTATTATTTTATTATTATTACTTATGTTGTCCATGAAACCTATATTGTCCAAATAATATATATTTCAGTTCTCAATAATATTGTTAAGCCATGTCAAGTTTATTTCAAAGAAATAAAAAAGTAATGAACAAGGCACCCAAACAACACTTTGCCATGTCCGTTAAGGCACAGCAAACAGTGAAAATCGTATACTAAAGGCATCAGCCAACCATGCAATCCAGCGTCTCCTGTCAGATATTCTCCCTGATGCTGTGTCCATTTCAGATAACCTAAAAAACTGTATTCCATTGTTCCTATGTTTTCCATATGTCTCGTGTGCAGTTACTGGAGGAGTTTTTAAATCGCAGCAGTATCTTCCAGGCATGGTAAAACAGTGCGGAATTGCGAGAAACTCCTCTACTTCCGAGCTAAAAACACACGTAAACAATCCTGTTTTGCCGTGGGAATCCAACCAACATGGCGGAGAGGGGAGGGCTCTGTACAATGACATCAACTCTTCATTTCAGTACAGTTTTTGCCGACGTGTTTTATTCATATCAGATACGCAGTGTAATTAGGAGAAGAATAAATTAAACTTTATAGTCAGTTCACCGTGCCACTTTCATGTATTTTGGGAAGAAACTGATGAATTCACGTGCTGTAATAAATCCGAACAGACAGGACTTTCTGAACTGCGGCGCAAACAAACATGGCAGCGCACATCTCACGTTACAGATCAAGATCATTTACAAACGGTTTAAAATGACAAAACACACTCACTTACACGTATTCTAGAATCCGAATAGAATATAGTTGACGTGGGTGAGCAAGTTTGTTACTGTTTGTAACTGTATAAAAGTGCTACATCTGTCATCCAGCGCTATTTTGGCTGTGGTGAGTCATGTGCCAAGCATGACGCGGTCACCATGGAAACATGCGAGGGGGGGGGTTGCGATGTCGGCTCACCATTGATGGATTGTCTATCAGCCCAACGCTGATTCATAAACACTTAGGGCTGCAAACGATTAGTCGACATTGTCAAAAACGTCGACAATAAAAAATTGTCGACAAATATCTTTGTTGTTCGAGTAGTCGTTCGATCTCACGTGGCCTAATATAAGGGCCTGCAATATCGCGATTTGACCGCTACGCCGATTTGGCGCTGAGAGTGTAAATGCAGCCCTTTATAAATGCAAGTGCGGTAAAAGAAAAAACAGCGCGAATTATGACGAGTGCAAACGAATCCGAACTAGCAAGGTTTGGCAGAGTTTTACAAAACTTAAAACCAACAATGCTGTCATGTGCAATACATGCGAGGCAGAACTTGCTTTTCACGGGAGCACAACATTCATGTTGGAGCACTTAAGAGGAAACATCCCGGCAAAAGAGGAGCCGGTGAGAATCGAGTGTTCTCCAGCTGGAGCTAACTAACTGTAGTGGTAACGTATCTCTTTATTAGATCATGCAATACTATTAATAGTAATAATATCATCAATAAATAATAATATAATTATACAGTAATGTGATGATTTATTTTGCATAGAATACAGCTTGATTGAGCTTAGGAGTCGGTGTTTTATTATTGTAACACTATTATAGTCTTATTAATGTTACTTGCCTGTGTTTTGTTCCATAATCATGAAGACTTACAAAAGGAGATGTTAGGAAGAATATCATGACAGTTACTTTTTCTTTTTCATACAGTAAATTAAAAGGTGAATGAGAACGTCTTTCAGCTCAATTCTCATGTAAAACAAAAAAAACGATTGTAATTTTATATCTATAATAATGGTTTGCAGATAAATATTTTACCCTTTTTGTGTCCTGAAGTAATGACCCTTTTTCTGTTTCAGTTCTATCAAAAGCAGTGGGCTTATTAAACGATGCTTAGAGAGCATTTGTGTGTGATTTGAGTTAAACTTAATGAGAATGACCTGTTTAGTTGGCTCAAAGTTCATTAAAACCACTTTTTCAAAAGCTGAACTGATTTTCTTTTTTCATATTATAGTAAGAATATGTATAACTCAATGTTTTAACTAATTGAAAAAGCTGAATAATTGTTCCAAACTTAATGATTAGCTGACAAAATAATCGATTAGTCGATTAATCGTTCTAATAATCATTAGATTAATCGATTATCAAAATAATCGTTTGTTGCAGCCCTTTCAACACTAGTCCATATCACTAAGTGTTCAGTGACATTCTCTGTTATACAGTAATGTCATTTTTTTATGACTGGATCCTGCAATTCCATCTGCATTATCTGCATGGTGGAAATGAAAGGGGCCTACAGACGGAAGACCATTGGACATCGTCTACTCTCTCATGAACCACAAGCCTGTGGGAACAAGCATGAGTTCAACCATTAGAACATAGTGTTCAATCATCTGTCAGTGAGCTATTAGGACTGAAGGCATGTCAAAAACGATGACTTGAAGAGTAAAGAAATCCGAACCTTGAAATGGGGAGGGCTTTGAAAGCTTGTGTCCTACAAGACTGTTTGAACTCTCATATACTAGAAATCACATACAAAATGAGACACAGAACAAAGCAGAGAGTGTTAGTCTCTTCTCTAATGAGCTGATCTTGAGCAGGTCTCACACAAGTATTGTTTGATTAATAATGCACTTTGAGGATCATCCCAGGGTTTTGATCTAAACTGTGTGGGCTGCTTCTCTGCGTGAGACGCGTCAGAACCCGATCCAACTGGAACATAACGAATGTGCTACCTCCAGTGAGAGGTGTAAGATAAAGAGCGAAAAAGCAAAAGCAAGAGAGATAGAGAGCAACAAGCTTCTCTTGTTCTGGTTCAAGACCTTGCACTTTCCTCTTTGGGTTCGATCCCAAACTCCCACAGCCAGGGGCCTTAAGCTCTTCAGATCATTCAAACACAAACACGGACGCTCCTCGGGGACACCAGCACACGGCACACATCCTGTAGACGGCTCTTTTAAATATCTGTGGTTTGTTTGGTCTGGAGGATGGATGCGAAAGAGTGCATGATGGGAGCCAAAGAAGGGCCTGAGCATGTTGGCAAAAGAGAAGAGCTGTAATGGAGCTGTACTTTTATGAGGTTATCTCAAATACAATAGATCATACTGCATATGCGTTCATAGCATTACACTGAGGACGGTTTAATGATTAATGCTTCTAGTATAAGAGGTTGTTATCTAGAGGGTTTACAGCGGTCTGAAGGTAGGGCATTACCAGGGGAAAGGGAAGGACACGTATGGGTCCATCTCCCCCACTGTATTTTGCCCTGTTTTATTTCCATCTGCCCACCCACCCTCTCCGCCTATGGTAAATTCCACATCATAATGACCTTCCACCCTGACACCAGCAGCCACTAAGCCCTCCATGCTGCCTCTGTCTAATGGACAAATACATACACACACACACATGCAAATAAACGTGCGAAAAACACGTTCGTAATCCACTACACAAACAGTCATACATGCCAATGTAATGCGTCATCTCTCAGAGCGCATACTAAATATCTACATATACACACACTAGGATTGTCATGATACCAACATGTAGCGGATCATGAAATATAAGAATTATAAAGTAAAATACTAATACAAATCAAATCCAAAAATATGTTATACTAACAAATGATGCAATATTTAAATACGCAACAAAAAAACTTTAAATATAAATATTAACAAAATACAGTAATTAATAAGTCTAATAAAGTTAAAATAATGCTATATTAATATGCCAGTAAAACTGTTATTAATATATAAACATTTTATATAAAACAAATATTAAGCATATTACTATATTTATTTATACAATATATAGTTTAATACAACAGCAAAAATGCTAAATAATAATATAAATTGTGTATTAATTATTGAAATTATTAAAAAATAAATATTAACAAATATAAAAAAAAGTTATGTGTGAGTGTGCGTGCGTGCATACATGCATTCGACCAAATCAACAAAAAATATTGACATATTAAAGTGCGTTTGACATTCCTAAAGCAAAAACATGCAATAATAACAGAACGATGAGCTATTTATCCCATATGCAATTTCATGTTTGTGAGTATAAAAACTCAGTCATGGTGTCATTACAAGGGCATGGCTCAGGCCCAAGTCAAAAAGCTGATTGAGCAAATGCATAATGAGCAGCAATCAAAGAGGAGGCAAGAGAATGGGCAGAGTATGAGCAAAATAGCATAACAGACAGAGATAGTGTGCATGTTTGTGTGAAGGAAGAGACAAGGCCATGTTGAGTAGCAAGCCACAGCTGGGCAGCTCTAGGCCGAGAGTAGGTTAGCTCAGGGTTAGGGGTTTGGGCGAGGGAAGACAATGCAGCCAGGCTTGTCAAAAGTCTAATTTATGGCTGGTCGTCCAGCGAGCAGCAATTTGGCTTACAGTCTCTCGCAGGGGATGGGAGAGAGACTGAGACTGACAGGCTGTTTGTGTGTAAATGTGGCAATTGGTGCTCATAACCGAGAGAAAGAGTGAGAGACAGAGAGGAAGAGAGAATTTGAGGGTTGTGTGGTTGAGATAAAAACTACTTGTATGCATGCAACTACAGCTAGATTTTTTTTATACACAAAGCAGTGAATAGCATACATAAAGTAGCATCCGCTGTTTGCAAGTACCCTTCCCCCAGCCCTCCATCAAGGTCATTACTAAAGAGTTATTGACAGGAAAACTGACTGGATGTTTGGAATAGTAAATCCTTGTTTAGCTTTTCCAAATGATTGTAGAAGAAACAGATAAAGCTGCTAATTAATCCAGTTACAATGTCTGCGTTAAATACACCTTTGTGAGTAGAGACAAAACGTGCTTCAGACGAGCTGTGGTCAAAGATATCGCTTGCTGCCATAGTCGGTGTCCATTCGCACATCTATTACATCACTTGCCCCCTGAGGCACCCCAATCGAGTTACAGAACAGACTACAATTAAAAACTGGTTAGTGACCAAGTACAGTTGAGTACAAGTGGCTAAAATGGCTCATGACCCTAAACTGACTCTTTCATTGCAATTTCATTGCTAATTTTAAGCTCCACTGAAATCAACAACAAGTTTTTGTGGCACATGGAGTTGTTGACCATGCACATGCTCAGGTTTCATGTCAGTTTACATGTCAAACCAAGCGTGCCACACAAGCCCTCAAAAGTGAAGCCAAAACGTCTCGATCGCCCCAGCCATAAACCCGCCTCCCCATGTTATACAACGGGACGTGAGTACCAACTAAACAATTAAATTACACTTCACATATCCTTTTCCGAAAATAGTTACTGTCATTTACTGTACTTTCTATCACTAGGGATGCACCGATGTGAACATTTTGGCCGATACCGATAATCGATAATTCTTTATATTTGAAAGCCGATAACTGATATACCGGCCGATAAATCAAATCCAATTTTTATGTAATTTTTGAGAGCCTGATTGCAAAAACAAAAGTCTCACAATTAAAACCCATTTCCCAATCACACAATTATAATTTTCTCATTATAATTTCATGTAGCCGATATGACAGCACATTTTGCACTTAACTATATTTTCCTTTGATTCCAATTATATTTCAAGCAATTAAGATCAATCATGTTGAACAGTGCGCATCTTAAGTGTCTCAGGTGTCAAGTGTTGAAGGATATAATTCATTATCAGCTTTTATATATCAGCCAAATTTTATCATCGGGCCGAGAACGATAACATAAAAATGAACAAATATCGGTCGATACCGATATGGTGGCCGATATATCGTGCATCCCTATCTATCACGTTAATGTAATTTCAAGAGTTTGTTTTTAACATACGTTTGTTTTTAGTTAGTTATTTGATGCTTTAAAAACTGTGCAGTGACCTCATGATTGACAGCTGTGATTTGACAGGTTCTCTGTGCGAAGTAGTCACTAAAGCACTGACAGACTTTTTTTCATAATGTTGACTATGTGGTTAGTAGTTGTATTTACCTTATTTTAACGTGGTATTGCAATCAGCATATACCATTGGAGAGCAACGGAGCAGACAGAGGCCCCATAAAAAAAGTGTGGGCGTGTGCTTGCGATTGATTCAGCGAGAGTGAGGGTGGGGCTTTACTTCCTGCTCACGACCGCCCGAAAATGCAAGTGCGCAGACTCAAGTACCAAGATGTCAGTCCCATATCGGGACACTGGCGGCTTCAGTTCTCTCCGATGGAAAAGAGCGAAGGGGCGTCGTCCATATTTTTTACAGTCTATGATGCAAACAAGTCTCTTTGAAGGCGGCAAAATTAAAGTACCAAACTTTGGGAGTGCCATTATGATGCTATCTCCAGAGGTTTTCTGGATCAAACCCTAATTGTCTTAGCCTGGTTCTCCTAAAGGGCCACTTTCCTGCAGAGTTCAGCACAAAGACACCAGACTGGAAGTTTCTAGCATCCTCAAGACCTTGATTAGCTGGTTCATGTGTGTTTAATTAGGGTTGGAGCTAAAGCTCTGGGTTCTGATTAGACACCTCAGTCTTATGCACGGTACACATTGTATTGTATTTTGGGCTGTCCCAGATGAAAGATAAGACTCAATCTTGGTGATTTCTGTGGTCGAACATCATAAAGTAAAAGAGGTTCAAAGATGGCCTTTGTCACAGTTTTGTGACGAAAGATAGTTTGTGGTTATATATGACTGTGTCAGATATTATGCATGATCTTATCATAGTTTGTTTGTGCTAAGACCTACATCTAT
Organism: Hybognathus amarus; assembly: GCA_030378365.1. NCBI lineage: Eukaryota > Metazoa > Chordata > Actinopteri > Cypriniformes > Leuciscidae > Hybognathus > Hybognathus amarus. The sequence continues at coordinate 100,316 of JAQIUQ010001222.1, read as the reverse complement.
TGACTAGCCAATAAAAATGCAACATAAAATGGTGTATTGATCAAAATGACATGGCATTAAAACCACTTTTGGCAAAAATTGAGCATGCCACAGTTGGCCTCTTTATCCTTAAGCCAGGACGGCATCCACATTCCATTTTCGCTTTCTGCACTTTTTTCATTGCACATAAAACCACAGAATGCTATTGCATTGAGATCTAGACGTTTATCTTCTGAATATGTGTCATAGCCTGTGATTCAATAGGTGTCATTAACTTACAGTCTACATACATGTCTTACCCAAGTTTGTTAGATTCAAGTCATACAGTGTGATTTGCTAAGTGACTGAAAGATTGCCAAAATCACACAGTCTGGTAACAGGCATTACTTAGTCAAAAGAAAGGAACACATGGATAGAAAGTTTTGATGACGTGACAGCAGCAATATCTCATCTACACTGGTTGCCATGCACATTTTTTAATGAGGTTAGTCACTAGCACAGGGGACACTTTAAGTCTGTCCTCCTTGTCCAAACATTTTAACCTATGTCAACAGGGATGCCTGCAGTCCCTCAAGCGACCAGTGCTTCCTCGTACCCCTCACTCAAGCCACTGTGTCAAGCCTAATCATCAGTGATGAGGACAAATACTGCAAAAACAACCCATGTCCCTGGCCCTGTATCATCTCCTTGATAGCTGCTCCAGCCTTGTGTCGAAAGAAAAGGAAAAAACACTCACATTCATCGCTGTCACCCTGAGTGCATTAACTCTGCTTCACTAGGCCACCCTATTAGATGGTACGCTTTCATGACTCGCTTCTGGGAAGCATCACACCCAATAAAAATCCATGCTCATTCACACATCCATACCAACTAACAAGGACAATCAGGGTCATGTGACCCATCACCAAATGAACTGGAACTTCAAAATCTGCTAACCAGTACAGACATAAGTAAGAGAAGGGAAGGGGAAAGATGATCGGCAAAGGAAGGAAGGTGAGTTGGGACAGACAAACCAAAGTCTATAGAGGGATTACTGTGATGGCCTGAGGGAGTCAATGAAAGGTGTCAGCAGAGTTTATATTATTACAATAATATTTCCAAATACAAATATTTCTATAGTAATATATTGCAAAATGTAGGGATAAAATGAAAGTGCATTCGGAAATGGCATTTCTACTTTTTGTCTGAAAGAGAAAATATATCAGCCAATAATATATGCTGCCTGCCCCCCAGGTTTCACTCTCATACTAGCAGTTATCACTGCATGATGTGTGTGTGTGGCGCTCAGCTCAATATTTTGCTAAAATATCAAAGTTCGCTCAAATAATATAAAATAGCCCTACTGTGCTGCAACATGGTGTGGAATAGACGTGCTGGGCAACACTGGAAAAATGACATTACCCTCTCGTTCACTGATCCGCTTCCCTCCTACGCTCTGATGACAATAGCTAAAAAAATGTATCTGTTAAATCTGATTCTGTTGCATAGAACTGGATAAAGAAGAATATATTGATAATCAATATTGATATATTTTCTGTCCAATTTTTGAACAAGTGCATCCAGAATTTACAATTCCAGCTGAGAATTTTTATTTTGGTAATTTATTCATGTGAAGGCAAAACCGAATTTTCAGTAGCCATTACGCAGTCTTCAATAGCACATGATGCTCCAGAAATTATTCTAATACGCCTTATTCACAGCAGCGCCATCTTTGATTTTTAATGAGAATGAAAGCGAGGCTGTGAGGGATAGACATGCATCTCTTCAATGGGCTGTACTGTTATTTAATGTGTTTTTGGATTGTTCTGCTCATGAAACACTGGAAAAATATCTTTCCAAGAAATGTCAGTTGACAAAAAACTCCCGACAATGTAAGCTGTGGAGAATTGTAAGTAATCTAGGAGCTTTATTCAGCTTTTTACAGCAGATGCCATTGGAAACACGGTAAGTCTAGCCCTCACAGCCTCGCTTTCATACGCTGCGCTGCTCTGAATAAGGTCTATAAGCTTATTGGGAGCTCAAAATTACTGTTTACTGTTAAAAACCGGAATACATTTTTTTCAAGAATCTTTGATGAAGTTCTGTGTGATGAAAACATATACACTGACACTGATATAGTGATGCATTGATTTGAAAAAAGTATTGTTTTTCCCCATTTTTTTTATTGTGCTTTTGCACTATTTAAGGTTAAAGGGTTAAACTTAATCTGTAAAAACACACTAATCACTTAGAAACACGTAAATGTAATCTTTAGCTAATTTCTAACTGAATACATTATTCATACTGTACATCAATGTTGTGATGCATCACTCATTGCATTTAAAACAACTGTATTCCGTTTTTTAGACTAAATAAGTCACTTTAATATAGACCATAGGAAAGATTTTAAATATTAATGTACATCCATACATAATTTTCCGTCGTTTCATCACACAAAGCTATCATTTCGCTTCAGAAAACCCAGAATACAGTGCACAAGTCATATGGACTAGGGCTGCCAAAACGATTATTCACATTAATCGCATCCAAAATAAAAGTTTGTGTTTAATATATGCGGGTGCACTGTGTATAATTATTTTATATATATAATATACACACACATGCTTGTAATATTTTCAAGTATATACTGTATATAGATTTATATACAATTTATATTATATATAAATATTTTATATACAAGTAATAGTTCTTTCTTAAACACATGCATGTGTATTTATATATATATATATATATATATATATATATATATATATATATATATACAGTATATATATATATATATATATATATATATATACAAAATAATTATACACAGTGCACCCACATATCTATGTGAAACACAAACTTTTATATTGGATGCGATTAATCGTGATTAATCGTTCGACATCCCCTAACATGGACTACTCTTATGAGGCTAATATTTGCCTCTGTGGGGTTTGACAGTCAATGGCCACAATAACCTGTTGGTGGGAAACAGATGCTTGAAGATTCTCCTTTGTTAGACAGATCACACCTCCTCAAAGTCTGAATGAAGACCATTCATCCATCTAGTTTGACATTTTAGATGTTTCTTTATTTAACTCTTGTTCTTGTGATGTGTTCCCTCAGCGATGTGGGCACAAATCTTCCATTTGCAATGTTTATTGGAGCTGAACTGCTGACAGCATCCTTGTTGGCATGTTCTTCTCTTCACAAAAAATGTGTCACTATCTTGCAACGTGTCTGCGAAAATTGTTCATTTAAACTCATATGGTGGCATCAGATGTTCTTCCATGCCAAAGTTCTCAGCTAAACACCTCCTCAGAATGTGTTCCATTCTACATGCAGACAGAAACACAACAAAGTGAGCAGAAAAAGAAGATGACGAATAAGGACTGAGAGATTAAGCACACATTTATTCCCGTCACAACATTTTCCTTTCAAACCCAAGCCCATAAACCCATCATGACACCCAACTGGCTAAACTCTGGCCCACCAAGAGCTTTTTTTCAAACACACTGACAACAATACATCCTGCCTGTACTGACAGGCTCCTTGCACCTCCATAAGAGTGTGTACATCTATGTGAGTGTGACAGTACATCACACTACACTTGTCTACGTGCCTGTCTCTGCAGCTCCATGTGACAACTCCGTCACATGCAGTAAAGCAGAACACACTGAGAAAGTGCGAAAGACACATAGAGCGTGAGTGACAGAAAAAGAGGGTGACAAAAATAAGAGAAGCGCACTCTCCAAACTGTGATTACCAAAACCAAATAATAAAACAACAGCTCTGTTCTCACCTCTTAACATTCACTGGCTAGAATGCAGAAGGTTCTTTAGGTCTCATTTAGCCTATAGAAGTAAACGCTGTGTTCTGCAAAGCTGTCACTTTCAAAGATGCATTTTCTCTCTGTGTTCTACAAAGGCTCAGTTCCACAAATGGCAGATTTGCAACATGATTAATGTCCCCATTAAGGTGGCTCATTATATTAGCACGCTATGTATCCTTCCTAAGGCACGAGTTGAGAAGGATTAAGTTTTACAATCTTACTCAAGTACTACACTAATTAAATAAGTAGTCACGGATGCACAAATATTAATATTAGCCAATTACAATAAGCTGTTAAAGTATTCTCATGTTATGGCTCAGTAAAATGGCCAATATAGCAGTTATGTTGTCTAAAGGTATGCTAAAGACATGAAAAAAGTGATTTTAAATGAAGTGAATGTTGGCATTAGATCTTTATAATGTATTATTTGATCAAGTTATAATGTACATTATAATTGATCATGATTTAATGTACATTATAATGATATTTATTTTGAGATTGCCTAAAGACAGAACAAAAACTATTTTACAGGAAAAAAGTAAAATTACAATAATGACATTTATTAGTCTTAATTAATCTTTGCTTTTAAACGTTAAACCATTGTACTTTGTTTTGTTAAATAATTGTTGAACCACAGGGTGACCTCAACGCTTCTTTTTCATAACCAACAGATTTATAAACAATTCTTATTACACATTTGGAAAGATGGTTGGTGCATGTTGCTTTCAAAATTTAAAATTATAAGCGACTCAAAAGTAGGGCTGTCAACTTTAGTCGTTTAGTCGACTAATCGGTCGAATGCCGTCTTGGTCGACTGACATTCTTATTGGTTCGACCAGTTGCATTTTTTTTTTTAACCAATAGAAAGAATTTTTCAATGATTTACTCCTTGATATTTATTCCTTTATAAGCAGTTCTTTATTACTGTTTTATAAATAATTAGCCTATGTTTTGTCCCCAACTTTAAAATGCTTTAATTTAGGCTATTTTTGTAACTGCGCCACAGTTTAGCGCACACACATAATACACTGCGGTTCGCACCTGTGGCTGGCTGGCTGCCCTGCTGTTTCGCGCTGGTAAGGGATGCTGTATTCATTCAGTTAGAACGCTGCTTGTTTTGGCTTTAGTCGACAAAATGTCCAGGAAATCTAAATCTTTTGTCTGGCTGCATTTTAAATCAAAGACGACAAGACTGTGAAGGGAGGCGACCGCGTATAGAGTCGCAGCGCTTACATTTGAAATCGGAACTCGAGCGCGCAAAAGACGTGAGCAGCCTTTTAACGGCTATATCATGCTGTGTTTTCTTAATATGTTTTCGTTTTTATTTGTACACTTGACACATTTGAAAATAGCCTAAATAATGCAACAAAACGAAAATAAACCTATACGCGGTCCTACAGCCTATTAGGATTGTTTTTTAGGCTATTTGGGTTTTTTGTGTGTTGTTTTAAAATGCCTTGATCGTCAGGACGAAAGTTAACCCATAGCTTTAAAAGTAAAGAAGAATATGAAGCCTGTATAAACGAGAGCTTTTGTTAGGATTTTTCATTATGTGGCAGATAGCAGTTATATTTTTTGCACCGTGTGGTGTGGTCAGGTGCGCGATTGTGACTGTTACTATAGACCGGACAGAGCTCTTCACATTTTGCAGTTAAAAAAAATCACTTAATTTTCAAAGAATTGTATTATTATTATAGTTTTATTTATTTGTGATGTTTTTTCGTTGTTGTTTTATAAATGCTCAATGACAATTGTTTAAAAAATGTTTAATCAAAACATCATATGTTTTTTATTTTTTTAGTCGACTAATCGTTTGCGCAGGATAAGACTTTGGTCGACTAATGATTTCTTTGGTTGACTACAGCCCTACTCAAAAGCACACACACGGGACTTGCAGGGTAACATTTTCAAATGAATCTAAACAGCTGTGCTCTACTCTCAGATCATATATTTATAACTACATCACAACTGTTGCGATTTGATGATCACACTAAGCAATCTCACATTCTCACAACCATCCAAGGTCAAAATTCATTCAAAAATTTACCAGGCAACTAGTAAAACAGTTTCAACACGAATTTTAACTCACATTTTGAATATTTGGCCATTGCGCAATTTCAGTCATCATACAGTAACCAATCATACTTCTAACACATTACCGCCAAGACTGATCTGTCCCCTAGAACAGTATGGCAGACTGATCTCATGAAATGGTGTATGTATGACACGCTAATTCTTATTTTTCCATTTTTGGCGTGCAATCAACACACATAATCGCTTTTCAGCGTGTTTATGAACGCCGTTGACATAACGTTACATTACTGTATATATAAATATATGACCTACCCCAACCCCGTCCCTAAACCTACCCGTCACTGGGGTTAATAGCATTTATGAGTCTCCCTCACCATCCTAGGAAAAAAAATATATCACTCCCTAAGATGTAGATCTACATTTTGCTTTGTTTTGCTCGTACATTTATCATTTATCACATTAATCACTTGGACATTTGACGCGTAGACATACACGCATACATGACTTGAAAAGTGGCACGCTTGTTTACGCATAAGTCATGATGTCATGTTGTGTATGGAGAGTGCGTGTCTGAATGACACAAAAAAACAGAGATAAGGGCTTAAAGCATGTTGACACATCCACATAAGTGTATACATACATCTGGCTTCAATCATGCGTGTACACTGTGTACTATACTGTATGTTCAAGTAAAGACGTTGTGATGCCAGGCTCTGCCCGCATCGCCCAAGCTTTTAGCTGCCCCAGTAACACCGAGTGGCGGTCGGTGTGCCATCCATCACACACCAGTGAGGAGCCTTTGTCCAGAGCAGAATCAACACCAGTGAGTGTACAAGTAGAAGAAAAAAAAACAGTGAGGGTCTGTACGGAACACAGTCACAAAACGATCTTTGTGTTTAAGAAAGAGGTTAAAGCCACTTCAGTGAGATGTGTGACAAAAAAAGAGAGTGAGGGAGCAAAGAAAAGCAAACATGTGAGTTATGTTATGAGGGCCATAAGACTGCAAAAGTGTTGCTTTACAGATCCCCTGAGCCAATAACTGCTGGATCTCTCTGAACTAACCAGGGGGAATGGAGCAAGTCCTAAATGTTGACCGTGTTGGACTAAAATGTTAAATGTTGACCATTGCCTGTGGCTTTGGGTCAATGTTATGTCATAAAAATGTAAAATGCAATGCTATATAAATTCAGATTAATTTTAAAGTGCCCCAATTATGCTATTTTAGTCATAATGTTGTTGTAACACCAAGTAACTTTTCCTCTGTGATTGCCCTACAGGTTGGAAGCGGAATTGTCCATTACCACTGTTGTAAATAATTTAGCCTACCACAGCCTCCTGTCGCATGTGCACGCTTGTTGTTTATCCAGCACCGGCTTTGTAATGGACGATGTCCACAGACAAGGTAGAGTATGTTGCATGCTTTCAGGAAAGTATGAATGTATTGCGACATCAGAAACGAAGAAAAACAATATAATGTCTATTGTAGAGGCCGACCGATAAAGGATTTTGAAGGCCGATACCAGATACAAATATTTGTTGGTTTTAAAATTCGATATTCCGATATATCGGACGATATATATATATTTTTTAGTATTTCAGAAACGCGCAACAAAACATTAACAGATTTTAATAACATTAGTTATTTGTAGTTATTTATGAGTTTTAACTAAAATAATGATAATGCATTTTAAAAAGAAACTTGTTTCTTTTATTGTCACAACAGAACAGACTGATGATAGTGGCATTAGCTAGCCTATGTCTCGTGACCAACTCAATGAGAGTTGCCAACAGGGACGGTGTAGAGTGCCCTCTGGTGGACAAGCTATCAAACTCCAACACTCATGACATGGTTCAAGCGTGTTTCGTCCGTTTTTTTAATATTTTTTAAATATTCATTAATCGGCCATTATAACTGCCGATACCGATAGTCTGGCTCTAGTCTATTGTAACGCTTTACGTAAAGCAAGTCAAATTTGTAGTTTTCTTATGTCTCGTTAGAACTACAAAAATTCCAGCTGATCTGGCAATCTTACATAGCGTGGTTATAGCAGCTATAGGACCGCAACGCAGAGGCATAAGTGGCTTTCCTGTTACCGACTTGAACCACTGAAACAGTTTTAGAATAATTAAATTATTATTTTAAGGTGAAAAATCTTACTTAGTGTTGCTTTAAGAGAGAATATTAAAAAGTCTCTTTTTTTCAGGAAAAATAAATGACGTTAACATCTCACAATTTTCAGAAGGCTGAATGTGTGTGCTAATACTTTAATATATATAATTTAGTGATTTTAATTCTTTTTTTTTATTATTTCAATTTGTTTGTGTATAACATTTATGTTTTAAAGGGGTGGTTGATAGCAAATTTTACTTTTTTCATTTTAAATAGTGTGTAATGTTGCTGTTGGTGCATGAACAGTATCTGCAAAGAGATATGCAAAGAGAAATGGTCAGGCATATCAAAATCAAGGTACAAACAACATGCAGAAAAAAAGAGGAGAAAAAAACACGTTTAAGAAATATATATATAAACATTTCTCCAAAACAATTGGAGAAGTTGTCCAAAACCTCTATTAAACCAGCATTAATCTAAAGAGTACTTTGCTAAGTACTTGGTACATGTTTTTGAAATGAGATTTATTTTGCCCAATCTGTTAACCCGAACAGAAGAGGAAAATCTCCTTACTGGGGCAGGTAGGGCCACGAATAACCCAGTGGACCCTTTTCACTTCCCCCCTTCATTAACCTCAACCTAGAGGCCTACCAGCCCAGTTTGACCGACTTAAACTGATCTCTCTTGGGTCCAGCATTCACTGTGAGAAAAAAAAAGAGGTGGAGACAGGAATTGAGTGCTAAAGAAAAGGTGAAGAGAGAGAGAGATCAAAAGTGCAGAACATGGCAAAGGATTTTGGTAATGACATGGGATAGCATCAGTGAGAATTACCTGACCCGTCCCGAGTGAACCAGAACGGTCGCCATCTTGAGCAAAAGATCCCACCTATAGAATGGTGTCTAAATGTCACAAACAAAAGCCAGCTTGTCTGGCAGTAAAGCAAGACAGAATGAGTACAGTAAAAGGCTTTCAACTTAATAAAAGAGTCTTATCAAATCACACACAACCAAGACTAAATGTGCCATGTGCACATTTAACAGTTACTCGCCAGTTGGCTGTTACCATTACAAGGAACGTCAACATAATGGGGTAAATTGAAAGAAAGGAACCACCCTTTTACAAGTGTTATACTTCTGCGTTGGACCTACACTCGAAGCCTCTATGCTTTAGACTACGCATTAGTTTCCATTTATACTTGTCTGTCTCATTTTCCAAATGAGCCTATGTGATTTTAACATGATGTGACACCAATCATGCACATAAATATGACAAGGTATTACCTAAACAAACGTAAGCCCTAGTCCAAAGCAAGAAATACTATTATAATCAGAGAAAGCCTTTGTTGTTTGAAGGCCTATAAGTCATAAGTTCAGCCATGTGGAGTCTTATTGCTAATGCTGTATCACATCTCATTGAAGGCCTCCCTCAGGCTCTCTACTGTGTGGTCACTATTAAGTTCTGTATCGCCCAGGCACCATGACTGCATCTGTCAGTTCTTTGTTATGAACTGAGTAGTTACAGCTATGTAGGACTGCATTGTTCTTCTGGCCCTGAAATCTGTTGTACAAGCACGTTACCAAACCCCTTCAAGTTCTGCTTTTAATGTCTCTAGCGTCACTTTTGGCTTTTCAGTTTTCAAGAAACACCTATTGAGATTCTGTAGCAATTGCTTAGAATCAAATCTTTCCACTGTGTATATTGGTATTTGGTCAATGCAAATGAGCTCACCCACTGCTCTGTTTATTTGGAAGTTGAATAGGACTTCTTGGCACTCTCAGACAGGCTGTGAATGGTGGATAGTAACTTGCTGGAAACAAGTTTAGCTGTCTGGCTATGGGCACTAATTAGAGCAGCATGAATCTGAGAAACGGTAAACAACTGGCATTTATCCTTTCGACTCTCTTTATAAATCGAAATGGGATTTATTCTTAATTTCGAGTGTTAAATTAAATCGTAGTATTCATAGCAACTTGATTTTATTTGACCATCAAATGAACCAGTCAATGGGAAGAGACACTAAAGAGGCACTTTAGGATAACAGAGCTCAAGTGTTCTTCAAAAGTAGAAAAAAAATACATTACCGAATGCCATTTAAAAGCCTGAAATAAAAATAAGCAGGATGCACAGAGCCCCTGTAGGATGGGCTATCGAATGACCCACCTACAACCAAGCATAAAAAGTGTGCTGGTAAGTAAAAAATAGCAGTGACCAATTTATGGTGATAGTAATTCATCACATCAAAGCAATTCCATCTGAAATGCATTTGGGCTGGAAGGGGGAACTGATGCAATGGTTCACAGGGTGCTGAGAGACCAGAAAGCCAGGTCAAAATATAAAAACAGCTCTGTCTGAAATCACTGTGATTTAAAAGAAAATGCATGAATACAAAGTCCTAAAATTTACACCAGGTCACTGACCAAACTGCAATGAGAAGTTCATGTCACAAAGCACTTAAACATATCACCAGAGGAAAACAATAAAATCTGTCGAGTTCATGTGTCGCGTTACTGTTAGATTAAAGTATCTGCAAAATATACAGAAATACTTAAGATGAATCAGCTATTCAATATGTCATGGAATTGTAAAATTTGGCTGAAGATAAGAGCGTTTTTGGTACGTTTTCAAACAAAAATGCTATTAAAGGGACACTACTTTTTTTGGCAAATAGGGTTTTACCATTTTCGAATGTATTCAGCCATTTCTGATATTTAGATGATATCAGTAATCAGACAGTTTCTGGTTTATTGACTTCCATAGTATTTTCCTACTATGGAAGTCAATGGAACCAGAAACTGTTTGGTTACTAATATTCTTCTAAATATCAGAAAAAAACCCCAGCTGAATGGATTGGACAACGGTAAAACTGTTTAACTCTGGGGAGTGGTAAAATGAGCCTATTTCCAAAAAAAAGTGGAGTATACCTTTAATACTTATGCATTGGTATAATTGGTGCTTTTGTTTCTGATTGATGCCTAGTCTTCAAATGGAGTCTGGAGACCTTCTTTCTACCTTCAGTACGTAAACACAAATCCAATCTGGCCCTTGGGCAAAGGTTCAATCAAATACTTCTTAAACTTACGTGGAGAATTTACTTGAGGCTATAAAAGCCATGTGTAACTCACAGACAACACATTTCCCTGTGGGTATAGCACATATGTGAGCCTGCTTTTCTTGCAATGTTGCTTGATCATTTCTACATTTCTGCCATATTCAGCCAGGAGAAAAAATGTTTATGCAAAATATAACTTGGCTAACACTTGGTCTCAGCTACAGAGTTGTAAGCTCAGCAGCACTGAAGGCTATTCTCCATTTGACCATTTCAAGCTAAACAAGTTGACGAAAAGCTACATAGCCTGCATGTCTATGGGAATTTTCAACTCTCAGCCTTGTACTAAAATGAACCCCCAAAAAAGTAAAGAGTTACAGACAGCTTACTTGGATTAAGGCGCATTGCCTTGATGGCCAGAAGATACGTCACATTGGTTTACTCCTTTAATACGGAGACGCCGTTAAGCGCTGCATATTTCAAAGAGTGCCTGAATAAACAAAGCAATTCAATACATTCAAACCAAAATAGTCTGTGCCATTAGTCCAAGCAGCCACACAAAGGCCAGTGCTGAGGGAAAGAGCAAGAGAAAAAGATGACAATGAGGGAGATAATCAGATGGAGGAAAAGGTCATGGAGAGGTAGAGGATTAAAGTGAAGAAGAGGCCATAGGGAAGAGGAGGAAAAGCTGGATCTAGAAAAGCAGCCCTCCACACATGACATCTGTATAACAAATTTTTCCACTTGGGTTTGCCTTTTCTCCATCCGCTCTTCTATGCTTGAAGGTAGAGAGACAGTAAATGTGTGTTTGTGTCTGGATGTGGGAGGAAAGGACAAGTGAAGCCCAGAAGCGAGAGTAAACCCGCACTTTGGGTCTGCGCCAACTAGCCGCTGTCATATTCCTTTCATATATCTTTCATTGGTACATATGGTTTCATATATATGGTTAACAGTAAGTTCCCTTACTATTTACGGTGAAAAACTCGTTTAAATATAATGGGAGATTTGTAGTAAAATACTGTTAAATTTACAGTTTTTGTAGAAAAAGAACAAGTCATCTTTACAGTGGAAAAAAAATGACATCCCCAGAGTGACACTTCACATTTGATGGTTTTCATTATGTAGGTTAGGGTTTTATGTTACATGTTGTTAAATGAATGTTTATCACATTATATAAGCATCATGTTTGTTATTATATAGTGTTTTGTATTTGTGTGTAAGACACTGCATATATTAGCATTCACTTCACCTTATATGGTTTTCTCATTACAACCATTTTTCTTTTTTTTATGGTTGTCAGCATTATAAAAGGTACAAAACAGATTATAATACTACATTAGGTTGGTACTGACAGTATATCAGTTATTGAAATACACTAAATTGTTACTGTCAATTTAATTTAAATTTGTAACATCCAAAATTGTACCATACTTTGTACCGTAAAGTTTCGGTAACCACTGGCGCAATTTCTTTTTACCATAAATGACACCTTTGTTATATTGTATGATCTGAAGTTGCTCTAAAGTTTTGGAGGATCCGCACTGTCCTGCTCTCCACCTTACAGACGGGGTCTACGTCCACATGTGGGGTGACGGCAAGAAAGCAGTGGGGCCCAGGGAACAAAGACAAGCTGATTTAACATTTTTGAGTTTAAGCCAACATTCCTAAGGGGAGAGAGAGAGTAACGAGCAAAAGAAAAAGAAAAAAAAAACCTAGACAGAGAAAAGAGATAAAAGAAGAAGAGGGAGGAAGAAGACAGCATATGTATGAATATATACAGTGTGTATCAAAGTAAAGTATGTAAAAGAAGTCGCAATATCTCACAGATTAAGAACGACTAAAAGAAAGTATTAAAACAAGACTGTAACTGAATTACAAAGCAGTTAAAAGCATCTCAAAATAAGAAAATGTGTTGTAGAGAACGTGCAGGGCAGGGTTTTTTAGTCAAACAATTAATAAATAAATTGTATTTCTTATTGTTCTCAATGTAAAGAATGGTTGTGCTGTTTAATATTTTTGTGGAAACCGCCACTGCTACTTTTGTTCAATTTAATGCATTTAATCTAATCAATAAAATTGAGGCAACAGATTACAATCAATATTATTAATTAAATTTAACTAATTAGAATTGAGTAATAACTAACCACATGAACTACTTAAATATTAACCATTTAAAACGAGTAGAATTTACACATTTTAAAAACAAAATTATTGGAAAAACATACTGACGTTAAAGATGATTTAAGAACTTAAGAATTAAGATTTAAAGATCTATCTTTAAGATTAAAATACAGTTTTCTCCTTCAGTGATTCTGCTTGTTATCAGGTGTCTGCAGTGTTGGCAATAAATAAAAAAGAGTTCTTAATTCATCTTTGACGCAAGTTTTTTTTGTTTTTAAAAATGTGTAAATTCTACTCATTTTAAATGGTTAACTTTTAAGTATTTCATTTGGTTAGTTATTACTCAATTCTAATTTGTTCAATTTAATTAATAAAATTGATTGTAATCTGTTGCCTCAATTTTATTGATTAGATTTAACATATTCAGTCGTATTTATTTCTACAGTGTGTGCAGTTTTGCATATGGGATCCTTCCACACGTGATTCATAAAGAGGTTCTTGAAGTTGCTCTCAGTGCACTCATTCAAAAAGAATCTAGGATAATATGCTTCTGAGAATATGCTCAGAAAACCATTTACGTCTTTCTCTTTGCATGAGTAGGTCGTACTCATGGATCTGCTTTAGCAGCCCTGTATAAGGCTCTTACAAGAGCTTAAAACAAACTGAAGACCAGTCTAACAACAACGTAATAGTTCCCATGCTCGGAAGAGATCTCCTGGCTGACAGTTTGACATGAATTTGCATACTCAGCATTGCGGGAACACTCAAATCCTAACCTTGCAGAAATGTTCTGGGCCTGTAAACCTGACATTCGGGTATAGAAATAACCTACTGGGGTGAATCAGATGCATGATGCACAAGGCCTCAGCCTTCTCTTCCCAACATAGTCAATAAAAGAGCAGAACTGCATTAGCAACGCAGACCGCAAACGCTTCATGCTAGTCTGATCCGATCCACTCTTCAATGCCAGACTTATTCAAATTTATGTCTTAAATTTACATGTATACATTTGTGCACACACACACCCAGAAGAGGCTTGAAGGATATAAGACGGATGTATTTGTTTTAAAAGGCTTACTTTGGAGACAGGGATAGATGCAGGTTGTAATGGGTGTGCTGAAAGGTACACAATGCTACAACAAAAATCGAACTCCTAACCATACCCAACACCCTAACAGTCAGCTTTCAAGACCAATTGTAAAGATCCTTCGGCATGCCCATTAATACGACCTGCAGATACCCACACTTGTAACTTTGTGACTTTACGATTAGAGATTATCAGACTTTGCATGCAGGGCAGTATTGGTAAAACATTAAAAAATCTTCTCATTAACTGTTGCAGTAATTTGAATGTATGACCTCTGGGCATATATCTCATTAAATACACTCACAAATACTAGAAAACAGCAATAACTCTGACATTTAAAAACTCAGTGCCCGTCTTATTGTTCTTTGTTATAAAAACCAATAAAAACTGTAATATTGTGAAATATTATGAAAACTTAATATAACGGTTTTATATTTTAATACATTTTTAAAAGTAATTAAGTCCCCTGATGGCAAAGCTTGAAATAATTGGATGCATTAGTGAAATTTTAATCAATACTTTTCAATCTAGAAACTCAAACTGAACAATTCCAACCTCTCTACGGACACACTGAAGCTCAGAATCGCCTTTGGCTACAAATGTTTTGTTTTACAAAAATGAAAAGAAACAATATCTATATAAATATAATATAAAATATACATTTCAAACATAATTAAAGAGTAAAAAGTCTGAAATAAAATAAAAACAGATAATCAAATTAAAATAGCAAATAAACAGAATAGAACAAAGATAATACAATATCCTAGTTTTTAGGAATAAAAATAAAAGATATTTAAAAGAAGATGCTAAGTTATATATTAACGTTGAAATCAACCAAGTTGCAGTAACAAATTTTAGGGGTATTTGTAGATGAAAAACTTTCATGGAAAAACCACATTGATTATGTGTGTGTAAAAATCATGAAGTCACTTGGTATCATTAGAAAAGTTTGTTCATTGGTAAATCAATCCTGTCTTTTAACTCTTTATTACAGTCTCTTATATCCTTATATTTCTTACTGTAACATTGTTTGGGCCAGTAATTATCCTTCTTCTCTTCAAAAAATCATTTTGACTCAAAAAAGTTTGTTAGATTGGCAACAGCATTCAATCGGTGTGAACCATCAGCTCCTCTTTTCAAGCAATTACATATTTTATCTATTTCTAGCATAAATATCTATCAAACATGTATCTTTATGTACAAATATATGGTTCAAAATCATAGCCTCCCAAAAGTGTTTAATAACTATTTTTTAATAAACTCTGATGTCCATTCATATTCAAACTGAAAAGCAAAGAATGTTCATCTTCCCTATTATCATACAACTCTTGGTCAATTTTCCTTAATAGAGGACAGACACTTTGGAATATTATTCCAGGTTATATTAAAACTAGTTTATCTTTGTCAGTATGTAAGTCTAGTATGAAAAAACATTTGTGTGACTGTTAATTTTTGTGACTGTCTGTTTTAGTAGTTAGATAAAATAGTGTACGTAGATTAAAGTAGATGAATTCCTATAAAAGTTACAACGGTTATTCAGTCAAGAGCATTGGTCAAGAGTGATTTGACTCTTGTTGTTAAACAGCACAGACAGTAGCAGGTTTATTACATTAAGACCCAATATACTGATACTGTTAAACTTTCTCAACTGTTTGTGCTGAATAAAAACATATCCGGCTATGTTTACTAGGATACTTACCGAGACGTGAATTTTGACGTAATTTTGTGTGAAAACTTGTGTGTAGCCTTGCTGTACCTAGAGTAGAGCGTTGGCACTTACAACGTACATTTTAATATAAATATTTAATCCATTTATGCGGTAAACGATTATCCACTGCTTGCTTGGATTCTTCTGACAGTGTGAATATGATTCCAGTTGATAAAATTACAGTTTTAATCTTTAATGACAGTTAAAACACTGGCAATGCTTTTGGTAGAACTCTAGTGAGATGAGGCTTTGTGGTACAGAATAGCTCAACTGTTCTTGATTACAGAGTCAGTGAAAATTAATTTATTTATAGGACCCAAGGTTTATTGAGTAGAAAAAGGATATGGGATGATGAAAAAAGTAAAAGATAAGAGAACATGAGGTGAGAGAACAGGTATCAGAGGTGAGGGGATGTGGTCATGATGAATTACAGAGGGATGAAACGAAGAAGGCAGAGCCCTTAAATCAGCAGAAATTACACAAGTTCCTACTGTAGATTTGCATGTATAAGTGGCACACTTCACGTTATTAGATATACATAAGTAATTCTTGTCACTTATAGTTATTTATTGACAGTAATGGTATTATAGTAACATTTGAAAGCGAAAAAAGCAGAACTGAAAATAACAACAGGGTATATACAGTAGGGATGTGCACGAATATTCGAATTTTCGAATATTCGATATGTAATTATTATTCGAAAAATAAAATACTATTCGAATTTTGAATACGTTGCTTTGCTGGCCGTAAATGCATTGAGTCCATGATAAATCCTAAAGAACTAACTCGCAGTTACAATTAAATGCTCTGGATGGCGCTGTGGAGTGTGTTAACAAGTTGTCTGTATTTGATCACATAATGGTGTCGTCTGCCTCGCGAAGTTGGGAATAAACATTACTTGAAAAGGATCTTACTAAACGGAATGACTTTTGATCAAATTAACTAATTAATCTGAGTTATGATATCATCACCATGAGAAATCACATGAAATCCAAACAGTCGAGTGAGGAAAGACAGCTGTTCATCATTGCATCACAACTGCAGGTAAGCGCAGCTGGACCCCGCGTGATCAAAGATGTTAACTTATCTAATAGCAAAATGATTTTGAGACACACTTATTTTAAGTTTCGTTGGGGGAGACCGGTTTAAGAACAGAAAATGCAAAGTGCTGTTAGAAACACCGTTCTCTGAAACGTCTGTCAGCGCGGCATCTTTTCTCACTCGAGCATATAAAGTGCTGGCGTCCGGCGACGCCCCTGCATGTAACGTTAGATATTATTGTTTTCTCAACATAAACGTGAAACAATATAAACACGATATTCAGTCATTTGCTGACTCGTGTGTATAGGTGTACGTTCTGTACGATATCTGACGCAATCTGCTTTATTAGGGTTTTTTTCCGCTCGCGCTGCTTGAGCATGCTTTTAATAATGCTTTTTTATATATATATTTTGTTTACTCATAGGCCTACTGTTTAATGTTTTCAACTAAAAGAAAACTTTAATTACTATTGTAAGCTTGTTGTGTATTGCCTAATTGTAAGCTTGTCCAGAAATGGTGACAAAAATTGCAAAAAAAATTAAAATAACGTCTTTTTCGTTAACATAATTTAATAAACGAATATTCGAAATATTCGATTTCATGAGTCCTGAATATCGTAATGCAATATTTTAAAAAAATGCCCATCCCTAATATACAGTAATCCTTAAGATAAATTTACTACTTTTTAATACCTTTTTTACAACCTTCAGAATTTTTTTTAAAACCATCACGACACTGAATTGCAAGTGTTAACCAGCGACCTTTCTATTACACAGATTTTGACATTTATAACATACAAAAATGAATAGATTTAGAGCACGCATTCCATTTTTATGTTTAGTGGGTTGCACTTGCGACCGAAGTGCATTAGCTCCCATCCAGTTGACATTGATTTTTTTTTTTTACACACCAAACAATAGAGGGAATGCATTGACATCACTTTCCCGCCGGTACAACCCCCTCAACCTGACTGAGTGGCAAAAGATCTGCTGCTTGACTGGATTTAATAGGGGAAACTGCGAAAATGCGACTAAAACGAACAATTTGATCAATTTAAACTAAATGTTGGACTCAATGTAGTGTTCCTTACAACTTACTAAAGATCCAGTGATCCATGTGATACTGACATGCAGCCAGGAATCGTGTCGCCTGACATTTATGTTTGCCTAATTTCAATACCAGGGAAATAAAAGCAATATATAGACCTACATAGGCTAAAGCAAATTTGCCTGTGAACGCTTTATATAAATACAATATAGGTAGGTCTAAATCCGGGTGATCACTTATATCAGGGTTATATAGCCTCTATATATCGTCATATCATCCAGCCACTGAATATGACATCAGCATCAAACATAGACAGAGATGAGAGATCTTTGATTGTGCCCAGATAAGCTAAAGCCCATATTTAAACGGACTAACACAAACACAGAATAGGACACCTGATAGTCTGAAAAAAAATAATACCTAATTTTTCAAAAATAATACCTCTCAGACTAAATTTAACACATTTAATGGCCTTAAATTTGACAATTTTGATTTATCACTTTTTAATACTCTTTAAAACCCTCGGACACCCTGAACAAGGAAGGACAGAAAAGAATATAAAGATTATATCCTTAATAATAATAATGTTTACTTTCTATAGCGCCTGTCAAGAACCCAAGGTCGCTTCACAATGTAATACAAATAGCAAACAAACAACAAGCAAACAAATACAAAGGCCATCTGCTAATGAGAGACAAACACAGATGGAAACAAGCATACACATATTGACATGAATCAAAGAAAGACATATCGTATGATTTATCAAAATACAAAAAAATACAATTATGACAAAGTATGTAGCAGATAGAGCTGAGGAAGTGAAGAACAGGGAAAACAGTAGTGAGGATACTAGATCCTTAGATCTACACTACAGTATAGTGTTATTAAGTGAATGTCCCCAGGTTTAATAAGCTCAATCAAAAGCTTTTGAAGCAAAAAGTCCAATAGAAACAAAAATAATTTAAATTCATTCCTCAGTTTAAAAAAAAGGTTATAGTACTAAACAAAAATACTCCTTTATGATGTATGCATCTGTCTGCTCTTCTTTTTCCTTTTTTATTATATAACACTTCTTTCATAACAATTGGAGGAAAGGAGTTAATCACATTCTAATTGCCTATGAGACAACAAAATCAACACTGTAAGAGCATGATGAATGAGCAAGGTCAAAGTCTTTACTTTCACTATGTGTGGCTACACCAAAATATACATCCAGACCTCCGACTTTCACACACATATGGTGGGGGGACACCAAAATATTCCTGATTAAAGTCAGTGAAGTGCGTTTAAGGAAAACAGACTATACATTGTGACTGGTAGGGCTCTGTTTGGCCAAGAAAAGTAATTGTAGAGTTAATCTCTTTCTTCATTTTGACAAATTCATGGAAAGTGTTTTTAAATCAAGCAAAAAGAATTAGTCTGTGTGCCTAATGGCCATTTATATGGCTAGATATACAGATCAGATGTTTGGTCTGTAAATGAGAGAAAAACCGCAGTCTCAGATAAAACAATGATTGGCCATTTATTATAAATGTGGTCAGTCTTTGACAATAATTCAGTTTGTATAAGATATTATATACCATGCACATAGAATTAAAGGATTAGTTCACTTAAAAAAAAAAAAAAAATCTTTTGGTGCTAATTTACTCACCCCAATGTCATCCAAGATGTCCATGTCTTTCTTTCTTCAGTCGAAAAGATATTAAGGTTTTGGATGAAAACATTCCAGGATTTTTCTCCATATAATGGACTTCAATGGACCCCAAGACCCCATTTACACCTGGTATTAAAATGCGATCTGTATCCAGATAAGTTATCCGGATAATAAGTACCGATTCCATTTACACCTAGCCAAATAAATGTGTTTTTGCAAAATGGATATAAATCCGATCTTCAACTCCCGCGTCATATGCAGATTTAATGGATTGCACGCCACCAAAAGCAACAGATATGAGCTGCATTTTAATGATCATCAGCTAATTTCAAAATCAAAGACATCAAGAAGAGAGAGTGGCAACAGCCCTGGTAAGATCATTTCGTTTCTTTACTTGAAGATGATTGTGTGTTAAGCATCTGTGACTTACTTTCACTTTTATTTGCGATGTTTGGCACGTTGCTGATGAATAGACGCTCAGCTGCGGTGATGCGTGTCGCAGTAGCGCCGTCATATCTGACTAAAATATGACATATAGCCTATATAACACGCTCTCACTCGTTTATTTTTTAGCATTTTTGGGAGTTGAATGAACAAAATGGCAAACAGATTTTGTTCATTCTACGACATTCATTTTAGTCGTTGAATGAACAAAATGACTCGAAAAAGAGTTGTTCTAGATTCCAGATAAGACCCTTATCATCGTCTGGTGTCGTTTAAAGCCCTTTGAAGCTGCACTGAAACTGTAATTTGGACCTTGAAACTGTTGGGGTCCATTGAAGTCCATTATATGGAGAAAAATCCTGGAATGTTTTCATCAAAAACCTTTTCGAATGAAGAAAGGAAGACATGGACTAATCCTTTAATATATCTGGGGAAATACTGAAACCATGAGGTCAAAAAGAGAACATCTGAGGATTTAAATTTCAATCTCATACCCCACCAAAAAAGGGTACTTCACAATCAAGTGGATACTAATTAAATGGTTACTAGCATGTTAACATGCAATTAAGCACAAAAAAGCAAAAATGTGTTTTCAGAGAAATTCCAATGTTAAAAAGTGGCTGTCCCAGAAAAAATGTCGCCTGTCATTGACGCAATATACGCATTATCCTCAATTTCTGTTCATTCTACCATATGCATGACATAACCATGGCGACAGATGTGGACAACTGCATAGTGTGTAACGTTTACAGCACACAGTTCTTGCTTCTTTCAAACATAGACCATGGCAAGCAGACTTTGCGACAAACAAGGAGAACTAAATTGAGGATCAATATCAGCATGGCGTTTTTGAGATGCTGAGAGCTCCACGTCCGCGACTAACTTGGACTTGACGGAGGTTAATAAGTCACGACTTGTCAGCTTTATTAGACAGATGAGCAAATGTACATAAAACAAATCAATGTTATATAACATTAGCTCAACATGATGAAATTTTAGAATATGGTCAGTATGTTATTCTAATTTTGATCTAGCTTCCTGCTAGTTTCGTATAGCAAACAAACTAACATGTAGTGTAACATAAATATTTTGTAGCATTTTTTTTCAACATGTCTTTCCTATTGCTTTATTCATTTGATTGCAAAATAAAAGTATTAAAGTCCCTCTGCAGTCAATAATTGAACACCCTTAAAATTAATCTTTTATTTAAATATTTAAATGTTTTTTCCTGTGAATATAATTTCTTTATTTGCTTTATTTAGTATATGCAGAACAATGAATATGCAAATTCGAAAAAATGTATCCATTAAAAATATTTATATATAATGAGATGCTATTTCAATACTTCAACCTTGATGTATTCAAATTTCAAACTGCTGACTGGTAGAGAGTAAACACCTGAAAAGGATCTGTTGAATAAGAACATGCAGGTTGTTCTTGATCAACGTCTGGCAGCGTTCCAGTATGGTGTAGATTCCACCACTGTATCAAACTGCACAACAAACACACACCTCTATGCACACTCAATCCACCGCTCAAGAAATAACAAAGCTCCGCCCCTTTTCCTAATATGCACACTGCGTCCAAAAGCAACTGTCCTATGGTATTTCTAAATAGAAAATACTTATAGAAGATCATGTACAACAACTAAAATAAAACAAAACAAACAGTGCTGGGGAGAACCGATATAAAAGAAGGCGATGCAACTTTTTATTCATTTTTTAAAAACATATTTAAAAAGTAGCTTTAAAGCGAGACATTACAGGTGAGTAGGGTAAGTTTAACTAGCAGGTATCCCCCAAAAAAAGTCCCAGTTGATCAACTACAAAAAAACTTTCCCAGTTGATTACCTACATTCAGATATGAAAAATATATTACAATTTTTCTGTAATTTAATGTTTAAATATGTAAATTATCAAATTAAATATGCACTAATTTGCATATATTTAAAAAAACTAAATCTGAGTATTGGATGAAGCCAGGTTTAAAATGACTTTTTCATTGTGTTCACATATTAGATGAGAAAAAAAATTACAGAGGAATTTATGGATATCTACTTTTGTTATACTGTAAATCAGAATATACTGCCATTTGCCTTAAAATAATTATTTTCGCCATGTTTTTTGGAATAAAATGTTATATAAATCAGGCTAGGAATAATATATTTACAAATCCCTCTGTAAATGTCTTCATAATATAACTAGGTACTGGAAAGACTGGAAAGTTTGGTGTATATAGGTGCTACTGAAGTGAAGATTTCAGACTTGTAGTATGAGAGAAAATTCATTTTGAGAAAACTGGCTTTAAATATTTAGCATCAGCCAATGAGATCACACATTTAGAGTTAAATCCCCCCTTTTACTTTCACAATTGGTTGCTGATAAAAAGGAAATACCATATTTGGATCAGACAGCATTGTACAGGAGAAAGAGACCTTTCTAAAGGTGTGTGTGATGACAGGGTGCAGATCGCAATCACTGAGAAGCAGGATGATTTATAACGACAACTTTTGAAGAATGTATGAGAAATACTAACAGATGCAAACAAACAAAGTGTATTAAAATAAAGACCTAAATGAGTATTTCAGACTTTTTTTCACCACAATTCTGAAAGAATAATAATGACAATGTTATTAAAGACAAATATCCCAAAAATCTCAAACTTGACCAAAAAAAGGTTGTCAGTAGCTTGTAGTGTGCTCAAAACAAACTACTTTTCCCCCAAAAAATGTTTGACTAGTTGAAATGCATTAAAATTAGGAGTAGCCTGACAAGCAACAGCTTCCCCAACAATGAACATGATGCTTTGAATGCTGCCAGCAAAAAGCAAGAGAGGGAGAAATCACATTCCCACTCTTAATAATAACATCAAATTTCTGCTCAGCAAGTCTGCCTACGGTGGTGTTTTATTGAATTTTATTGAATCAAAATCAAGAAAGCATGCGAACAGATGAATGCAGAGATATGGCTTATTGAATGTGGACAATTTCATCAGGAAATATATAACAAAAACTATTTTAAAGGTTCCTATATGGCTCCACATATCACAGCCTAGTGGGTAGTGCACAAGCTCCAATGCTGCCTGGAAGCGGTCTTTCTCTTCTCCATTAACCCAGAGTGTAGCGCACACATGCAGTCTTTCAGCTGCTGTCTGGCTTTTTTGGTCAGTTCTGAATTAATATGATTTTCAAAATGTCACATTGCACTCATTATAGAAATTACCGGATGGTGGGAAATAACCAATTAACAGATTATGGAGCTGTTCTTATATTCCAATATGCTGCCTGAATTCAGTTGTAAATTCATTTGAATGCTCATCATTGGACATAATGCAGTAACACTGGAAGAAGCCTATAAGGAGTTAAATGTAATTTATAGAGTATGCAAGGCCATTTAACCTGCTAATGGATGCTCAATCTGTTCTGCAAGGAAAAGCCTTTTGAATCAATATTGCATCCTGCTAGGAGTGGGCCAGATACCAGTTAAGACACACTTAACTGGTAGAAATGTGTAGAGATGTTGGACTGTTGTCCAACATCTTTTGATACTCAAAACAGCTTATTTCATATTACAAAACAAGTGACTTGAAACCATTGAAGTGCATTAAAGAAAAGAAAGAAAACTCATTCTAGTAAATGTGCCGCTCTCTAAGAGATAGTTCAATACTCAGACAGCGCACAGAAACAGATTTCTTTTGCCGTATTATTGTAAATGCACACACTTATGAGTCAAAATGCCCATTTTTTCAAGTATCCACCGTCATTTAGGTCTAGGGTTGCAAAGGGGCGGAAATTTCCGGTAAATTTCTGGAAAGTTTCTGGTAAATTTCCATGGGAAGTTAAGCTGGGGAATTTTGGAAATATTCCATATTAGAACATCGGATGGTGCACGTGGCATTTTTCTGTAAAATAAGCTTGTAAGAATACTAATGCAATGCAAGAGCTTGTAAGAAATAAAAATACTAATGCAATGGCATGAACACATAAATAGTAAGACTAGCTAAACAACTGATCTTGAAAACATTTTGCAGGAGGCAGAGAAAAACAGACACATGAGGTAGCTACAGTAGCATTTGCCTTATGCGGTAAATACATTTACGCTAGCTTATTTCCGCATCTAACTTATCAGCATTGCTGCTAGATGAATTGGGGCTGCACGTTATTGGTAAAAAATGGCATTGCGATATTTTATTTTTCCACGATATATATTGCGATATAAAAACAATTTCTCCAGATGACTTGAATAGCTCTATTTGGAAAGAAGTGAATCATCCTAGAATGACTGGGGTGGTTTTGTCATGAAGTAAATCCGCATAGAAACTAATATTAATAGAATGTTCACTAATGTAGTAAACAAGACTTCAATAAATGGAACCTTATTGTAAAGTGTTTCCGTTTTATGTCTCTTGAGTTCAGTGTTGGATCAGTTGTTTTAACCATTCATTAAAGTGAATTGGTTCAAAGGAGTCATTAGTTTGCGAATCGGATTGTGATTGAGGAATGGCATGGATATTCAAGTGTATTTGAATGGCATCTGTTTGTTTTAGTCAAAATTATGCTAAAATATACTTTCCTCAACTATATTTAGGTTCCCAATGAAGAGCCAAACCTCAACTTTGAAAATTCCCACTTTATTCCCGTTTATTCCCATAAATTAGTGCTGGCGAACCGGTTCAGAACGAAACCGGTTCAAATTTCCGTCACGATTTTGATTTTGCAATAAACCGCCATACCGGTGTATTTAATTACACAACGTTCGGAACGACGTCACGCTGCTGCGACCATAGAGTGGCAGTGCGCGACACTGTTTCAGACGTACCTTTACCCGTTGCACTACTGAGTATCGACGAGGGTAAACAAACAGCAGCGCTCTGTCACGTTACATGGGCGATGGATGCTGAAGAATTAGTACAACATGACAGTGATGACACCGAAGAAGAACTTGTGCCAAAAAGAGGAGCCGGGACTGTTGTTTGGAGGTTTTTTGTTTTCCAAAAATCCAACGTCGAACAAACAACCATTATGTAAGTGCTGTCCGGCTAAAATTCTCCGCTGGGGAGAATGACCCGGCAACACAAGCAAATTGCTCCAGCGCCTTAGCCGCAAACATGTCTTGGAATATCAAGAATGTATTAAATCAGCCGCGGATTCAGCCGCGGATTTAGCGCCTCTCCACATCAGCATGTAACACGGGGAAAGCTAAAGAAAAGTCGAGCCAAATATTGTTTCCATTATAACTTACAGGATAATCCTGTGTGCCAAGTAAGTTAGCACTTTATATTTATTTTATGTTTGTTCTGGTTTCGAAGCAATACTTTTGAAGGAATAACTAATGCAAGTTGCATAATTTTGTTTTAATTTTTTTAATAGACCTCAAAAGCAATGCAAGAAAAGATTTCCTTTTATATTTAATGTTCCTGGATTTGTACTTGAACTAGCAAAAGTATTCCAAGTTGTTCTAATTGTGTTGTTTAAAATAAAAGTTCTGTATTTTGACTGCAGTTGTCTTTGCATTTTGATTCCTCACTTCATTAGAATCATGAATGGCTCTTATTTGTAAACAGCATAATTTTCTGAGGCCATGCAAACCTGTATTACTAGTGTGGAATTATTCTACAATATTCACTAATGACAGTAAAATAGACCATCCAAAGTCAATTTACTGCAGTAATTCCTCTCTTAAACAGTAGAAAATGCATTGAACACCTGCACTATGCATAAAAAAAAAAAAAAAATCAAATCCGAACCGAAAAACCGTTATGATTTTGAAAAAAACGTGATATCAATTTTTGGTCAAACCGCCCAGCACTACCATAAATTCCTGTTAATTCCCTTAAATTCCCATTAATTCCCATGGAAAGTTTCCATCTTTGAAAATTCCCAGAATTTTGCAACCCTATTTAGGTCCTAAGTGAATACAGAGATACAGGGCTCTGACATTAAGCCTTTTCATGTTCTTGTTCAAGTAAAAAAAGCTGCTTGTCCGGAATTTGTGTGTGTGTGCTGTATTCTGAAGCAATATTCTCATCCGTGTTTAATCAGCTTTGACATACTTAAATCAGCATATTGTCATCCATGCACCTTTAAAAGGGCAAAACACCATTCAAACAGCTTTCTACGGATGCAAAAAACCCAGAAAATCAATCCATTTTATTTTATGATGGAAGAAAGTTTCAGAGACAGTGTGTAAGCGGGATTGACATAACGTGAGGTCATATTTATTTTTTAACGTGTGAACATTTTCGGACGCGAATTTCGGACTCAGTGTGCAAGGGCCTTTACGGCTCTGCTGTGATCTTTGTTTGGAACTATTTTCGCGGCTGAAACAGAACAAAAACAGTCAATATTGCGTCTAAAATGTAAGTGACTTAATTTTAACTGTTTATTGAACTGCTTTATGAAATCAATGTAACATTTTTCAGTCGTGATGGTGTTACGAAAAACAGCACTTGTTGTATGAGATTGCTAAACTGTATCACATGTTAAATATATTAGAAGTCCACATTTTGAGTTGTAGGCAGTATGTTATTAACTGAGTTTCTTTGTGTGCTGCGCTCATTTGTTTAGATTTTTCCTCAAGAGGCTGTGTGAGCCTCAACTTACAATAATGTAATAAAATCAATCGTTTTAGTGATTCCCTATAGTTATTTTTTTTTGTAATTGACGTTTAATCAGGCTACTTGTCCAGTCGGGCAAGTAAAAATCTCTTTTACTTGTCCCCAGACAAGCATTAATGCCAAGCCCTGGAGTATATAGATAATATAATATATGAGAATGAAGAATGTAAATTAATACAAAAATATCACATTACATCAGATTTTTTTATTATTAATATTATTATATATTAATTTAACTCTTAAATTAGTTCCAGAGGCTCAAAAAAATGCTGGGTTGCAGAAACAATTTTTTATAATATTTTTACATAATTAAAACTTATAATAAAAAAATTAAATGGTATTATTATAATAAATATTTAAATATTAATGTATTTTTATATTATAAATGTAAAAAGAAGAAAAAGAGGGGGAAAACATAATATTCCCTACATGAATTGCTCATGCCCTGACATAAAACTTATTATAAAAAAAATTAAATGGTATTACTATAATAAATATTTAAATATTTAATGTATTTTTATAATATAATGTAAAAAGAAAGGAAAAGAGGGGGAAAAAACTGAATATTCCCTACATGAATTACTCTCAATTCCATTGCCAGCCTTCACATTACCAGGATCACCAAGAACCAGACTGCTTAGGCAAAGATCATGCTGTAAGAGAACCATACCACCACCCAATAGTCTGCACCAGTGCTGTCCAACCACAGGCAAATGAGTGCTTGAGTATATTCAGTCAGCAGCGCCCACCACGCTCGCTGGTGTCAAATATCTTAAATTGCACCACCCGACAGCTGTGCTTTGTTGGCACAAATGTGTGATAACATGTATGATCTGAGATTGAAACTATATTCCAAGCAATTCAAATAACTAAACATCTTTCATGACATATAGAAGAACAACAATCACTGCTGTGTGGCAGTAAACAAATTCAAGATCATTATCTAGACAACTGATAGACCCAACGGGCCAAATGAGGAGGAACTTAATTACTCATTGTGCATTACCACCATACGACAATATCGGAACATGAGAGGATTAACAGAGATTTTTTAATTGAAGTCAATTTCTCTTACCAACAACTGGTCTTTTGTGCTTTCCGTGCAGCCTGAAGCAAGGTTCAGGATGCTCTCGGTGGTGTCACAATACAGTATATATGAACAACTTCCTTTTCACATGGAAAAAAGACATCCCCAGTGGAACACAACAGAATGCAAGGAAGACTCCACAGGAGCTCCTGCCATGACAACATCATCACCCCGGCAGCTGCTCTGCTCCACGACCAACCCTTCCAGAGCAAGACCACAAAGGAAGAATGTTTACACAGTGGAATAAAACTACAGATACTGTATACTCAACATGGTGTTGGTTGCAATCTAGAATATTTTCACTGATTCTAAACACACAAGACACACAATAATGATAGTAAATGTTCTTTTCAACAGACATCTGCAAATAATAATAATATAAATCATCATCATCAAATTTTATAATCGTTGTCCAAGCAATCACATTCAAACATCACTGTCTAAAAAGCAAATCGGTTTCATTTCAGTCAAAAACAGTGCTGAACAGCTATAATGAAACATATTATATTGTAAAATGACCAACAATCAGCGATGTATATTAGTGCTGTCAAACGATTAAAATATTTAATTGCGATTAATCGCATTAATGTCATAGATAACTCACGATTAATCTAGGGCTATGAAACGATTAATCGCGATTAATCGCATCCAAAATAAAAGTTTGTGTTTACGTAATATATGTGTGTGTACTAGTGTGTATATTTATTTTGTATATATAAATACACACATATGCATGTATATATTTAAGAAAAATGTGTTATTAATATATCAAATATGTATATATAATATTAATTTTGTATAAATATATATAAAGTATATACATGCAAATATTTCTTAAATATATACATGCATTTGTGTGTATATATATACACAAAATAATTATACATACTACACACACATATATTATTGTAAACACAAACTTTTATTTTGAATGCGATTAATCGAGATTAATCGTTTCATCGCAATTAATAACACATTTTTATCTATTCTAAATGTCTTTTGATTTCTTTTTGTCCAATTATTTTTTTCTCATTTTAATGCTCTTATCAACATGGTAAAGTGGATCGGCTTGCTTTGTGCAAATGTTTTTTACTGACAACAACATTGGCATACTGTGTTCAAATTCACAATAATAAATTCTCACTTTGAGCAAATAATCTCTCACACAATGTAACACTGTCCATCAAAAAAGGGTGAAAGAAATACTGACGAGGTCCTCATATTGACGAGGGGATGAGAATTTGCATCAGCTGTGTATGTGTGTGTGCTTGGCCATCATCAAGCGGTATTTCAGACTGAACGTGCTGCGATGATGATGATAGCTCGGTTCACAATGACAAAACACAGATCACTTTGGTCTTGTCAATGGAACCATTTGGCAACTTTTAAAAGGTAAACTTTCCATTCAGAATCTTATTGGCATCCATTTAGCATCTCGCGCTCGTCATCCACTCAAAACGTAACGTTAACCTACTATTTGGTCGGCTTGCAAGCCCAAACGAATATGTGCGGCGTGCCTTTTCCTAGATCCGCATCCGCACAAGCCTTTGAAATGAATGGGTTTCAGAGGCGAACACGCGCCGCGTCCTGTTGCAAAAGCATGTGAAAGAAAACTACAAAGTTTGCTAGGCCAAAAAGACTGTTAATCGCGCAATAAAAGAATTGACGCCATTAAAATGGGTTTAACAGACAGCCATAATATATATATATATATATATATATATATATATATATATATATGTTATTTATTTATTTTTATTTTTTCACTCACTTCTCACCAACAGAGTAATTGACTTCTTACACTATCATAATCATATTTGTCAAACTTAAACAGACTGTAAGTATCACAACCTACATTATAGAGCTGCACAATTCTGAATGCATTAAAATCACATTTTTTAGTTTCAAATGATTCTGAACAGACAACTATATAAAATAACATGTAAATTAGTAGAGATTCTGACCAAATATTATTTGATGCATTTTATTTAAAAATGTTGAATTAATTAGAATGAAATGGTTTGAATGAATGATTCAATGACTCACTCATAAATACATCACTTGTTTCATTACTGAATAAATCGGTATTTAAGAAGGAATGAGATTGTGTGAGAATTGTTTGAATCGAGATTGTGGTCTTTTAATGATTCATCTGCAGCTACACAGTACATCATAAACATCATATGGAACCACATTTTTTTTTAATATATAAACAGCACAATCACTATGGTTAAGCAGCAAGTCTGCTTAGGTCTAAAATACAGATGTGAAACCAGATCAAGAGCCACACCATCACTATTCATCCCACCTCAGTTCCTCTCTCAGTAAACCAAACCGTGTTAATTCCTATGCTGACATATTAAACCACAATGAAAAATAAATGTTGAGAATGAACCATGGAGCATGACATATTCTAGGTCTGCTGGCCAATAATAACTCATTGCTTTTGCAGGTATTATAGCAGTTCCTCAACAATTACCTAATGCATTTTTTCAAGAAACCACAGAACAGGGTGATATACAGCCAGGATACAAACTCAGCCTACAAACATATTACAATTAGAGACATTTCAATTCACACAGCTACAGACACTCTGTCCTATTTCCATCTACTGCCATTATACTGTATAGTGACATCAAATTATCTTGAATATGACTATCATTTCCTAATTAAACTGACTGACGCCTTCCTGTCCTGGCCCACCTCCCCTTTGTCCCACAGTGCTAATGTTCCGGCTCCAGGCCTCCACAAACGGCTACTAATGAGCCCTCTAATCAGCAAATGGGCTCTCAGAAAGGAGCTCTCATTAAAATCAGAGAGAAAAAAATGAAATGACAGTGGCACAAAATGCTACGCATATGTGAGGCTTTCAACACTTAATTGAGGACATTTTAAAATGTCAGAAATTTCTACCATTGGCCTTTGTGCTGATATAAAACAATTTCAAAGTGAGTACTTAAATGCCCATTATGTAAAATTAAGTTCTCACATTGTGTCAAGAATCCAAGTGATGCTGAATGGTGGAATTATGAAGGTGCTTCACAGTGGACAGAAACGAAGCCAAAAGCCCACTGTTCCAGCACAGAGCAGTTGATCACTATCCATGAAAGTATTGTGTAGTGTTTGGCAACTCCACTGCTGACTTAAGCGATTCAAAGAACACACGTTTCTCCTCAGCTTCACAAGTTCTGATAAACGAGCTAATATTAAGAAATAAAACAGCTGTGCAGATTAAGGCTGGGCCTGAGCTATATAGCTAATGAAATTATATCGCAATAATATATTTCAGCCTTTTGCCAACATTCAGCATACACTACCATTTTTATAGCTTAGGGGACCAAAAATAACAGGAAAGACAAAACAATTATAAAGCAGCTCATCTGTTTTGAACACTGATAATAATAATAATACATACACACACATGCATATTTAATAAAAAAATATTATTTATAGAAAAATTATTTATATCATATAAATTAAATATAAATCTATATACAGTATATACATGAAAATATTTCTTAAATATATACAAGCATGTGTTATATATATATATATATATATATATATATATATATATATATATATATATATATTAGTAAAACGTTCAATAACACATTTTTTACACTTTAAGTAATAACTCAAACAATTTATTGTGCTCTACGTTTTAAATCAAAGCACTGAAGCTTTTCCATTACAGATTTGCACAAAACGGTCAATAAAATGTTTCTAAATGTCAATAAAAAACTATTGCCCAATGACGGTGTTTCCATTAACCGATGTTATGCAACTAAAACGTCCTTTTTTCGAAATCTGTAATTGCAGTTATTCTGTACCTCTGTTCGAAAACTGCAATTGCAGTTATTCACGGAATTACTGTATCAAATTTACACGAGTTGTACTTCGACACCCTCGACAAGGCACAGTGTGGATGAACACAATGTTTGAGGAGAGTGTGCGGCTTTCAGTCCCTGCGCCGATGTGGATACTGGCATTCGGAATCACAGATTATTCTTTTTGGACGTATGACCAACATAATAGTTTTCACCTGAAAATGTCCTCTGATCAAGAAACATCCACTTTTGTTTCTGACATTTGTTTCTCACTGTTTCTGACATTGCAGTAAATCGCACTGATTAAATCTAACAATCGCTTATCATATCACTGCAAAACCGTGCAAATTATACTTTGTTCTCAAATTGTAAATGTTAACAACGTAAGCAAGCATTGCATGACTACATTTGATGTCCTACGTTTGAACCTTTCTGGATCTGCCATTGAATTGATAAGTTTAATTATATCAAGTGATGTGAGAAAAGGCTATAAATCTCCACCTCCAACATCCTCACACGCAATCTCCACACTCCAGCATCATTCTTTATTTGTACAGATGTGACGTAATGACAGAAAGACATGCTCAAATCTCCTGCGAAATTTTTTTTTTTATTTTAAGGCCAAATTAGAACCTGGAAATGCTATTTTTCCCGCAGTGCTGAATGAGAAGAGCCATATATGTCTCTGTAACCACAGCCTACAGAAAGGTGATTTATAGGCTAATGATAATAAACGTGTCTGAAAAAATAATGACTCATTTTAATTGTTTATTAATAAACTATTGTTTACTAAATCAGTGTCGGCTAAAAACATATCTCCTTCTCCGCTGTAAGGCGGATGCACCTTTCATATGGATTATAATCAGAAGGTATTAGCTTTCGTTTTGAATTTGTTGGTTTTAAAGTGGACATGTCAAGCTATAGCCTAGGCTATATTTTGTTTCAGTTCTCGCACTACAGTTCATCATAAAACCGCGCCTGATTGTTTGATTTTATTTTACAAAAGCACAAAGTTTACTTGTTATTTTGTGAGTTGACGCAAATAAAAGTACTGTAGTTGAGATTAATAATGTATTATTATTATTTTCTGTGTAGCCAGAAATTATAGAATATTTTAAGTTGTTTCCACTGTTGATACTAGGAAACTGCAAGTGTTTGCAACCGCACCTTCCTGCCATGCAGTGCATGCTCCACACTCCGCACACACAATTGGAAATGCGTGCAAATCTTGTGTTTATTTGTGATAATCTCAGCCCTGTATTATTATTGTATAACCTGTATTATGAATGACATTTGATGAATTGCTTTTTTAAATATGTAGCCTAATAAATGTTATAATAAAGATAATTACAATTATTATTTGCGTACGAATCCCAAACACACCGCGTCTTCTAAATAAAGTGACTGTAAATGCACAAAAATTGCAGTTTCCATTGCAGTTTTGCAAAATATTATTTTTCGAATTGCCTGAAAAACCTCATGTGAGCGTAAAAACTTTTTTGCGGTAAATGGGAGTTTTGCGAAATTGCCGTGTTTCCATTGAGCCTATTTTCAATTTGCAGGAAAATTTGCAATTTGTAATGTAAACGCGGCTAATGAGACTACAAACCCGAATAGTCCTTTTTACTGCTTAAATAAACTGTCAGTTAAACTTACAATATCTTTATATCAGAGCAAAACCAATCGCTATTTTTTTTTTAAATCAACAATTACAACAAATAATTTCATTGTGATCCGCTCCTGGCGATTTGTGCAGATTCTTTATGTGAGAATCCGTATTCTCATTACACAGTTTGAGAGAGCACAACCCACTTTCCTAACAAGCCCCGACTGAAGAGATGGCCAGAAGGAGCTTGTGTGAGCTCAGGCTGTGATGTTTCTGAGGACAGCTGCAGGGCTTCTGTCTGATGTTGAACAGAGAACAATCTGTACTAAGTGAAAGCGACTCCTCACCTGCTTGAGTACTAACTGAAATATGATTTGGTGCACCATCAAGCCCCTACCTGACCTCTGTGGGAAATGAAGTGACATGGCCATTTGGATACCTTAAGTAACATTAACAGCAGGAAAAGAGACATGTGGACATTCATTACATGAAGGACATTGTGTTTAAAAATACACTTGCTACTGATATCAAGGCTATATATATGCAAAAAATACTGTCAAAAGTGCAAGCTACAACTCGTATGGATGAACTGAATTACCACTATTTATGTAAGTTTGGAAGTTTGTCGTTAGGACAGAAAAGTTCCCCATGCAAATTCTGCTTGTGTTTAAGTTGGCCGCCCTGTGCTTTATGTAAGCAATAAGGTACGAGAGGCTGTGCTGTATCGTGAAATAAGTAACAGCTGAAGGGCGTTGTTAGGCACAACGCGAAGCGGAGTGCCTGCAACCCTTCAGCTGTTACTTATTTCACGATACAGCACTTGCCTCAAGTATCTTATTGCTTTTATAAAACGGTTGCCACACAATATTAAAGTAAAAAACAATGTTAGTGCAACTTTCTAAAAATCACTAAAAAAGTAAAATCACTAAAAGCCTACCTTCCGCTGGAAAAAGTAGTCCCCGAGTGTGAACAGCAACAACGTTCCAGTGTGTAAAATGCATGAAAGCTCAAATAAAAACAACATACAGTAGAACCGCAGTGTTGCGCAGCGATCAATAGAACCGTTGGGTGAAGCGGTCGTAGCCGTGTTTTATCGTGAATAAAGCACAGCTCTTGACCAATCAGAATCAAGGATTCGAACTACCCGTTTTATAAACATCTCTACTACACGTCAATGGACTTACTTTTTTACTTACTTAAGAATCTCCTTGTGGGACACCATAATTGGAAAAACACATAGGCTAGAGAAAAAGTACACATTCATTCCTCAAGAAAAATCAATCCAATTTTTACTCTTACTAAAGAATCCCACAGAAAATTGAAAAGACCATTCTGATGTGTTCATTCCATCAATAATATCAGAATCGCAGCAACAATATCATTCTCCATCTAAGCTCAATTTGATGGGATCATTAGGTCATATGACCCCTTATGACCCCTAAGTGCTCTCCCAAGTTTCTTACCTTTTTTCTGAAAGACAGAAGTCTTTCAGAGATTTAAAATCCCAGGCAGACATCTACACTAGAATGAAGACGACACATCTTGACAGCTTAAGATAGTTTGATTTCAAAAGAGGCTGATTCACATTCTGACAGGAGAATTGGTTCTCGCAACAGGAAAAAGAGATAGTACTGCAGAATAATTAGCACTCAGTGGGCTATGTTCACAAGGCAGTGAGGCAAGTCATTGGGTCAAAGTTGACCAATCACAGGCTTCATGTGATCAGCTTATACCTCTAAAAAGATTAAGGACATAATCTGGCTAAGTGAGGTTACACCTAAAGCCATGCCTACTCAAAAGAGCTGCAGTAAATAAAGAACTCTGTCACACAGACAGGGCCAAGTTCAAATCATGTCTGCACTTACTGTATGAATGCCCAATATCACAACAGCAATACGATATGAAAGGCTGAATTATTTTATATACTGTACATTTGCCCACAAAAGTTCACCATATTTCGCTAATGTGATGTGTGTTAGGTGACGGTAAAGGTGAAAATGAGCATGGACACTGAAACGTCTATTAATATTCACCTTCCCATAAAAAATGGATGGAGAGGCATTTGCACTATGATTAAGAGATTTTATTACCATTTTGACACCACTGTTAAACTTTCAGGTCAGAATGACGGGAGGTGTGACTCATGATTAAATTGCCTTTACAGTTAATGGTGCATACACTGGGCTAGGCAGGTACAAATGCTCAGATTTAATCTACACATACAATCTACAAATGCATTACCTGTTTATTCAGATTATTTTTCATTTCTAGACGCTGTTTAAAGCTGTGGTCCTGAAAACAAGGCACACGCTATTCACTTTTTTTTCTAATATCAAGCAAAAGGAGTCACAGAAATGTGGTAAAAAGGACCCAATGAAATCAGTTTTATTTTTTTTATTAATTTGAGGTATTATAGCCATTTTTTTTCTGTTCAAATTTTTCTAGATTAGGTTTTAAAGGTTAAATAAATGCTTATAATTTTTTAAGTTGAGTCACAAGTACTGTTACACTAAATCGGACTGCAGGAGTAATAATAAGGGGCTAACGCACCTAAGAGACCTTTTCATAGTTCCTAGAACTAAAGGTGGAACTAGAAGTACCCACTTTTTGGGTTTGCACCGCAGGAACTGGGGCGATTTTAGTTCTACGAGTGACTTTTGGGGGAACTAAATGAGCTCTTCCATCAGAGCATGATCTAAGCCAGTACAATAGGAACTACCAGTGACGTAAGAGTACACTGATTGGCCGAACGCACACATAATACCATCACCTGCCAATTTTTAAACACAGATAGAACATTTATGCAAAGGAGAAAATCCAACGCAACTTTGAGGGGACCAATCAAAATATTTCTACTCGGCTAGTACCTGGCTAACGCCAGACCACGAATCATTGAGAATGAAACGTGGTCTGGAAACCACATGTTCATTTTCACGTATTTGAGGCGTGGTTTACGAATGTCCAGAGCCGTATTATTGGGTGCTACGAATGTCTATCAAATGCGCCTGTACGTCTATCTAAAGCGCCTGTGTTCCCTCCCGTTCTGAGATTGGTTCCCTACTTCAGGGGAAAATTTGGTTCATGGTGTCCAGACTGTCTAGAAGTGCGAATAAAATTACGCTGCGGCAAGACAGCATGGGGAAACCCAGGCTACTCAGCTAGCAACACTGGACATAAAACGCAAGGCAAACACTCATACTGTTTCATAAACTGTCTACTTTCTTTGTATAACATTTCTAATGCATTGGATAGGACAGGTAAACAGGTCATAAACTAATGAAGATGGAGAATGGAAGCATTGTGTGCCGTACTCAGCACCGTCAAAAGTAACAACAAGAAGTGTGGCTTACATCACTTCAGAGTATCTGCTGGCTGTGCAAATGCATCCAAGAAAATGGCCCTAGGGGAACTTTTAGTTCTCTGGGAAACACCTTGGTGACACTAGAACTAAGTTCCTAGAACTACCTGGTGTGAAAGCCCCTAATGTTATCACCTATACTTCAAAATAAATTGAAATGTGGGCTTAAAAGTCTAATATTAAAAAACATTTTTATTATTATTTAAAAATAATGTTCAAATGAATGCATCTTCCATCCATTTCCCTGCAAAATTTATGGAAATAGACATTGTCCCTTGTACATTTCCAGCAGATTTCATCAGTTCCCATTAAGAAAGGTTACAATTTCAGAAGTCCAAATCTGATGGCATTTAAACCTGCTGATGTTCTCGTCTGGCAAGGCAGAAAAGGTCATCCCTGGCGATCGACTTAAGACAGAGGCTGGATGACAGACGCCACATGCAAGGATGAGAGACGAATAACATTAAGCAAGGACCACCCGTACGACAAAGAGCGACGCTGAAACAGAAGACCCGAGCTGAAACGATATCTTGTGAACTTTCACTTTTTGATCTTGTCGCTGAATATCAAGTGTTACTGTATATCTCTGAGAGCACATACTGTGACGTGGTGTCAATGTACAATGAATCGATAAAGGTGTATAGAGAATGACGGTAAAGATCTGCAGCTTGTTAAGGAAGGTCGTTTGCATCTCAATGGTCCTATAGCAGACAGTCTGAAAGAACGATGGGAGCACGGGGGACGAAGAGCATCTTTGCATTTAGTTCTTAGTTACCTGTATGTGGCAAGGTGAAGGGGGAGCTCTCAATTACTGTCAGTTGAGAAGGGACGACTGTGTATCAAGTTAAACTATGTAGGTCACTCGAATGCGTCCCGGATCCCCCCACACTGACACAAGACACCTTTATTGGAACCCCATCTATGTGTTTTTTCTTTACCGCAAAGTGCTACAGTGAAGTTTCCATTAAAAAAGCAAAAGGCTCTAACACATTAGTCAGTTGACGTCTGGCACAAGTTCTCCTACACCCTATCCAATAACCTTAGCATATGAATAATGAAGTTCCTTCTGTGTTGAAACCACATAAGCTATATGGATGAGAGTTGTGTTGAAGACAGCAGCAATTGTATAATCCAAAATCTGATTTGCCAAAGGGATTGAGTCGACTCTGAAGGAAATCAAGAAGTTGAGGAGATCCTAAAAGATGCATATTTTTCCATAATTAGGACCAGCAAGCAAAACAACTACTAATTCTTGAAACTGCTACTGTATAGCAAGTCTTCTGCTTCAACCTCAGAGTCCTCCCTAGGAGTAGATCAGTTTTGCCAGAGCGTCTGCCACAAATTAAGAAAGAAGCAAAGGAAGTTTAAAAATTAGGGTTAGGCAATGACACAGATTTTTTCCAAGTCTGATCCAATGCAATTCAGTTGTAATGTTAATTTTGCTTTAACATTACATCAAAGACAATTATACAGGACAAAATTATATTTAGACTATTTGAAGTATTTATTTGTGCACTAATCAAGACTACACTGGTCACATAGTTTACTTTTTCTCAAAGAACTCAAGAACAACTGGAGAAAGATTTTTTTTCCTTTGTTATTTGTCATTATTACAGTATTTATTAATATTAGGAATGAGCTTTTATGATAATTTTATTATCTCTTTAATTATTTTATTTAGTTTTTGTAGTTTATATTAGTTGATGGGATGGTGGTTAAATTTCTATTTAGCTTTTTTATTCAGTTTTAGTCAATATAGTAAACTTAGTTGCAATTTGCAAATGCAACATTTCTAAAGTTTTGGTTTAGTTAACACACATGAACAAAAAAAGAAAATTATTTCTGCTGTGATTTATGATTCAGCCGTGGCGGGTTACAGAAAACAATTCAGACAGAGTATCACGTCACACATCAGCTGAAACTTTGTCTACTCGCCTACCCACATTGCTCAGGCCACTGGTGTATGGACATTCATCCGATTTCTATGTTAATCCCAACTAAGCCTTCTTCACTGTGTCCAGTGAGGGATAAATAAAATGCATAAGATATTGGCCAAAAAAAACAGGCTTAACTGTGGAAATAAAGCTATCCAAGCTCTAACCTGAGCCCTGATTCACACAGCCACCTCCAGAGGGACAACTTAAAGCCAATGGTGTATTATATGAGAGGCAACAGGAGAGGTTCAGCAGCCTATTCCCTGTGATGCTGTTTGGTCTTAAGAGTAAGGAATAGCCAGTGAAAGCAGAATAAAAATCCGCTTTACCGAAGAGATTTGCTTGCCTTTATTGAGAGCAAAGAACCAGTAATATACCAAACCTTCTATTTTCCCTCAAAGAGAACAAAAGAGAGAAAAAGAGTGAAAAACTGTTTTAGAGTGCTGAAGAGCACTCCTTTTTAACGCTGTTGCAGTGACAGAACAGACATTTGGAGACATTTCGTTTTTAGTCTATTCTGCAGAAACACAATGATTAGCTCCACTTACTCTGAAACCTCAAAAAAAATCCTGCTCCCGCATTTTTGAATATTAAACATCTACAGAAAATCTAAAAACATGTGGTTACACTTTATTTTGGTGTTCGTAGTACAGTGTAATTAGACATTTAATTAATGATATTATTAATTAACTAAATGTATGTACTATAGGGTTAGGTTTAGAGCAGCATGATTCTTGAATAAATTCAGAATCAAAATTGTTTTTGTCTTCAAATGGAGATCATGATTTTCCCTTGATTCAGAAAAAACAAGTCCTAATAAAATAACATGTAAATTACTAGAAATTCTGACAAAAAAAATTAATTGCTGCAGACTAAAACGATTGAACAAACAGCTGTCAAAAACGAACAAACAAACTGCAGTCTTAAAACGATTGATTGATTGATTGTCTACTTTTTTTTATTAATGTCCCTTTTTAATCTTTAATCAAAATAACCCTTCCCTCTTGCAGCAACATCTCTTCTCTGATGATTCAGATGATGTGTTCACTGGCATGAGGACGGGACAACCTGTCATTCACCCAAATCACAGCAATAGCAAAACAATTTTGTCAATTCCCAAATTGACAAAATCAAGTCCTGCCCTACATTTTCTTGTTCGAGAAGCCGTTTCAATCGGATATATCACAACTTCAGTTTCATGTCAACTTTAAAGCAACACTTGCTGAAATTTGCACCTGCACCTTCTGAAATGTTCATTTAAAATTCAAATGAACAAGCAAGAGATGAGTCTCTCTACAGATAGACTCTCTATTCATTTTGATGTCAAATAAAAGCTGAAATAAAAGAATTGTAACAGCAGTGAAAACAGCTTTAAAACTACCCGATGATAAAAAGAAGCTTTCTTTCCCTCTGACAGATTTACACAGGCTGTCAATAACATGCAGAATCTCTAACTACACACAAATGTGCATAAATATGTGCTCTATTTGGAAGCTGACACAAATGGACATCCCATAATGTATTATTGACAAATGAGCACATAAACTGGCAGCCGCTTTATAAGTGTTGTGGAAAATGTGTCTGCTGGACTGGAACACCACATGTAAAATCCCACAGCTAACTATAACCCGTGGGTTCCAACACAAAAATAGGTTGCACAGAGAAAAAAAAAACAATGCAAAATCATTTAATAACTAACAACTGGCCATATAACAGTGCATAGTTAGGACAGAAAAATAAATAGACTTATCAGACGAGAAAATATTTCACAAATCTTTTGTTGTTGAAGTTAAAGGACAATCAAACAACTCAAATGTATCTGTCGTTTGATAGAAGCTCAGCCAAATAAGCTAGACAACAACAGGAAAACTAAATAAGGTACAAGAAAATATGATCTCAAATTACGTTAAATAACCCACTGCACTTGCAACATAATAAACTGTAGTTTTTGTCAACCACATTTGAATTACTGGCTGCTTTTGGAGATTTTGAACACACCTTCTTGATATTCAGCTTTGAAAAGAGATTTTAGTGAACACTAATAATGAATTTAATTCATCACAAAACATCCATCCATCCACTTCCGCTTATCCGGAGCCGGGTTGCGGGGCAGCAGTCTAAGCAGAGATGCCCAGACTTCCCTCTCCCTAGAAACTTCCTCCAGCTCTTCCAGGGGGGCACCGAGGTTTTCCCAGGCCAGCCGGGAGACATAGTCCCTCCAGCTGTGTCCTGAGCCTAGGACTTCTAGGTCTTCCCCGGGGGTCTCCTCCAGGTGGGACGTGCCTGGGAACACCTTCCGGGAAGCATCCGGAACAGATCAGAGCCACCTCAGCTGGCCCTCTCTGATGTGGAGGAGCAGCGGATCTCACTCACCTTATCTCTAAGGCCCTGTCCACACGAAGACGCGTTTTGGGAGAGTGAAACCGCTATTTTTTGAAACCGGTTCCTCAAGGTGGATAAATCTAAAACGACACCCTTGTGTTTTCGTGTGTAGGGCCAATCCGTATATTTTGTGAAACGATGCTTTCATCACCCCACGTGTCGACATGTCAGACAACAACTGCCGAACTGCTTGTATAATAATAATATAATATTAATGCGGCAGAAACTTCTGAGCCTCTTGTATTCCTTTATTTATTATTTACTTGAATGTTGTTGTTTTTTTTTTTTAGGCCTATACTTTCTTTCGTATGCTGCTTCGTATTTTATAGGGATGGGGATTTAAAGCAAATAATATTCGATCAATCGATAGGAATTATTAGATTATTTTGGCTATTCAAAAAATTGCACCCTATGTTCCACTCCTGACATTACATTTCTCTATAGGTTAGGCATATGCGTGTTATATCCATTAAAGAATGTATTCAGTTTAATATTTATGTTTAAATATGTTATTCTTTTATTGAATCTATGTTGATTATGAAAAGTGAACCGCGTGCATATGCGCAATAGGCTATCGAGACCTAATTTTGACCACATTAAGTTTTGTTTTGTATAAAGCCCTTCTTTGAAGTGAAAGGTTTTATGCTCATGTCTCTAAGTCTTCTTCTCGGCATTTTTAGTGGATATCTATGGCAGAATTACAGTGCCGCACACTGGTCTGGGATGTATACTACATCGTTTTCAGTCGGTTTAAGTGGTTTCGTGTGGACGCAGATATTTTCGCAGACTCCGCCGTGTTTACGGACTTTTTTTTGAGAACGAGGGAAAAAAACGGATAGGGGAAGCTCTGGCTTCGTGTGGACGAGGCCTATGGGATCGCCCAGCCACCCTGCGGAGAAAGCTCAATTCAGCCGCCTGCGTCTGGGATCTTGTCCTTCCGGCTCATGATCCAAAGCTCATGACCATAGGTGAGACTAGGAATGTACATTGGCCGGTAAGTCAGAGAGCGTCGCCTTGCGGCTCAGCTCTATTCACAAAAAAAAGGTCTAAATCACAAAAATTCGCCACAAAACAACTAATGCAAAATTAGTTTGCCTGAAATATTGGTGGATCAAACCAAAGAACTTTTTGCAAAACTGCGGACGTAAAAAGTATAACAGCATTAACCATCAGTGCACCTAAAATGAAGAACATGTGCTTGCGCATTGGCTACTCTCGATTGAATGTTCCAATATCCATCAGCCAACAACGCATTGGCAAAGTCGAGCGATTTACTTATTTGGGCAGTACGGTCAGGAGTGATGAGATGCTGAACACAAGGTCACTTGCCGAAGCCTCTCTCGGTCTACCAGCGCCTTTCGTCCATCTGGTGGTCAAATACCATCAGTCTACGAGCCAAGTGTCAAGTTTAAATGTCATCGTCATACCGATGGAGGCATACAACTCGGAGACGTGGAACTGACGGCAAACATTGAGCGACAACTGAATGTTTTCCACCAACGGCTGCCGGCTGCAAATTCTGTGAATATCGTACAGAGATCACATAACAAAAGAAGAGGTACTGCCGCACCTTGAGTCGAACGCTTAGTGGACCTGATTGCCGAACGACGTGTTCCATTTACCAGGCATCTGCTCCGCCTCCCACAAACCTGAATTACAAAAGAGGGGATGATGTGGGTGCCTGGACAAGACCGGAGTAGGATGCCAAAACAGAAGCCTGGTCGTCTGAAAAAGATTTGGCGCCACACGTTCATCAAAGACCTGGACACTGTGGGAATATAATGGGACGAAGCCGAAGTTCTCACATTTATGCTGGTGGTTGCTTGTTGCCCAATGGATGAACTAAGTCTAGATGAACTAAGATGCATCAGCCAGGCCTTCTAATCACAACACAACTCCTTTTCTCTTAGTGATGGTCACCTTTTTGTATATATTCACCTTTTTTTGTTTTATATTCAGTTTATTTCTGAT
Source organism: Hybognathus amarus (assembly GCA_030378365.1). Lineage (NCBI taxonomy): Eukaryota > Metazoa > Chordata > Actinopteri > Cypriniformes > Leuciscidae > Hybognathus > Hybognathus amarus. Next base: position 57,448 of record JAQIUQ010001222.1, on the reverse strand, counting down.
TGATTGAACAGCCTCAAGACAAAATAAAAAAGCAATAGAAAAAGCTTTCACGCACACAGAGAAAAAAAATGTGGAGATTGATCTGCTGGGGTGAAAGCCAAGAATGGGGCCCAGTCTGCATGCCAAGTCAAACAGCTCTCCCATCTCTACTCGGTATAGCAGCCAAGAGAGCGAGGGCAGCTAACATTTGACACCTTTTTCATTTTCAGATAAAGTATTGCTTCTAAAGGCATGACCTATTTTCCCCTTTGCTTTTACCACTAGTTTAAGTCAGATGAGCAAGGCTCTGGCTTTCAGGCAGACATACCAAGCTGCCTGCAGCAGATGTTTGCTCTAGAAACGTGTAAAGAAATTGTGACAGCTATAAATGGATGTCTCTTACCTTCTATGCTATCAGGTCATTATGGGATGGCTATATGCTGCTTTTTAATTTATTTATTTTTTCTGTAGCCTGAGTTCATCTGAAGTGAGACTGCAGCCACAATTTTGGCTTACAGTGTCTTTTGATGTCAACTTCTGAAATCGTTCATGGTCTGATGGTCAAAAGAAGGCAATGACCATAAGCTCTAGGCCGTTATTAAAGACAAGCCTTGCATCAACAACAAGTCCACTGCCCCACTTATGTTATTAAAAACAGGTTTGGGATTAAACTGGGTCAAGGATGGCCGATCTGCAGGTGATACAACACCACATACCTCAGCCAGGTGGACACGGCAATATCTACTGCACATTTACAAACACACAGGCTGCCTACCTCATCCACATACTTTGTTTAGAAACCATAACCTGCCAGAAGATTGTGAGGACAGACATCAATCAAATAAAATAATATTCTTGGTTAGTATTTAGACTGTACCTCAAACCAAGCTGGGCACTTCATAATCATAAACAAAACTGAACAATCTTTGTAACATGTACAGCTAACTAGAATACATAAACAAGCACAGTATTTTGGATTTAGCCACTTTAAGGTTCAAAATGATGTATTGGCACCAGTAAAAAAAATACATTGACATAGATATTGCACAAGTACACCACTTGAAAAAAGATGGCCTAGATTAGAAAAGAAAGAAAAATCCCCGGTCTTGTGAATTTTCACTATATTTTGGTTTCATTTACAGTCATTACTGCATGTTTTTGCAACAGCATAAACAGTAAAAAAAAAGTACAGACGATACATTTATTTATGGAATGATTAATTCCTTAATTATTCATGATTAATTAATATGGCAGGTATGGCAAAAAGCCCTGGTATTAAACAGATGCCGCTAGTACTCAGTTGAACTCACGGATATGACGCAAACATAAAGGCTGATTTTTACTTCTGCATCGGACCTACGCCGGAGCCTTTGCGCTATAGACTACGCATTGGTTTTCATTTATACTTCTGTGTCATTGTCCGTGTTGTACGCACAATTACACATGCACAGGGAGCGGTTCGGACAGGCCGTCGCGTAGAATTGACACGTTGTCACTTTTTTGGAGAGGTGCATTCTGTATGTGCTACACAGCCTATGATATAGCTACAGCGGGAGGTCGACGCAGAAGTATAAATTGGGCTTAACACCATTCAAACCTAAAAGTACAATGTGAAAAGACTAGAGAGCTGTTAGGGAAGAGAGAAGTGTGGAATAATACTCAGTTCAAGCCAAGCAACAGAATCAAGAATGGAAACAGCCTGAATAAAAATGTTTATGACGGTGGTGTCTGACGGGTGAGGCAGCTCACAGAACTACTCGGCTGCGCTCTACACAGCTGCTTCAGGTTTCACTGGTTCAGGGTCATTCAGCGAGGGGTCTCCACGCCATGCCATCTCCCTCCTCTCTTTCCCATGAATCACAGCCTACTATAACACAACTTTGGCCTTGTCCAAATCCATGCCACGCCAGTGTTCACTTCAGGCTTCTTTAACTCAATCTCTAAATACTCACCACTCTCTGATTTACTCTAAAACAATCTTGCGCAATAACTTTACTAAAAATAATTTAGAATGATCACATAATAAATATTGAATCAAGAACTAAATATTAAATATAGTCTATCATAACCAACAACGGGTTAATGTTGTTTTATATAGGGTTATGGGTCATTAAGATTTTTTAAACACATTTATTCATACTTTTATTCAGCAAGGGTGCATTAAAAACTTTCCCCTTCCTTAAAAGTCCAAACTTAACATCAATGCAACATAACTGTCATAAAATGCAAGCTACTGCGGGATGTAATATTCAATACTGACTTAAAATAGTAATGTAATGAGCAGCCTTGGTAAACATAAGATATTGGTCTTTAAAATATTTTGAATGGTAATGTAGCATATTGTTGTAGTATAGCACAGGCAGTTGCTCACATATTTGGTTATGTGGATGCAAAATACACACCTGAACTAGCCAGTCCAGTTGAAGATGACTTAAATATGAAAATGAAAACTGCATGACATTAACTCCACACAAGAGTGGTGGTGATGACAGCTCAGTTTGTTCCACACAACAAGAAAAAAAATCCCGATAGTATCTGTAGAAGTTAATGTGGCTTGACCATCTTTCCAGAGATGAAACGTGCTTGAATGCAAAGTGAGGTTATAACCTACAGCATCATTACACCCAGCAACATCCCACTACACCTTTCTAAAGAATTCACACCAAGACCCAGCACAAGAAGCACACAAAATGGTCTATATATTTTTAACAAACTATTTTTTATTTTTTGAACAGAAAGACAAACCGGAAAATGCAGACAGACAAAAAGAAACAGATTAGTCAGAAAAGACAGACAGACTAAATGAAATTACAAATGAATCAACATGTTGTGTGCCGCTTACAACTAGGGTTGGGTATCGAGAATCAAGTATCTGAATTGGAACCGGGACTAACTTTTCGTTTTTCCGGAAGCGTTCAAAAGTTAAAATTTCGATTCCTAGTTTCGATATTCACAGTCTGCCGACCGAAGAAGAAACCACTTGAACAACACTGATGAAGAAGCGTCTGACTGGAACTGTTGGCATAACCGCACGAGTCGAACATGAGTAGGTTGCGTCAGCGGTCCAAAGTGTGGCTTCACTTTTCTAAAAATAAGGAAATATCGGCAAAATGCAAAATTTGTGACAAAAGGAGTATTTGTGAGAGAAGGAGTATTTCCTTCAGAAAGGAGTATTTCCTTCAGAAAGACCGTTGGTTAGCAAGGTTAGCTAAACTTTTTTGACCCTGCCTCTTAAAAGAATAGGAATCGAGAATCGTTAGGAACCGGAATCGAAACAAGGAATCGGAATAGGAATCAGAATCGTTCGAATTCAAACGATACTCAACCCTACTTACAACATGTAGCCGCTTTTCCACAGATGGGCCAGTAGCCTATGAGCAAGGGCTACAGTAACAATAGCCACGTTTCCACTGCCGGGCCAGGGCCGAGCCGTGCTAGTGCGTGCCAGGGCCAGTCGCGTTTCCATTGTCACTTCCGGGGCTTGATCGGGGCTTACTCCGGGCCAACGGCCAGGCATCTTCAGGCCCGCAAATACCTTGGGCCAGAGCGGGCCAGCCCGGGCTAGAGGCGTGCTCAAGGTAAAAGGCGGAGTTTATCTGTGTTATGGAACGTTATGATCTGAAGCAAAATGCTCATTTCATTTTTTATATTGCGCCAAAAAAAAACTGGTCTGTCAAGGATACCACAGCCCTTCTGAGCATTTGGCAGAAGAAAGGGTACGACGTGAATTTGACCGCGTGTGAAGAGAACGAGGATGTTACAAAATACATCGATTGCTGAACTTTCTAAGCGAAACATTCAGAAAGCAACGTATCAAGTTCAGGAAAAAATTTAAAAAAAACTTGCGGGCGCAGTATTGACAAGGTGATTAAAATGCACAATGGACAAAGCGGAGTTCAGAAAAGGATTTTTCCATGGTTCAACTTGGGCTACTGGCTCGGCAGTGGAAACGCAGGCCCGGTGCTTGAGGCCCAAGGCCACTGGCTCGGCTCGGCTCGCTATTAGCTCTGGCCCAGCCTTAGCCAAGCAGTGGAAATGCGGCTAATGTGCCGGGAGGGGCTAATAGTCTCGAACCTCAGAGCAGGGTGCCCAAAATCATGTTGCGTTTACACTGTCGGGCCAGTCACTACCCTAAACACGCCTAGAGCGTCTCTATAGAACGAAGTCACACAACCATACCGTTTCATTAAACTTGTGTTTAACATTTCACATAAAAAGAGACAAACCTATTCAGTAGCACTTTTTGTTAGTAGCCATATGCCTAAAAAAAAACAAAAACATTCTATTAAAGTGTGTCCAAGTGTTTTAGCCTACTAAAAAAAGCCCAGGAGCTTTTCTAAGAAAGTCAGGCAGGAGGTAATTGAGGACAATTTGCAGAATACGCTTTGGTTGCTACAATCTCCATTCATGTTGTTCTGTAAACACTTGTACAAAGCAAACTATATAAGCTGCAAACAGCATGGGCTGACAAGCAAGTTCACAATAGCCCAAAAAATATCACAGGCCGGTATTTTCACGATTGAATTAAATGACAACAGCTACTTTCTGGGTTTGTTATATAGCTATTTAGTGGTACAAATAGTCATCTGGTGTAACTGATGGCGTAAATATCAAAGGCATAATAAAAGAAAAATGATCATGAGGTGTGGCACAACATCGCTGCCAGACCCTCAGCTCCTGGAAACGGTTCAGATGAATTTCTCAAGCATAAATGTTTATAAAAAAAGACCTCCTAAAAAGTAGAATTCCTTTTTCACAGTAACAGTTTCATAGTAAAATCAGATTCAAGATCATTTCAATGACTCAGTCCTCTCAGACAAAATTATGCCAAGGTAATCTGCCAAAATGCCTTACTTTTAAAACACAATACAATTCAAACTAATATATAAAGCACAAAATGATGCAGAGTGTAAATAAAGTTTCTTGAAGAAAAAAAAACATGACCTAAATTTCCTTTCAATATTGAGTGGTGGCACTCCCATATCCCCCAGGCTTTTGATTTTCTGCCAACTCACTTGTCATCCATTTTAGTCTATCTATAGAAGTTATACATTACCTAAGATGACTCAAAATGGAAGTGATGATGTGTACATTTTCTGCCATTGAATCATGCCTTTTATCAATACATCTGACTTGCATTTTTCAGAAGAATTCTCTTTTGTCCACAAATCCAACTCAAAACAAGTTTTAAACAACCACATTTCTCTAATGCAACCGAAACTAAAAACGAGCGTTGTGCACCTCCCATTGACAGAATAGTTCAACACATTTCTCATACCATTCCAAGATTACAATTGAGCAGATCTGCAAAATTGAGGAATGACTTGCAGTTCCATAGTGCTCAAGTCAAAGGGTTTTCTGACTAGGCTTTTGGTTAAATGCCCAATATATGCTTAATATGTTTTCACGTCTTACTCAATGACATAAAACACATCAGTCCTCCCTTCCCCCACTCATGATTTGTAAGCTTTTACTTGCAGGTTGTTGCTAACAAATGGCAAAATGAGACTAGAGGCTGTCAGGGACATTAAATGCCATCACATCAGGAATACTCATCTACTCACCAGTCTACTTTTATAGTCGTGTTGTGTTTATACTCACTCTCTTGCAAACTACTCTAAATCAAACTTTTCAACTTGAAGATTGAAAGAAGCCATGCGACCTTGGTTAAGTTTGTTTATATCCTACTTGTATCCGTTTGCTTCAGGCAACTGCATTAAGGCTTCAAAATACAAATATTAACTACGTATATGAACAAAAATTTGTAAAAATCCTAAACCTTTCTTGATCACAGAGCTTATTTTCTAGCCTGGCTGCGCCCTCCTACGCACTTCCGCTCAATTTCATTTTCCTTCAGTACTACGTCTGGGATCGCTCCATAGCCTTAGGTTTCCAGAAATCATTTTTTTGTAGGACCAATCAGCGAATAGAGGGAGTGGCTGAGAACGATGACGTTGATGTAGCGCGCGTCAGTTTGAGTTTGGCAGCGGAGAAAGACGTGAGAAATGCTATTCGGTCAGTTGTTGGAAAAGAAACTGCCGAATATACAGAATTTAAAGCCGGATTGTTATCGTCTCACCTCTTGTTGCACTAACGGAGGATCAAGTGAAGGAGGCGGAAACGTTGGAAGTTCGTGCTGGGCAGCGCTCGGTGTGCATGCACGATGACCGTGACATTTTGAACGGACGCTGTAGCCTGGTGTTCGGAAGCCCTGAGTCCTGGCTGCTAAACTGTTGTTGAATATGCACTCAGGAATCATGTCTAGGGCCCTATAAAATCCGTTTTTATTTTTTCTCAAATTCCATTTTATTTTTTCCCAAATTCCGCTTTTTCCGTTTTAATTTTTGCAAATTCCGTTTTTTCCATTTTAATTTTTGGGAATTCATTTTTTTTACCCTTTACTGTTATTTTAGTTGTAAAAAGAGTGTGCTTTTTATTCCGTGATCGCAGAAATTATAGGGCCCTACATGTCAGCTCATATTCCCAACAGTAAATTTACGGATTCTTGTGATGAATAGAACACTTTGAGCCCCTTTGTCTACTCGCGCAGGAGGTTGGTGTCAGTTTTACATGTTGTAAATCATACAAATTGGTTGTAATTTTTTTTAAATAACTGTCATAAATAAAAAATGTGAAAACCCATACTTTGAAGACCATATTTTCAGTTTTAGATGGTTGATTTGTTTTAATAAAAAATGCCATATAAAAATGTACAAACCACAGTCTATGGTACAAACACATACTTTGAAGACCATAATTAAGCTAATTAAGAAACAATAAGACGTTATATGAAAAGTTGTTATTTATTACACATATACAGATCATTCAGTGTAACTGTTACAGCATTTGCGGCAGATCAGAAATGACCGCAGCGGCGTCTGCATATTTGTAATGATTAGACACGGCTGAATGAATACAACCGTTGAATGAATACATCGCTGTCCTTCGTGTCAAATATACATTTCGAATTAATAGTTGTTCCTAGATTAACAAAACCTGCAGGTCTCGTTGACTGAAATCCTATTGTAAACATAATCCTTTGATATTCGGACTTGCTGTTTCCAGCCGTTTCGGCGCATGATATACGTCACTCACGACCACACGTTAGCGATTGGCTATGGCAGATCCTGAGTGACTCTGGGCAGATCCAATAGTTTTGAACTTTAACAGTGAACCCGCCTACAAGGAAGGAAACGTTTCTCAATGGAGGGGGCCAGACTCTATGTACAAATGAAATGTACTGAGAGTCTGGTTGAACTCAGGCTACTTATTTTCTGCAATAATACAAAACTCAATGGAAATATCCTGTTGGCTTTTTGTCCAGGGAACCAGGGTGATGACAACTTACCAGTTTGTCAACAAAATCCTACAGCACTCTAAGACATAATAATGATTTTTTTTACTTGATACTACAGAAGAACACAAAAATGTTTGTTGTTCTCACAGATACTAAATCTAAAACCATGCTATCTATACACAGTGGGAGGAATTAGGCTAGAGGTAACCATTTGTATCTGTACTGTGGAGTTACAATCTAACACATTCAGTCCTTGACAGCTACAAAAGATCTAGCACCTGCTACACACTTTGTTGTTAACCAAAGATTCATAAATACATCCGAATCTACAAATCACAACATCCAACGTTATTCTATATATAGTTTAATTTCATATTAGGCTAAGAGTACCTCCAGTCAGTGAATTGGAACATATTCTTTGTACCATTTACAAAGCAAAAAATAAACCAGCACATTTCCAAGCCAAAGAGCAACAGGAAGGAAGCCACTGAACCCAGATTAAAAGGCTGTCTGAGATTTAGGGCTGTTAATTAGTGTGAAGTGTGGCTTTTCAAAAAAAAAGCCTCTCGAGACTCTGTTCTAATAAAGGCTGGTATATACTTTTGTCTTGCCCTCATACCGCCCTTTGCGGTCGTATATGTGTGAGGCGTCGCGCAGGGGGCGATTTTGGTACATAAGGCCAGACCTCAGCTGAATTCTCTGGTCCTCATTTGACACGTAGACCACATAAACAAACCAATAACAGCAACCAAAGACAAAAAAGATCAAATACAGTTGGGAGCTAGCCTGAAAGAAAAGGACAGTGAAAGACAGAGAGAGCTTTTTGTAAATAGACAAACTGACGGAGTGTGTGTGCGCGTGTATCTGTGTGCATGCAGGTCCATGATGATTGTGTGGGCAATGTTACTCTCAAAGGGGCCAGAACAGCACTGGGTGATGTTCTACGGGGTGATCATACTGAGTGGCGAATAAATTCATGTTTCATAGGACAGTGGTTGTGCTTCTCAGAACTGAAGCCGCACTGCCCTCGCAACGTTTCGACCAAAGTCAAAGTTCAGTTTTGGCATTTGCCACCGTGCATCTGCTGTGATAGCAGTCAAAGAAAGAAGTTAACACAGTTAAGCGCAGCCATGAATTATGTAACAGCTGACACACAGCAAAGCCAAGGCTATGCTACAGCTAAAAACAGTAATTATCTTTAAAAGAAAAAGCAGGAAGTTGTACAGGACTCATTTCAATGCTCCAACACATAAAAGGAATGCTGTGTTAAACATAACTCAGCTCATTTGAGATGCTTTTTTTCTGTGTGGAAACCCCAATTATACAGACCAGGCGTGTGATCAGCTAAAGATAAAAAATAAGGATCATTATTATGATTTTTATTAAAAAATATATTTTGTTAAATTGCGTATTTGATCATGATAATATATTATAATAAAATATATGTTATAATAATTGTATTAATTTGTAATAAAAGCAATAATTTATAATAAAAGTATTAATTAAAAGTTTTCATTTGTATTTGCTTTTATTATAAATTATTATTAATAATAACATTAAGAAGCATCTTTATAATTATTTTACAGAAAAAAAAAACAATAAAATTGCAATACTAATATTTACAGTTGTCTTAATTTTTTTGCTTTCAAACGTTAAAGCACTGAGCTTTCATTTTGGTGGAAATCTGCAGGAGACGCTTATAAACAATTTTCAGATGGTCCTCACTGCATAACATGAACTCCAGGGGAAGAGTTGGATCCAGTTCCAACTCCTCCCACCTTACAATATGAAACTCCTCCCACATTACACATTACATATTCAGATCTATGTATTTCTTCACCTTAAAAATCATAGCACCAACAACACTCATTAGATCTCATTAAAATGACTAATTAAACACAATGTACTAGGGTTGTAACGGTACATTTATTCGTATTGAACCGTTTCGGTTGAAGGCTTCGGTTCAATCACGCATACGAACCGAACGATTCCTTGGACCATTTTTCCTGCAGGCAAAATTCGTGCTGGCAAGGCCAACACAACGTTGCGCAACATCAAATGGCAGACGTAATGAAAGCAGAACGAAACTGCACTACTCATGCAACCCGATCACACCAAATGCGTCTTTATTGCACGCATGTGTATTGTCGTGTACACATATAACGGCTGGCGACGCGTGGACCGCATTTACCGCACATACCGCGGTCATCGTGAGCTACCTACGCATCGCCTTGTGCACCGTCAACCACCGCAAAAAAGAAATGAATCATGACACATAGCATTCCATTTGGTGTCGACTATTTAGGCCTGTATGCAAGAGTACCTGTGCAACACACCTTGTGAGTCTCATTAATTTGAATTCTATTTGCTGAAGCATTAAAATACAGGCGCATATGCGATAGCCCCAAAGCAGTAGCCTACCTCAGTTTTTAATTGCACGTGCTTATTTAACGCGAATTTCTTGTGTCACGAGTGATAACGGAGCCAACATTGTGGCTGCGGTGAAGAAACTTGGATGGGGATGGGCTACCATGCTTCGGTCACAACCTCCATTTAGCCGTCACCAAACTCCATGAAGGCAGAAAAGAACGCGACCGCCCGGGCCATGGGTTTGTGTCGAACGCACGTGACCACTTCTCTCATAGCTGGCAAAAAAAAAAAAAAACAACGGCTCCAAAAGGACAAACTGAGCTGGACCTGCCTCAGCACTCCTTAGTAAGTTTTAACTCTCTTCCAAGCAGCGATTTAATAAAAACTTTGTTTAAGCCTTGAACCACTAAGACAAAAGCGGACACAAGGATGTAAATTAATATAAATATATAATATATAATAATCTGTAATAAAATATAAAAAATATATAAAGAATATTTATTATTATAGCCTAAGTAATATACAATCACGATTTAATGTTAAATTAAATAGCTAGACTTCGTTAAATAGCCTTGAACCACTAAGACAAAAGCGGGACACGAGATAGGCCTTTAAATTAATATAAATAGGCTATATAAATAGCTCTGTTATAAAATATAAAAAATATAAATTTTATTTATATTATATAGCCTAAGTAACAATACTGTAGTGTGAGCAGCAACACTTTGTTAAATTAAATAGACTCCGTTAAATAGCCTTGAACCACAAAGACAAAAGCGAAAAGGAGATATGTGAATTAATAGGCTAATAATAAATATATAAATAACTATGTAATAAAATATAAATAATATTTATATTATATAGCCTAAGTAATATACAATCTGTGGTGTGATCAGCAACATTTGTTAAATTAAATAGCTAGACTTCGTTAAATAGCCTTGACAAAAGCATGATATGTGAATTAATAATATAAATATATAAATAGCTATGTAATAAAATTTAAAAAATATAAATAATATTTATTGGCTATTTTATAGCCTAAGTATACAATCTGTAGTGTGAGCAGCGAACTTTGTTAAATTAAATAGCTAGACTTTCGTTAAATAGCCTTGAACCACTTAAGCGACACGCGATATGTGAATTAATAATATCAATATATAAATAGCTATGTAATAAATACTAATAATATTTATATTTTATAGCCTGAAGTGAGTAGGGGTGGTTAATCTGTCTGATTTCCCAATTTCGATTCGATTACGATTATTGAAGTCCCGATTCGAATTACAGTCGATTTTCGATTATTAACGATTCTAGATTAGCGATTATTGATTTTCCATTTTACAACAGTAAACAAAAATACACTAGACCAACATATGATTATATTAGCACCAGCATCATTTTGGTATTAATTGCACTTTTTATTTTGTTTGATATTCAATGAAAATGTAATGATGAATGGTAAAGACATGCAAACATGCTTGTTGTCTACTACTTAGGCAACCCATTATCTTTAAATAATTTTTTGAACAATTGTGTTGCATTATAATGCAAAGGCACCTGGTTTTATTAATTGACAGCATTAAAATGCATTTTGTGATTTCCTTCAATTGAAAATCTTTGAAGCAAGTTTGTGGTGATTGAAAGGGCACCAGATTCAGAGAATCACCCAGAAATTCAAATAGAACAGCATTTATCTGAAATCAGAAAGCTTTTGTAACATTAAACAATACAGTTTAAAAGTTTGGAGTTGGTAAGAATTTTCTTACATTTTTTGGGAGAAAGAAAAAAGAAATCTATACTTTTATTCATCAAGGATAAATTAAATTAAGTTGATCAAAAGTTACAGTGAAGGCATTTATAATGTTACAAATCGATTATCTGAATCTTTTGTGTGTGTGACTATAAATACTTTCCTTTAAATGTACAAAGTAATGACCCATAAAAAATTAACGTACAATATATTTTATTAGCATTCCAAAGAACCAACAGGAAAATAAACGTGTGCCTGAACTAGGAGCATACCTTTAACTTACTTGTAGTAAATTAATATTATAACGACCGGTACAGCCGAGTGTTTTCCTCCTCTGGCTGAAAACGCGTCATATGGCTTGTCATATTTGTAGTGTTTCCGTCGTTAGTTTTATTCTACAAAGCTTACAACTTAGCGTGGCTCTTGCCCAGTTCCTTTCCCCTTCAACTTCAGAAGCCAAAGTATTTCCACACGTCAGCTTTTAACCTGAACAAGGAGGGTGTTTGGATCCTGCGCGCCATCGCGTCTCTGTTATGTGCACGCGTCAGACAGTCCGGTCACTGGCACTGCACTTCCGTCTTTCGCGTTCCGTCAATATTACGTTTTATAAATGTATATATAATTTTTTTTTTTTTGAAAATCGATTTTGGGATATTTGTGAATCGATTCAGGATCGTCCACGTCCGCATCGCGATGCATCGAATCGATTTTCCTCCACCCCTCATCAGTAGCTAATATACAATCTGTAGTGTGAGCAGAAACACTATGTTAAATCTAAATAGCTAGACTTCGTTAAATAGCCTTGAACCACTTAGACAAAAGATTTAATAAGAATATATTAATAGCTATGTAATAAAATATACAAAATATAAATAATATTTATTATATAGCTTAAGTAATATACAATCACGGTAGTACACGGACCTAGTGACTGCATCCTCTTTGAAACCGGTGCTGCAGCTAGTCACCGAGGATCTGTTACTCCCAGCTGAGGAGGGACACCCGATCGACGCGCAATCTCAAAGAAAAAATGTCTGCCGTTTGATGGAAAATCGAGTGCACCCTCAACTCAACTATTGGCAAAGACCGCGTTTGTCGACCCTATAAGGATATTGACATTGCTGACGAGGTGAAGGATGAGACTTATGGAGGAGATGATGATTGATGTGCCCGAAGAGCAGCGTGATGACGGTGATGTAGAGGGAGCAAGTGCACCAACCCTCCCAAAAAACCGGAATCTGGCGGACTTTCTTAAAAAAGAAAAAAAAAAACATCTACTCCGGATACCAAGAGAATTCGTGTGGAAACAGAGATCCAGAAGGTATTTGCAGGAGGAAGCCCTGGATTCCCACGCAGACCCTCTGGTGGCGGGACAATCATGTCCGATTCCCTCTGCTTTCAGAAGTTGCGAAAATATGGGTATTGGGTATTACACGGTTTACGCGATGCGCGGGAATCTCTTGCTTTCCAACCGTGGTAAGAAAAAATCCATACCGCCCCAGCCCTAAATATATACGCTAAAGTAAGTTTTTACGTGCATATGATACGCATTGGTTGGTTAGGTTAAGTTTAGGTGTGGGGTGCGTGTGTATTAGACGCTTGCTTAGAATTAGTGGTGTGGGTGCGTGTGTATTATACGCAAATGAACTGCGTATCAATTGCACGAACAAAAATTGCATCTCATATGCACGTAAAAGCTCATTTCCGCGTATATATTACACGACAATACACATGCGTGTTATAGAGACACATTTACATACGAATTCGTTTATCAGTTCGGACCAGCAACATCTGTGCAGCATCGGAGCTGATCTCGATCAGGCAACACTGTTACCACACCGCGCCAAGAGATCCGGAAAAGAAAACATTTGAATTCGCCACTGAGGTAATAACATCGCTGCGACCTGTGAGATCTAGTGAGATCATGCATTCATATTTCTCTGTTATTAACCGTAGATCTCTATTAGATGACAACAGCGATGTCGTGGAAACCAGGAGAAACATTGTGCCGTGAATGAACTCTAGTAATACTTTTACGTCCACAGACCAGCAACATTCACCATGGATTTAATATAGTAGCCTAACTGGAACCAGTTTGCCTGTAATAGTGAAATGCTTTCAAGTAGCCAACTTCACATCTTTTTCCAGCATTTCAAAATTCAAATATTATATAAATAAATATATATTTAAATGTTATTTTTAATGTGATGACCAAAAGATTATTTGTTCATCCTTCAAAGATAACCCACATTTATAAACCTGAAAGTTTCAAAATCTAGGAAAACTCACACTTATTTAAAAATATTTTTTCTTTAAACAAATAGGAAATTTCTCTGGCATTTCTTTCTTTTTGCTGTATCGAAAACGTACCGAACAGTGATTTTAAAACCGAAGGTACGTACACAAACCGTGATTTTTGTGTACCGTTACACCCTCCAATGTACTATTTAAATAGATTTTTGGTATTTCTGAATTATGATTTATCATTGTATTATATGTTCGCTGCTTCAGCAGTCTCTGTAAGCTTGTTTGGTCCGCACCAGGGTTCGGATGGCAACATTCACACTTGAACCACACTAGCAGAGCAATCACACCAGGGTTAACTTTAATCGAACCAAACATGCCAACACATCTTTATAATATACTGGTAACACTTTACAATAAGGTTCATTAGTTACTACATTAGTTAACATTAACAAAGAATGAACAATACTTCTTCAGCATTTGTTAATATTTGGTAATGTTAATTTCAACATTTACTAATACTTTATTAAAATCTTGTTAACATTAGTTAATGCACTGTGAACTAACATGAACAAACAATGAACAGCTAGATTTGTATTAACTGAACGTTAACAAAGAATAACAAATACAGTAACAAATGGTTAGTTAATGTTAGTTAATGCATGAACTAATGTTTAATAAATGAACCTTATTGTAAAGTGTTACCAATATACTAGTACATGAATCGTCTTTTACATAAATTCTTGAAGCTTGAATGTCCAAGTCCTCCTGACCCAATTTTATTAAATTGAAAAGAGAGGCAAGGATGCTCTCTTTTCCTTGCCCAGAATGGAAATAAAGACTCAAAGTAGTCCATGCGACACCAGTGGGTTAGTTGAATCAAAAATACATTTTGGTCCAAAAATAACAAAAACTACGACTTTATTCAGCATTGTATTGTCTTCCAGTTCTGTTGTCAAACCGCGTTTAGTGACGCTGGTGACGAATAATCCAGTCAGTGTGTCCATGTATTTGGGTTCAAATAAATGTGGTTGGGCAAAGAATGCAAATCTTCCTCCGTGTCGAAATCCTTAGACATATTAGCAAAGATTGTTTTGTTTACAGCATAACATTTTGTTTACTCCCTCAGGCTGTAAACGAAGCTCAGGTGCACTGACAACACGTCAGCAGCGTCTTACGTCAGCAGCGTCACTGAACCGGGATCGAACAACAGAACCGGAAGACTATACAATGCTAAATTAGTTTTTGTTATTTTTGGACCAAAATGTATTTCCGATGCTTCAAAACTTCTAACTAACCCACTGATTTCACATGGACTACTTTGATGATGTCTTCATTTCCTTTCTGGACAAGGACAGTTTACCGTAAATTTTCAAAGGAGGGACAGAAAGCTGTTGGACTAAATCTAAAATATCTTAAACTGCGTTCCGAAGATGAACGAGAGGTCTTACAGTCTTGTGATGAAGACATGAGTGTGAGGCATTAATTAATAATTTTAATTTTTGGGTGAACTAAGCCTTTAAAGTACCCAGCATGCTTTTTGAGTGTCTGCTTTAGCATCATATTGACTGGGATTTCAACTTCAGCAGCAAAGCCTTAAATCAATGTGACTGTTAAAATGTTGACCTATATAGCAAGGGGCCATGGCTCATGGTATGGCGGGCTGCTAGGAGAGGAGCCAGAGGAGATCACTTCCTCCCCATTAAAAACTCATCAGTGCCCAACACAACAAGCCAAGCAACCTTTGAACAATGATTCTCATCCTTGACTGGCTTTATAGCTCAAATCTAACAAGATTGTGCTCACATATACATAAGTCTACAATATCCATCAGGTAATTCAGCATTTAGATGAACTTCTTTGATATTACAGAATATCAAAACAGGTGGTTGCTCACTCACACATGCTTAAACGTCATAAAGTGGCACTTGAAAGTAAATTGCATGTTCCCTGACACAATTCAAAAAGCAATTACTTAGTTATTAAAAACAGGTCACATTGGTATGAATCACTTTGAACGTAATTAAATTTCACTGTTAAGAATGTGCTTAAGTTAATTGCATTAATCAAAATAACAGTTTCCATATCTTCAAGCAATTCAACAATATGGAAATGTGTCTACTTAAGTAAATCAAGTCTTGTATACTTGTAATATAGTCTTATTTAAATAAAAAGCTACCCTTTTTTTACATAGCCTACATACTGGTACGTTTCACATGTCAAATAAATAGCCAAGCTCATTCTGTAAATAAATACAAAAAAATTAAATAAGGCAGCTTAATGTAGATACTGATTATGATCCCCATGATCATTTTACTGTAAACAGTCCGCACAAACTTTTCAAACAGTGAGCAGACTAATGCAATTCATCTCTTTACCAATTTACCTGTTGGGACTGTACCTTCTGGGCACGTTATCCGGTGAATATGTTAGAAAAGAGCACCTGAAGTGAACCCATCAGCCCAAAACTCATGCACGCTTCAGTGTGTTTGTGTGTGTGTGAGTGTGTAGCAGGCACATACTGTACTGTACCAGTATAAACGGGGCTACAATGTCTGTTAGTACAGTATGTGCCTGAAAACTAGGCCCTACATACAGCAAGACACTCTCCTCGCCGGTAACTTGTGCAATGTCAGCCGTACTTACATGGAAAAGACCGCGTGCACTAAAAGCCTGTAGTGTCTTACAGTGACGAGCCATTGGAATGAATCATTTAGCTTTAGGACCGCTGACCTGTCAAACCATGCAGCTCAGCGTACACTGGAATTAGCTTGGTAGGGCAGAGGAACGCGAAGGAATGTTGCATAGGCGCGAGAGCAGTAAATAAACACGCACAGCGCGCGACTCACCGTGTGAATGTTTGGCGGGTTTCAGTGAGATCGCGGGGTTCCTGCGAGTCAGGCGTCGCAGATAAGTGAAAACGTCCTGCTTCGTGTATCCAATGCAAGAGTGGAGACACTAGTGCACACAGTGAACCGATACCACCGCAGCGTGCCTTCAAACTAATGTTTCCTCCTCCTAAAAGTCCTCGGTTTGCGCTTTAGAACGTGCACTAGGCTCTTGGTGGTGGGTTTTCCCCTTAGTTTTGAAGGGGAGAAAAGTCCTCTGCCTTACCCGTGATGCCACGACAGGGATTTGAAATGAAGAGAAATACTACGATCGCTCCTCCCTCCCCAGTCCCACTCATGTACAGTACCACAGGGAGCGTATAAAACAATTTAATAAAACGATCTACCGCTCTCTACAGGACTAACACTGTAAAATACTTGATGACTGCACTCGTTCAAAGTGCTGTCAGTGTCATGTGAGGCGAATGACAGCGCGGGGGGCATCCGTCAACGTCCCGCAGCATCATTGAAGATCCTCACCACTGTCATTCTGGCTTAAAGGTGCACGCGTAATTTTTGGCTGATTTAAAGTTCTTAAACGTAGATAAATGAACAGCAGTTCTGAGAAATTTAAATTAATGTAATTCACTTAGTAGCCTACACTCATCAGTCTTCTAGAAAAAAAATGCACTCAGTGGCCCTCAGGACATCACATGATGATCATGTCATGTCATGGAAATGACCGAGTGACTATTAGGCTATTGCTATTAAATGCCCTAAAATTGCCAGCCTTATTAAATGTGTTTAAGTAATTTCCACTGTAACAGAAAGACAGGGCAGGACATAGCCTATCGAACAGCTTGGTCTTTGAATAACAAATAGTAGTCTACCGTTTTATTTATAAATAATTAAAGCATATAAATCAGTGGATGTGTAATTCACTGGTCCAAATAGTGTGTATTTTTAAGATAATAAATTAAAAGAACAAAATACAGTTTGTAACAGCATAACAGACTGTTTAGTACAGTTAAAATAACTGGAAGTTGCTGACACCATTTAAAAGTTAAAAGTTACCTTTACATTAAAATATAATCTGTAAAGTGGATAAAATATAAAAACTATACATAAAGAAGCATTTCCTGTTGGCTTAATGAAACAAGCCACAATGATGTGCAGGTCTTGACACAGATTAAAGGAAAATTTTAGGGCATCATCAACTGCCAAGTATGAACACACACTCTAATTCGCATCACAGCCACTGCAGGGCATGGGGATGAAAGTAAACAGATGAAATGGAACAAAACTAGGTAAACAAACTGTTTCGATATAAAACAGAACCAGTTAGTGAACAAACAGGTGTCATTAGAGTGCAAAACGTCTCGTGCTAATGTGATGAATAAGACTTATCTAACCTTCAAATTGATTGTCCACCCAAAAATGAAAATTACCATCATCTAACCCTCATGTCGTTCCTTTAAAATTTGTTCTGCTAAATCCCACAGTGAGTTGTGACAAGCTACATGCTCGAAACCTTTTTACATCTGCGCATGCTGCCAATAGAATATGCTCAATTGCTTTAAAGGGGGGGTTGACTGCTTTTTTTCTTTGCATGATTGTGTTTATGGGGTGCAATATAACATGTATTGTGTGTTTTCTTTTTTAAAAAGTCTTATTTTTCATAAATTTCACCTTTATTGTAAGCCGTGCTCTCCTCTGTCCCCTGAACGAGCGGTTCACTTCCTGAAAACAGTGAAAACACTCCCTCAGAATCACGTAGTGGGCTCAGACTGGTTCGTTTGGGCCGGTGTGTTGTGATTGGCTAAACTGTCGTTGTCCAGAAGGTTAACGCCCATTACCTTTACGGGCGAAACGGGCATGCCAAAGGTGGATACCATAGAAGGTGGATACATTTCAGTATCAGTGAGGCAGAATCAGACCGAGAAAACCGTGATGAATCGAGTAAAGCAGAACCTCACCACACACGGCTCTTAATAAACGTTTCGGTGATGGAATGTTGGCTACTCAGGGATTATGTAATGTTCAGCCAGGGATGACCAAGGACTACGGGTGCCAAGGGTGAGTCCAAGAGAAGAAATGACAAAGTTTGAGTGTCATGGGTCTGGTGTTGAGAGCACTGTTGGGAAGTCTTTGACCATTAAGAGTGTTGACGAATATGCTGTGAATGAGTGAGGTGACAGGAATGAGTAGCCTCTGAGCAAGCTTCCGGCCCATGACGTTCCTTTCACTCCTGAGTGACCTCCTCCATGAGTGCCATTTGTCCATCTCAGTCTTACCAGAAGGAGCATGGACGATGGTGATGAGGTCTTCTCGGGCTGCAGACACAAAATACTGTTATAACATAACAGAGGGAGAGAAGCAGTGCGAGACTTACTGAACACTTCCAGGTACTCAATGGGCATGTAAAGTAAATCCACTGTCTCCTCCTGAAACACAGAAACAGGTACAAACGGACAAGCAGACATAGGAGAAGACTTATAACACAGAGTTCTCCACTCGGTGATGGAGTGTTGGCACCAGTCTACTCAGGGATTTTATAATGTAAACCAGGGATGACCAAGGACTACGGGTGCCAAGGGTGAGTCCAAGAGAAGAAATGACAAAGTTTCAGAATGATTGCCTGATGTGGTGAGTGTCATGGGTCTGGTGTTGAGAGCACTGTTTGGAAGTCGTTGACCATTAAGAGCGTTGACGAATATGCTGTGAGTGAGTGAGGTGATAGGAATGAGTAGCCTCCGAAGCAAGCTTCCGACCCATGAAGTTCCTCTTCACTCCTGAGTCCAGTAAGGTCATGAGTGCCATTTGTCCATCTCAGTCTTACCGGGAGGAGCGTGGACGATGGTGATGAGGTCTTCTCGGGCTGCACACACAAACCACTGTTATAACATAACAGAGGGAGAGAAGCAGTGTGGGACTTACTGAACACTTCCTTCAGGTCCAGGTACTCAATGGGCACATTAAGTAAATCCACTGTCTCCTCCTGAGACACAGAAACAGGTACAAATGGACAAGAGGACATAGGACAAGACTTATAACACCGAGTGCTCCACTCGGTGATGGAGTGTTGGCACCAGTCTACTCAGGGATTTTATAATGTAAGCCACGGATGACCAAGGACTATGGGTGCCAAGGGTGAGTCCAAGAGAAGAAATGACAAAGTTTCAGAATGATTGCCTGATTGTAATGGGTCTGATGTTGAAAGCACCGTTTGGAAGTCTTTGACCATAAAGAGTGTTGACAAATATGCTGTGAGTGAGTAGGAATGAGTAGCTTCTGAGCAAGCTTACGGTCCATGAATTTACTCTTCACTCCTGAGTCCAGTAAGACGTGACGGTCATGAGTGCCATTTGTCCATCTCAGTCTTACTGGGAGGAGCGAGGACGATGGTGATGAGGTCTTCTCAGCGGAGATCCCACTCGATAGCAGCCTTACACTTGACCTTTTACCGGGCAGGTGTGTAGGAAGTGGCTCGCTTCCCCACAGTAAAGGCAGAGTCTGAGGGATCTCCGCCTCTCCTTCTCCCGGGAAAGCACGAGCCCTACCATCTGCTTGGGCTCGTGATCGATTACTGGGCTGACTGATCTTGGATCCACCTGCTGCCTCCATACTTGGTCAGATCGTTCTGTCACTCGGAGAAAAGGAGAGAAGGCAAGAGCAGGTAGAATCACATTTATTAAAGGAGCATTTCACCCATGTCAACATTAATCTTTATTGAAAGTGGATCATGTAATCGAAATGTAAAATATATTTTTAATTTGCTGCCCTCTTGAAGAAAAGTTTCTGTCAAGAAAAGACAGAAAATAACTTAAGGGCACATTTGCATTTAAGACAACAACTCCCACAACGCATCACATTGCACAGTTCCACAAGCCACTCCCACTAATCCAGAACAGCACAAATAGAGAAATCACTCTTTCGTCTACAAGGCTAACGTTAGCTGCCATCAGAGTTTGAAATTCATGTCACACAAAATTTTGAGTTAGTTGGCTGTGGCGAGCAGGACGAGGGCAAGGGACGTGAGAGGACAGTGCGAGGCTGGTGGCGTGAGTGATAAGTGAAGGACACCCGTTAGACACACCGGTCTTGCATCTCTCAGCGGAGGAGCGGAAGTATAAAAGGAGGAGCTGCGACAGAGCAGATCAAGAGAGGCACAGGCCTGATTTTGATTTCATCAAAAATATCTTAATTTGTGTTCCGAAGATGAACGTCTTGCAGGGTTGGAACAACATGAGGGTTTTTACTGAATTACTGAATTTTCTTTTTCAACTATCCCTGTAATAAAAGATTTTACAGAATATAATAATAATAAATTAATATTTTCTGTCTTATATAGCTGAAAATCAGGATTTCTTGTTGTACTGAATAAGTCATTGTATCATTGTGTAATCAAAATATTTGATTCTACTTTTCTTTTTTGGTAATATTTTATTTATAAAAGCCCTAAATAGTAATTTTTCTAATTCTACAACATTAAATTATTTCAAAATATCTTATAAAAAATTTCCCATAAATATTGTGTAAATTTCGTTACCGTACCATACTTTGACTTTAATTAAATTGGTAAGAATTATATCCCACAGTAAATTACAGGAAATGATGTCACTCCCTCACTGATAAGATCTGAAGCACTGAAAAAGGTGCTCTCTCTGAAAATATTTCAATCTAAAAAGTTCTTACAAGATTTATTTTGTAAAATGTCAAAACGCTTACCACAATATCAAAAGAAAACAAAATGTATTGCTGATCATATCAGTGGATTGTTCTAAAATTCTTTTAATAATGATTGTCATTAGTGTCATGTGCTCTGACTGGAACTAAACCAAGTGTCAATGACAGAAAAGAGAAGTGTTGTAACAATGTAGAATATGTTGAAGAAATAATGTTTTTGAACATTCAAGCATGTGAATCCTATTCTAGTAGACCTGAAAAACAAAATCAAGACTATGAAAAAGTGCATAATATGGTCTCTTTTAAAGTTTTGTGAGGATATAAACAAAGTTCTATTAGATATCCAAGTTAAGAGTGCTAAGAAATCCCTCAATGTATCAAATAGATATACTGTATACATTTGTGCTTGATATGTTATTGAGACTGGGCCTACCACATCTAATGACTCAAGCAGCAAAGAACATCTCATCCGTAAATCCTGCTCTTCCACACACCCATAAGGACAACGTATATGAAATCCCTCTGATCTCAGTGGGGTGCTAAACCATAGCTAACATATAAAGTTACCAATGATAGGAAGTCTAGTGTCAACATATGATGAAGGATTACTAAATGCATATTTTGTGCAGTGTTCTTGAAGACCCACCACATACACAAGGCGTCATGCACAGTGTTATGTTTCTGTCATCAGATCGTCATCATAATTAATGTTCAAAATATTTTGAACACACTGCAGGAACAGTGTCCAGAACAGACCTTTAATAGTCGAATGAGTTCCTGCAATGTGCATGAACCTTCAGGCTGAATCCTTTTATAGTCTGGCTATCTAACAGACTACAATTTTGCTTTGAGACACTATGCAAAATACATCAGTTTTTTGGTTTGTTTTTACTGAATAGTTTGCAACTTAGATTTTAAATCAGTTGAAAAACAAAGAAAAAAAATCAATACATTAAAATAGTTTGCAGGTGAGTTAAGGAGGTGAAAGAATGCAATGATTGCAGTGTAATTGCTTAAAATTATACTAATTTAGGGAAATTCATGCTGGTCTAAACTTTCTTTTAGGGTACAGGTAACTTGAAACTGCCGCCAGAGGGTCAAATAAAGGTATGATGGAATCAATGCTGCAAAGAACTCTTTCTTTCTCATCAAATCCTGGTCTCCCACAGTATGATCCTGCATAAACTCTTTAATGGCGCATGTTAATACTTAACACAAATGCCTACATCTTG
Organism: Hybognathus amarus; assembly: GCA_030378365.1. Classification (NCBI taxonomy): domain Eukaryota; kingdom Metazoa; phylum Chordata; class Actinopteri; order Cypriniformes; family Leuciscidae; genus Hybognathus; species Hybognathus amarus. Next base: position 35,062 of record JAQIUQ010001222.1, on the reverse strand, counting down.
TAAAGTACAATCCAATTACTGCCTCAAAACCAACTCTAAGGCAAGTAAAACTGCTTTCAAATGGATTAGAAACCAAAAAAAAGGTCAACTTAAAAATCTTTTGGTTTTCGGTTAACTCTTGGTTGATACCGTCTTGTGGGATTTGAAAGCCAATTATGATATACAAACAGCAGTAAGATTCAAAATAAAGAGATTTTTTGGTAAATGTGACTGAATTTTGTTAAAAATTGGCAGGAATACCAGTTTCACATGGGCACAATTCTTTCAGCCATTAAGAAACTTAATAGTTTTTGTGCAGCGAGAGTTCCTGCAGGGGTTCGTACTTTTGAAACTCTGGGTGGAGTAAAAGAGGAAGTTGATTTAGTACAACAGGTGCAGAATGTTCTTATGTTCCTGTCTTTATATAAGCCAACAAGCCAGAAACAAGCCTTTTGCTTGTACATGATCCCAGTGTTTACAGCCCACAGGCTCATTTGTGAGTAACATATTCCCAAAGCTTTATTGTTTATTAATTCAAAAGATGTCCCATGGACTGACAAAGCCACCGTTGTCATAGTGCTGGCACTAATATAGTGCCTACAGGGCAACTGAAAATGGAATAGGGTAAAACGAACGCTTTGATTGGCTGTTTATGTCATTAAAGTACATCCCTGCAAAAACAATTAGCAGAAAGTAGCTTGCCTCCTGTGTTTATGGTGCTACAGCTAATTGTACATAAGTGTTCCTGTAACCTGCTTTGCATTCATTCAGAAGTAAGAAAATAAATCTAGTAAATGGAGAAGGGAAAGCCCAGGAAGCATGCATTATGGCGGAAATCTGATTGAAAACCCTAGTGCTTTGGCTAGTTGCTCTTGAATAATTGCAGGACTTGTGTGGCTTTAATATGTAAATCTGCTTTTGAGAGGAATCTTTTTAGATATAGAAAGACGTGTTCTCCTCATAATCATTCTTTCAATAGTGACCCTCAAATTTATATCTCTCTAAATCAAAAATATAATTTTAAATTGATTGAAATACCTCATTCTACCTTTGTGAGTGGAGGGTTAAATAATCCATTCCAGTCTGAATGATAATACAATATTTGCAGGGAAAGTCATCATGGAAAACTTGAGTTAAGGTCAAGTTGAAGGCCACTTAACCCTTGACTGACTATAAGGCTTTAAGTTCAGTACAATTTATCCGTTGTTTCCTATGTAGGCATTCAGAGCTTTAGGCTACAACCAGTTTAAGAACATACTTTCCATAGAACTTTCTCACTTACTTGGCCTATATCTGTTTTCTGCTTATGATGTACACTACTGTTTAAAAGATTCAATATATCAGAAAGATTTACTTTTTCTTCATTAACTATATCTTCACTGCTGTTAACTACTAAGGAAGATGTGTTAACTAATCAGTATGTATTGTAATATCATTTTATGATTGTGTTACGTTACAGTTAGTTACACAATAATGAATTCTGTCATACCTCTTGAAGAACTACAACAAATTATCTAATTAAGGTTTGAGAAAATGACTAAGAAGTAATTACAGTCATACAAAACTAACCTCAGATTAGTTTTTATATTTGATATACACTGCTGTGTGTGTCTGTTTTACGCAACATAGAATGGCATTGAGTAAATACATGTATTTTAAATTCACAACTGAAGGGAACTGAAAATATAGGGAACTTATTAGTAATTAATAATTAGATAATTCTTCAGGAATCACTTAGAACCTGAAACAGTATTCTAAAGTGAAAATATAGGAACATATTCAGTAATTAATAGGGCTGTCAAAAGATAAATCGCAATTAATCGCATCCAAAATAAAAGTTTTTGTTTACATAATATATGTGGGTGCATTGTGTATAACTATTTTGTATATATATAAATACACACACATGCATGTATATTTAAGAAAAAAATATTATTTATATATAAAATATATATATTTATATATAATATAAATTACATATAAATCTATAAACAGTATATAAATGAAAATATGTCTTAAATATATACAAGCATGTGTGTGTATTTATATATATAAAATAATTATACACAATGCACCCACATATGTATGTAAACAAAAACTTTTATTTTGAATGCAATTAATCGCAATTAATCTTTTGACAGCTCTAGTAATTAATAAATAATTATTAGATAATTCATCAGGAATTATAACCTGAAACAGAATTCTAAAATGAAATAAATAATAATCCTAAGGAAAACAATAGTGACCCTTTTAGGGCTTGGGCCCTATTGATGGGGAACCCATTAGTAATTAATTAAGAATTGCCACATTCTTCTAACCCAAAAAAAAAAAAAAAAAAAAACACTATTAACGTAATCATCTATAACCTTTGTAAAACTCTCTTAGAAAAAAGGGTTATATTCTGTATATGAAGCATAGGGTTCTTTACTCTTTACATTACCTTTCATGCTAAAAAAAGGTTCTATAATGACAAGAAAGAACCCTTTTGGCTTGAAGGTTCTTTATAGGCTATTATTCATTCATATTCTGCAACATTTTGTAGTTGTAATTAAATTATTGTTAATAAAACTGTTGTAGTAATTTAAAATCAAATTTTAATCATGCTGATTTTTGGAGGAGTTCTGAAGGGTTCTTATTACTGAACCCTCAAAAAGGATTCTGTATAGAACCTTTTAGGGGTTCCAAATACGTACAGTCAGCGTTGATAGAACCTTTTAAGGTTCTATATCTTCTGAGAGTAATACACTTCAATGACTCGTTTAAGCTACATGATATCTTCCTTTAACATAAGCCTACATTTAAACTGGTTTAACAAACATTTTAAAATCAAAGTTAAACCTTTAAAAGGAATTCAAATAATCAACTCGTTTCCATGGTGGTGCTGGATCTCTTGCGGGAGCTGGGCTCATGACAGTGACATTTAACTTCAGACCGCCATCCTGCATTTCACTCATCATAGCCGAATATGCTGTGACTGACTCCATAGCCTGCCCATAAACAAACAGTGCACAGGTCTAAGAACATATTTGAACATCTGAATTTACTATCTTTATAAATAAAATAATTTGTTTCATGCAACGGGATCAGGCGTTTCCATCACGCAAAACAGAATGACTCAGCTAGGTAGGCTAACTGACACCGCGTCCATGTATGTTGCCTTGCATAAAATAAAATGTTTTAATTATAATAGTAATGATGTTATAGATTAAATAAAACGTACTCTTGCATCACCAAATCACTGTAAAATGTGGGCTACCGTGATATTGCCAGAACTTGAATGGTGCAAAATAAGTTTAAAATGTATAAGAACTAAGCCCGTTCTCATCCTTTAGCGTCACATAAAACGCTTTATGACAAAACGGCGCTATACTACGCACATCTTACCCTTTATCGTTTATATAACACACAAACTCAAGGCATCATAAATCCTTTAGCGTAATATGAGACTACCCTACCCCATACCTAAACCTACCCATCACAGTGTGTGTTATATAAACGATAGACGAGTGCCATGTGCGTAGTATAGCGCCGTTTTGTCATATAGTGTTCTATATGACGCTTAAGGATGAGAATGCATTGGTATAATAATATGCTTTTTAAACAATCGTTCCGACGAACATTCGCAAACAGCATAGCAAAGTTGTGTGGTTTGAACGACAGCTCTCGACCTGTGATTAGAGGAATAGTATCTATGTTGCAGCACATTTGGACGTAATAAATCCTTATCTTGAGCAAAGTAATATAAAATCAATTTAATAGCTGAGAACAATTAGAAATAGTCCTCAGATGACATGTTTGTAATTTATATATAAAAATCTCAAACGGTTCCATTAAAAGTCAGTTATTATCTCCACCACGTGCGAAAACTTGACGTGGTTGAAACGATATTTGCGACAATGGGAAACAGTCATGACTAGCTAGTTGATTTCTCCAACGATACTTCGTACTATGGTAGTGAAGCGGCAGATAGTTGTATGGGAAATGCTGATTAGTTAACACATATTTCTTCAGTAGTTAATAGCAGTGAAGAAGAAGTTAATGAAGAATTACCTACTAGCTCGTCAATTCCTTATTAGTTATGCAGTAAGCAAGATACAGTATAAATGTTACCAAATGCATGAATGTTTCACCAATCATTACACATTCGGTTCTTTAGTGGCACTGATCTATATCTAACAAGGATGGATATCTACGGACAGATTGTCACGATAAAACTCTTCTAATATTATAATAGTGAATATAAATAAATTAGCTTTGCATTGGCTAATAAGAGGCTCTGAATATGTTTGAAAGCTTTTTTCAAGTTTGATGGCTCTGATCCTGAAAACACTGGCCAATCCATTGATCAGTTCAATCTGCTGCTGATTCCATGAACTCAGTGTCATAAATATTACCTAATTTTCTTGAGTAGACTGGTGCGCCAGTTTCTAATACTAGAGTTCAATTGGCAAGATTTGAATCTCAATCTTGCCAGAGACTTGACCTTTGACCTTAGTGTTTTTGTCACCATGGAAACAGACAAACCGTGATAGGAAATGATCCATGAACACCAATTATAATGGTTTTAAACCATGGACACTCACTAATCTCTTTGCCCTTACTTGTCCTTGCGAAGATAAAAGAGAGGGTGAGCATGTATATATTAAAGGGGATATTATGCAATAATTAAAATTCAGTCACACCAATAAAGACAAGTTGAGGGAAGGATCTATATGCAACAGTCACTTTATGAAGGGGAGAAGGAGAAACAGAAGAATAACAGCCAACTAAAAATAAATTAGAAAGGAAAAATTACAACTTAAACTGTGGGCAATACAGCATATACACACACACACACATACAGTGAGAAACAAAACAGCTAAACAATGAAAAGGTGAATCAAATAAATCAATGGGTATCCATGACAACAAACGAAACGGTAACGCATAGATTACAGCCTGGAAAGTACAGCGTAATTAAGAGGAATTTACAGTGTAACTTTCTGTAATTATAGTGTACCTATAAAGTACTGACATGTAAGTATAAGGGAACAATATTTAAAGTTTGGGGAATAAAAGGTTAACAACCAGGAGAGTTAAAAAATATTTTTATAACTAAGGGGTTCTTATTACTACTATTAAGATACAACAATCTTACATTTTGGAGCAATTTAGCGAAACATTAACTGCATACCTTTTTGGAGCAATTGTGTATCAACATATACTGTAGGCTTTTTAAAACGACAGGGTACATCTATGCATTTATAAAAAATAAAGATAAAATAAAAAATTTGATAGCAAAAGTGCAGATGTTTTATGTTTGGGCTAACATGTTTCAATGGAAGAAAATCTAAGACTATTGCAATTTTATCAAATATACTTGGAAGTATATTTGGTTTTGTGTGGTTACAGGGTAAGTGGTGCTTGTATAAAAAATAAAGGTTTCTGAGTCAGTAGCCATGTTTCCATCTACTTGTCAATCGAATTATCTGAAGTTCGGTTAAAAAACACATGCGAATAAAGCTGGTGAAAGTGTGTTTCCATCAAACGGCTTTAAAGCGAATAAAAACCTGTACGTAATGACGTCACATGCTGTTTTGCGATCAAATTGGTATATCGAATTGATTTGAGACATTTTAAGGTGTTTCCATTCATTTTCGCACTAAATCGAACAACATTTAAGCAAACTTTTGCGAACAAAGTTTTGTTAGACAAAACGGATCATGCCATCTACCAACAAATGATCAAGTATTTCACAAGTTGAAGCCTAATAATGCTTACCGGTATGTGCCAGCTGATATGTATGGGATAATGTATATGCGAGGCGGTTGTTAGCCTGAAGGGGTTGTATTCGCTATAACAACCGCCTCACTATATATTATCCTGCTTATTACATATAAATCAACCAAATAAATAAATACATCAATAATTTGACACAAAATATTGACTTAAAAACGAGTTTATTGATTTAAAACGAGTATTGCTTCTGCTAAAGAAAATCCGTCTCTGAACTGCGTCCATGGCAACGGTGTGTTAGCAGCGCCGCTGTCTGTTAACCAGAAATAACAGACCACATTATACACTAGAACTCAACAAGCCACGTAAAAACAAGCAAAACTAACCTAAGAAAACAACGACGCTATAAACATTGCTATGTTGATGCCGATGCACGTAAATGCCCGACGACAGCGGAGGTGACTGTGGTGTGGGAACGACAGCGCTCCATCAGTTCTGGGAGATCGTGGTTCATAACCCTTTGGTTGAAGCATTTTTTATTTTGTATTGCTTTGTCCACTTACATCTGTCTTTGTTGACATCCGCCATGTGTGCGCAAACAGACTGGCCGGAAATGAACTCGTCTTCTGACGTGTTGCAACCATAAAAGGTCATAAAACTTAATCGCAATTCATTATTTATTCGGCAAATAACGTTTCCATCAGCTTTTATCGGCATTAGCCGTATATCGATCAAGAGAAAATCTGATGAGACTCGATCGTATTTCATTTGAGTCGATTTTCATGAAATTTCATCGAATTTTACTGTTTCCATAAGGCATTTTTCATTCGATATCACTTAATTCGGATAAAAACGTGTCGAATGGAAACATGGCTACAGATATAAGATTGTGTATATGCATTTTTTTTGTACTTATCCTATAACTACGTGGAACAAGAGGGTAACAAACACCACTTTAATTTACAGCCCGCATAGTCACATTTACCCTGTAACTACATGGAACAAGAGGGTAACAACAAGCACCAATGAAACAATAGTATCTTTCCACTATATTTAAGCAAAAGTTTCAATAGTTTTTGTTTTCAGGGCATTTTTGTTAAAAAGATTACTTTATAAATGCATTCGATATATACCCTGTACATTTATAAAGCCTATACAGTATGCACTGGTTCACCATTATTTCAAAATGGTATGTTCTTGCTAAATTGCTCCCAAACGTGAGATTGTTGTATCATAATAGTTCTATAATACTTACAGTATAAATATATTTTTTTAAATTTCTCCTGGTTGTTATCCCTTTATTCCCCAAACTTAAAATATTGTTCCCTTATACTTATATTGTAAGTACGTTATAGGTACACTATAATTACCGAAGGTTACGCTGTAAAATCGCTTTAATTACGCAGTACTTTCCGGGCTGTAATCTAAAGCGTTAGCAACAGAAACCATGCTGAAAAAAAACATAGAAACAAAAAAGAAAACACAGGAAATTATAAGGGCCTGTTTACACCTGTCATTTAGTCTCGCTCCTTTTAATGAAGATGTTAAGCATCTGTGACCAACTCTCAGTTTCATTTACAGCAGATGACAGATTTTTCCTTTTATTTTTTGCAGCACAAGATGGTGACACTGTCAGATTACATTACCATGGTTTAAATTGATACCACGACTCCCTTTAGTACATATAAGTGTTGTCCATCTGATTTCAATCTCTTCTCAGCTGTATTGTGAGTAATCTTGCATTCCTGAACACTGTCCCAAATACACATCTCATTCAACTCTCCATTTCCACTAATGGGATAACAGCCTGTGAGCATCAAATTCATTTTTATCTATGCTAATTTTATGACTCTTGAAGACCATAAAAGTGCCACAGATTTGGCCAGAAACATGTGATTCACAGTCCTGAGGCTTATTTTATTACATCTATGAACTTATCAGACAAGATGAACCTTATTAAGTCAAAAATTGCTCCGAATTTAATAAAAGCGGGTCACCTGATACGACCAGAGGGTGTTTCATAAGAATGTTTAAAATTGCCATGTAGTCATAAGACTTAGACACAATTATAGGCATGACATTCTAGCGGAGCTTGTTGCCCTCTTCTGGAGCTTGTGGAATAATATGCAAGCAATTTTGGCAAAAGAATAACACAACTGCAAATCTGCAATATTTTGAAATGGGATATGAATAAAGGCACTGGCTTTAATCCAAGTTTCTGCTTGAGATTCTGCTCAAGGTTCCTGCCCTTGTCTCTTTAAGGATACAGGGCTTTGTTTGAATTTCTAAAGAATGTCCATGGCCAAAAAGAAAAAGAAGAAAAAATAAACCAAGGACAGTTCATTTCTTTCTTTTTTTTTATCATAATTAAGTGAGTGAATGATGCATTCCAGCATGAAAACCATGTGGTCTGTATATTTGGCAGTTGCATGATGTTCTCATGCAAACATGCTTTGATTTGTCATACAGCATCTGTGAATGTTTCGGTAGTTTAGTAATCCTCTGGTCAACATGGAATCTGCATGTGCGGAACTGTGACGTTGATCAATCAAAAATCTGTCCTCATCATCTGCCCTATTCATGTTCAGCTCCATTTAACACATTTTTACCATGTTTGAACGCAGTCCTCAGAATTCCACAGATTTTCCCCAAAAAATTAACATCGAAAATGTCTTCAGTGACATTTCTGAGCAGGCAAAATGACAAGAGCCAAGAGAACAATTACTGCAATTGTCACTGGCATTGTGAGTGTTTATCCTGCAAAGTTTATTTTTTTTTAAATTTTTATTGTATACATATAGTTAAGTTTAATTTTGCAATATTCAATAAATTTTTTAAGAGAAGCATTTACGAACCTCTTGTCCAACAAAAGACAACATTTAATCAAAGCATTTCAATCTTCTGTTTATCAGCTACAGCGATAGTATGATGCCCATAGTGATTTCCCAAGTTGTTGTCCACTTCTGCGGCAGGGCAGACTGATCTCATGAAATACCGTGTGTATGACACGCCAATTCGTATTTCCATTTTTGGCGTGCTATCAACACGCATAATTGCTTTTCAGCATGTTTATGAACGCCGTTGACTTAACGTTATTACTGTATATACAAATATATGACCTACCTCAACCCCGTCCCTAAACCTACCCGTCACTGGGGTTAATAGCATTTATGAGTCTCCCTCACCATCCTAGGAAAAAAATATCGCTCCCCAGATGTAGATCTACATTTTGCTTCGTTTCGCTCGGATATTTGATGGCGTGTTCATACACAATGCAGTCTCATGAAGATGCGTATCTATACCACGAGTGTCATTTCTCGTGGCATTTATACGCCAAAATGGTTTTTGCGTGTATATGGTAAGCACTAAAAAACCCTGGGTTAGGTTTAGGGGGGAGGGGTGGGAGTTCGTGCATATTATACGCCAAAAAGTGCGTATCATATGTACGCAAAAATCGCATGCCATATACACGCAAAAACTGTTTTTGCCGTATAAATGCCACGAGAAATGACATTCGTGCCATAGATACCATAGATACATGAGATCGGGCTGTTATACAGGCAGAATCACTCGGACATTAATGGCGTAGACATACACGCATACACACGCATACATGCGGATAGCTCAAAATGCATATAGGTCACAAGCCACTTGACTCGAAAGTGGCATGTATGTTTACGCAAAAGTCATGATGTCATGTAGGGAAAGGCATATACTGTATGGAGTGTCTGCGTGAGATTGCCCTCTGGTGTTCAGATAAAGCAGCATTTACCACCCATCAGCCGTGCTGCACTGACAAGCTGGCATAAAATAATTGCAGCCTTTGCCAAATCGCATGCGACTTCATTTTGATTAATATGAACAACAAAAGAAAAACAGAAAATCGCTTGCTGCTCTTTAGCTTTAATAAAAATAAATGTCTTGAATGCTGCTGTAAAAATGCTTTGGCAAGGAAATCAACATGACAGACTGTGTACAGCTCGCTCATGGTCTATGCCAAAAGGGCAGAGTCAGTCAGCAGTCGTGGGCGGGGCCTGAGCATTTGTGATGTCACAGAAGCTACAATCTGGAAACAGCTTGTTCTGTGAAACAACAAAACAAAAACTTCTCGTTTTGTGTCTGTCCCTTTAAATGCAAATAAGCTGTTGCTCCAAACACAGGGGGCGGAGCTTCAAGTGCTCTTGTCCTTGGCTTTGATTACCTCACGCAGGCAATTTCAAAAACCTTTAGCTTTTATGTTCAAACCTGAGTTGTCACACTCAAGAAGAAGTGACAACATGTAGACAACATTTCTGAATGGTTAGTTGATGATTTTATATAGCTTATGTGTAGTTATCTTCTAATCATTGATTAGCATATTCTGTCTTGATTTTCTAAAACAGTGTTCCCAGGGGCGGGTTTATGTAAATTTTAGGGTTAGGGATGTCACTGACCCGGTAGGAATGTCGTGTAGTCCCTACCGGCCGTTTGTTAGTCCTTAAAAAGCTATTTCTTTAAAAGAAAGAAATAAGAAATTGTTCGATCACAGAATAAAACATTTAATAAGATAATTGCGACTTTTTGTCTCACAATTTTACATCTCGCAATTCTGACTTTTTTCAGAATTGCACAATATAAAATTGCAATTGCGAGTTATAAATTTAGAATTTCGTGATATTATGTCGCAATTGAATGTTATAAAGTCTGAATTTCAAGATATAAACTCACAATTGTGTGTTATAAAGTCTGAATTGCAATGTATAAACTCGCAATCACTTGTTATAAAGTCAGAATTGTGAGAGATTGCTCATTTCTGACTTTTAGTTAATACCTCGCATTTGTTTTCTCAGAATTGTGAGATATAAACTCTCAATTGTGTGATATAAAGTCAAATTATGAGGAAAACAGAATTAAAATATATATTCCGACTGTCTTTTTTTCTCAGAATTTAGTTGATGTACTTGATTTTATAACACACATTTGCAACTTTATATCATGCAAATCTGAGATAAAAGGTCAGAATTGTGAGCTAAAAACTTCCATAACGATTAGTTAACACTGACTCGAACTTTAATCACATAAATATTGATTAAAACAAATAAATTGAAGTCGTCCAACTACTCACAATATGAATAAATATCACAAATATTACTTTGTTTCTGCCAATTGTTATATGTTTCATAATGTGGCATTATTTCTTATTGTAATTTTTTTATTTGAGGTGGAAATTGGCTTTCAAAATGTGGGTACTGACAATAGAAAACTATCATCAGCCAAGCTCCTAATCCAGGCTGGTCATTTCTTCAAGTGCACCCCTTCATTCTTCTCTATGCAGCTAAAAATACACACTTTCATCCCATTCCAGATTTGTGCTTGCTCTCAGTCTATCTATTCCCAGTGCCAATTTGTGGCCATCCATATGTCACGTCAGTGGGAACCCAGAGTCATTATGTGGTTAGTGTTGGTCTTGTGGGCAAATAGCACTCTGTCTGCCGTGTCTGAGGCTGGGCTGGGTTTTAGTTTTCACAGTTTTACTTTTTCATTGAGAGAATGTGAGAATCAGCATGTGCCCAGAGCAAAAATAAGGTCATCAAACATCAACTTTTTGCATTGGCAAGAAAACATTACTGTTTAGAGGCAGATAAGTGCCAGGGCATCTATCTTAAGGTTGATTCATACAGTTGCACCCAATGGTTTTGCGAACTGCCTTTATCTATGCATGTTATCAGCATCGTCAAGCTCTCGTTCTTATCTTGGAATGACCCTGCATCTGTGTGCATTTATTATCTGTTTGCACACACAGGCAGAAAAAGTTCAGAAAAAGGTCATAAATTTCAGATGTGTTGTAGCTATGTCACTATGTCCCACAGTTTTCAGACACCCACACTAATTTATTAGCATTCCTTCCAAGAATAATTTACTCTGTGTGCACAAACTGTCACATTACATTGACTAGACGTGAGCTAAGTTCAGTGCTGCTGGAGTTGCAGCTAGAAAACCAAGCTAGTACACCTCAAAGAGGATTTGGATATACTCAACACTGCTGCGGAGGGTACTAAATATACCTCTATGTGACACAAGGCCCATAAATACTCCAGAGGAAAAGTTATAGCACCGGCCCAGGAAAGATTGAAAAAGGTCCACAAGAGTACATGTTGCTGTTAGCTCTTGCATTGCATTTAAATATCCTTACTGGGCAGCTCTCCAAATTGTATAAAGACCAAGACTGATTTACTTTTAGTCTTTCCAAGCCAACAGATCAATGAAACAAGTGACTGAAGAGATCAGAGGGCAACAAGAGGAAGGAGAGAAAACAATAGGTCTCCCTGCAAAAAAAAAGAACACTAAAAACATTCAAAAAATGCCTTAGAAAAAAAGGATGGGGATATATATCATATTGTAGAATGTTGCTGTTGTGTGTCATTTAAGCCACATGAGCAAGAGTGACAGTGTAGATGATTGAAAATGTGAACGCCACAGTCATGTTAAAAACATCAATGTATTCTCTCATCCATAAAAGATCCATCAGCTTGATGACTAAAAATTCCGATCCAAAATTCCACTTATTGCTTTGTGTCATCGATATATACCTTTGTTATTGTAAGAGTTTAGCGATCCCTGGTGGCGAAAATCCTACATATTGTACCTTTAATGTAATATAAGTTTAAATTACTTATATAGCCAAGTTGATTGGATTTAAACTTTTTTTTAACAGTGGAGTCTGATTTATTGTTATTTATTTATTTTTTGGGTTATGGATTCCACACGTACCAGATGTGGGCTGGATATGGGCCAATACTATGTTGCTGTCTGTAAACTCTTATAGCTTATATAGCTGTTATAATTTCTGTGTGAAAACACTCACAGGTTTAAATCACAAATGCATTTACACACTGTTAGCAAATGAGAGCCATTATGTTGATCCTCTATAAGGAACTTCCTGTACTGTAAGTGCTGTGAGGACTTGGCAGAAAAGCCAGGCGCCTACAGATGTCCTTAATATGCACTGAGAAAACTGGAGCCAGACCTGTGTTTGGAGATGCTCTTAGCAGGAGGTAATGGCTTTAAGTAAGACTATACTTTCAGGATAATACGTTTTTTCTCAGTTCCAAGGAACCTTTCCTGAAGAACAATTATAAATTAAATGTAAAAATTCTCATTTAATACAAGAATAAATATTTTAAGACAAAATCAAACACTATTCAAAACAAGGTTCTCTTACGAGAGGTTCTCTCAGTATTGCAAAGTTTAGCTTACGCTATGGGTAGAGTAATCTTTCCTTGAGATATTGAAGCCAAAATTATCCTTCATTCTTTGTCAATGCAGTGCAGCAGCTAGCAGACCTAGAGCAGGCTTTCTAGCACTCATTGGCTGCTCTGCGGCAACTGCAGCAGCCCACCACTGAGCCTGGCGCGACGTCACGCCCAATGATGGCTTAGCGTATAAAGCACGGCTCGGAGGCTTCTTCGCTGCTTTTCATCTCTTCAGCAAAGCTCTTCGCACCGCTGGATCTAGAGAGAAGCTACCACCGTTTAAAACAGCGACTGCAAGCAGAGGAAAATGCCTGAGGAAGCTGGTCGACTTCTTACCGCCTTTAAGCCTTCCGTACCAGCAACGCTATCCGGCAACATCTGGACCGCACTAGAAGAGGCGCCGAGCACAGAGAACGCCGAAGCCCAATGCGGAAACCAACTCTTTTGGTTTCAACTCGTTTGGTTTCCAAAACTCTTTTTTGGTTTCCACTCTTTTGTTTCAACTCAAGGCCGTGCCTTCTCTTCCACCGGACAAGCTGCTTCCGCCCTGCACTCAATGGCCATTCTCCAGATCCTTCAAGCCAACCTCCTCCGCGAATGGAACGAGAAGGGCTTTGAACTGCACCGCGCCCACCTTCGGTTCCTATTTGTGATCTCTCCTTGGTCCTCAGAGGCCCTAAAGATGTATCCTTCAAACCTTTATATTCTGCAAATCTATGATTTCCATTACACAAGAGTAGATGATAAAACTTCAGGCTGATTTGTACTAGGCTTTTGCCAAGATAAGCAAAACTTAAGACGTAGCTTTACAGTAAACTATGCTTTGCCATCCATTTACGCTTCTTTCCATATGGTGGTGGGACTCCAACTTCTGCCCGGCGTGAACGGCTGCAGTGTACTTGGTGTGTCAGCACATGCCGATGGATGCAACTACAGTGTGGTCTCTCAAGTGGACCAGCAAGACATCCGTCTGGATTGAGCCGAGTCAGGGGACATCTATATGGTCTTCAAGTGGGTACCTTCTGTCCTCAGTGTTTTAGTCGACTAGCCCACAACACCTCAGGAGGGTCTTGACAGTCCCAGAGTCACCCCCCCAACGTATCCCAGCTTAATGACCTCTACATCCCTCCTGCTGCTGAGACCTAACCACAATCTCACAAATTACGCAATCATACGTGCCAACCCTTTGACTAAGGCTGTCGAGCCCCACTGGTGCGTCAATGCAGTTTCAGTGGCAATGGTTCCATGTGGCATCTCACCTTCCGCAAAACACAATATCTGCCCAACCACCCATCATTCACGCAATATACACAGGAACGTAATAACTGTAAATACTATGCAACCAATACAAATAAACCAACAGACTCTTCACGTTTTTCAAGTATTCTACGATCCCATAGCGTGGCGGCCTGTACACAACCAGCCAGAATCTTTCCGTCTTAACCACAGCCAGTTGCTTCTCTTTATGCTGCTTCAGAAAAGTTCTTTACTGTGCGAAGCAACTACACAAAACCTCGACAACCCACTTCCACTGGATAAACCTGGACTCCTGGGCGAGAAATGGTTTTAACACCTTTTCTTGGTGGTTGTTCACCTGGATAAAGGAATTTTGTCTTCTGCATGTAATGTTTTGCTAGAACAGGTGGCAACTTATTGGTCACGTTACACTTGCCTTCCAATGCTAAAGCCAAACACCGCAGTACTTGGTCATGGCACCAGAGTAGAACCGACCTTGGCTAAGAGCCACCTTACATCCTGTCAAAATGTGCCTTAATGTGGCAGGTGATGAACACAAAGGACAAAAGGGATCCTCTCCTACACAGAGGTTTAGGTTCTGTGGTGATGGGAGAACATCATATGGTGACCTGATAAGGAAACTGATCCTACTCTCTTCCATTGACCAAAGGTCTTGCCAGCCCATCTTGTGTTGTTCCACACTCTCCCATCTCATCCACTCTCCCTGCTTTGCCTGGGAAATGGCCTTTATAAACCTCATCCTCTCCTCCTGCTTTCACACCTCGTTGACTACCAGCTTCCTCCTTTGAGCTGGGCCTGCCTTGTGCCATTTAGGAGAAGCTAAACTGAGCCCAAAACCCCCTCTTCCATGCTGTAACTGTCCCATGATATCCCCAATTTGAAGGACAGCCTTTGCCTCTACTACCGATTACTTTGCTGACAGGTCACTTTCTAACAGTTTTTAACGCAGGGACTGTCTCCCTTACACATACCTCTTGCTCAAAACCGTTTTTCTTTTGGCTTTGTCATCAGTCAAACGTGTGGGGGACTTACATGCGCTATCCGTCAGCTCCGCATGTCTGGAGTTTGGCCTGAATGACTCAATGGTCATCCTCAAACCAATACATGGCTATGTCCCGAAGGTGATTGGCACTCCCTTCAGAGCGCAGGTTATTTCTCTGTCAGCTCTGCCAGCATCTGTCAGTGAGAGCAGCGACAGTCTCCTCTGCTCCGTTAGGGCACTGAGAGCTTACTTTACGTGCTCCCGCCCCTTTAAGACACTCTGAACAGCTTTTCATTTATTTTGGTGGGCGCACGAAGGGTCTCACTGCTTCTAAACTGACCCTATCCAGATGGATAGTGGATACTATTGCTACTGCTTATGCTTCAAAAGGTCTGCACTGCCCTCTGGGCATCAGGGCTCATTCCACTAGAGGTATGACCTCGTCGTGGGCATGGTCCAGAGGAATTTCCATTCACAATATCTGTATGACAGTGGCCTGGGCCTCCCCATCTACATTTGTGAGATTCTATAACATGAAAGTTCCCGCCTTGTAGGATAGATTTCTGTCAGTCTGATATGTTTATGTTGTGCCCACATGCTTGTGCGCAGGCTACTTTCAACTGTTTAGCTCTCCTGGTTAAGCTGCACTAATATGGGCTGATACGTAACATGCTTTTCCCATGGGTGTTCCCTAGGACTCATAGAGTGGATGCTTGGCGCACACAGCGTTGCCAGTGTTGCTAAACTTAAGCAACGCTGTAAGCTAAACTTACTCAATACGAGAGAACCTCTCGTAAGAGAACGTACTCGGTTACCTAATGTAATGTCGGTTCTCTCTAGGGAACGAGTATTTGTGTAACTGGCCGTGCTTGCACCTCGATCAATTTTCGCTTCAGATGATGAAACCAGGGAAGCAGCCTCCGAGCCGTCCCTTTATACGCTAAGCCACACCCACTTGAGCGGGCTGTTATGCGTGGTAGCTGCAATGCGCCACCATTGGGCGTGACGTCACGCGCAGGCTCAGTGGTAGGCTGCTGCAGTTGCAGCAGAGCACCCAATGAGCACGCTAGACAGCCTGCTCTAGGTCTGCTAGCTGCTGCACTGCGCTGACAAAGAATGCAAAATTAAGGATATTTTTTGGCTTCAATATCTCAAGAAAAGATGACTTAACACGTAGTGTAAGCTAAACTTACGCAATATGAGAGAACCTCTCATAAGAGAACCAAGGTTACGTTAGGTAACTGAGTACTTTTCTGGAATGTTTTTCAAACTTTCAAAATGTCTACCGTGGTATCTTGTTAATTATTTTTATTTAAACAGCCCTTAGTTTCTCTCTTTGTCTCCCACGACTACTTATTAATATAGTATATTGAACTTACTTGACTGCGGTTTGTATAATAAAAACCATTGCTTAATAGCTAGCCATGCCATACTCCATTTATTTGATTTCTTACTTGTGATGTAGCCTGAATTATAATCACACCACGTAGGGACACTTAATATTCAACAATATTATCGATTTGACTTGACAGACACAATTGGATGAGAACTGAACTGAGCTGGAAGATGACATCACTGTTTCCTGCATAACAGCTTTATAGATAAAATGAGCTAAATTAATAATTGATGATCTTTACAATGGAACTGTATCAACACTGAACTGACTTCTGAACAATTACACTATTATTCTTTTGGAGCTTTTACTTTTTTCTTTTCTTTTCTCCCTTCTAAATCCTCAAACTAGCACTGTCCTTCACTGCAAGTGTCTTTCTTTAAAAGTGAACTTCACTTTAAAAACAAATTTTGAGGACCAGAGGAAAAATGCATTACCATAATGCATCAATAGCACTTTCCTCAAAGGCTCATTTATTTCTCGTCTCATTATACGCTTTGGGCTTCTCTGAAAATTGTAACTGAGCCATACTTTTTCTTACAGTAGGTTGTAATTTGGAGGTTATCCCAGTCATCCCTCCAACACACATTGAGCCCTGGGACTGAATGGACTGTGTGATGCCAGGCGGTCATGGGGCGTTTAAGGGGTAACGGCCCTGCAGTGACACCTGAGACGGCAGTCCTCAGCAGCACACACTGGCTCTCCTCCAGCTGGATGTCCCCCCATTCTCCAAAAACAAATCAATCCACGGGCCCGCTGCAGATAGCAGAGTGCTCCATTACGCACACTTTCCAGATCATAGATCGGGGTTTGAATTACTGCTAAAAACGGCACATATGCTTCAGAGTTGCTACTTTTTCTGTTATGCATGACACTGAAATCTATTGGCTTTTAAGTGTCTCAGTACTGCAGGACAATTTTTTTTATTACACAGCTCTCTGAAATGATCAAATTAATAGTTGTGAGATTATTTCTATAATGATTGTTAAAATGTATATTTTGCCATTTTCAAAAGTATTTTTCTTCTCACATTAGATGTTTTTTTTATATTTAATATCCTTTTATTTAGATTTAGAATTAAGTGTGTGCTTGTGAAAAAGAAATACACTTTAAAATGTGTACTACTTTAAAAAATACTTTAAAATGTGCTTTTAATTTGATATTAAAGTGCGCTTTAGAAAAGTCTACTTAAGTGTGCTAAGAAATCGCATACTCTCATTAGGTACTTGATGTAGTCATTGTCATGTCAGCGTCAGTTATGTTGCTTCACTGACATTCAAAAATCCTCTCTCATGGCCTCATGGGATAGTGAAGTGTCCATCACATACAATTCAGAATGTGCATGAAGAAGTAGGTCATCCTTGTACTATTTCTTTTATGAGCACTGTGAATTCGAACATAATATTTTTGTTTTTTACCTACTATAGTGTAGTCTGGAATGCAATTTCAGATGCAGCCTTTGTCATTAAAGTGCACACTTAAGTGGCCTTTTATTTCATCAATATTATAATCTGCAAGTACAGTTATTTTAAGATATCATTCACTCATTCACAAAATCACAAAAGTATATGAAAAAAGAGAACTTTTAAAAGGAATCAAGGAATTAGAAATCTTTTAGCTTTATGTCTTAACTATGCAAATATGACAATTATTCAGTGTTGGGGAAGCTACTATGAAACTGTAGTTTGACAAGCTACAAGCTACTCGTAAGTTAAAGTAGTTTAACTACAGTCAAGCTACCCGTTTAGAAAAGTAGTTAGCTACACTACAAGTTACAATCAAAAAGCAGCTAGCTACATTGAAACTACTTTTGCTTTTTGAACAACGTATATTATAAATAACTGAATAAGTGTCTGAGGAATGTTTTAATTAAAATCTTTAGTGTTTAAAACAAGGCAAAGCAATTACGATTTCTACGAGTATTGTTTTATTACACACAACACTAAAATATCTTTGACTGTTTGTCAAAAGTGCAACAAATAGCCTAAAACATTGCAAGAACGAAATATACATCCAATGTAAATTGCATGTAGAACATTTTCTCAAAAATACTGATTGAAATTGGACAAATAATTCCATGGGTAATTAACGTTAGTTGTTTCTCCATCCTCCAAATCTGCCGTCACGTCTTGCTATATAATCATAATATTGGTGTGTCAACCCACTTCTGTACGTGAGTTAACCGTTAGCCGCAAGATGCGTGATTAAACAACAGGTGGCGGTAATGGCAAAAAATGAGTTTGTAATATAACAAGAAGAAGAATATCCTTGAATCGCGCTGATTCGCGCAGGCTTGACAATGTAGCAATGTAGCTTTTGCTCGCGCTACACCGCTACTTACTGCAAAAAGTAGTTAACTACTGGAAAAGCTACAATGTTTAAAAAGCAACTGAGCTACTGCCAAGCTACTGAAAAATGTACTTAAGTTAGTAGCTACGCTACTTGTAGTTAACTACTCCCCATCACTGCAATTATTGTAATTTAAATTATGTCACTGTCACATGGTTGCTGTGGTAATGAAGAGCGTAGGAATTATTAAAAAAAAAAACAGTCTTTAATATCACAGGAGATTACAGAAGAATAAGTTAGCACAACCACTTGATTCAAAGACAGCGCCAAAGAATGAATCCGCTGGGCTTAAATAACAAGAGAATTAATGAGATTAACAGAACAGGCAAACGTAATCATGAATCAGACACTGGGAAACTGGGTCAGATGACAAGCACAGAGAAAAAAGTACCCAAAATCCAAACAGAGCATATGCTACATGTTACAGTCCCACATCATATTATAAAGCTAAATAATCTAACCAAATATTCTCATTCTTTGTTTGCTTGCTGGCTAACCATTAACATAGGCTACTATTTAAGCATAACACTAGCCAATTATCCTGCTAGCTTATTACCATTAAATTATTAGGCTTTTAGACTAGTATACTAGCCTGACTTCTTCATACTCATTTTCCTATCGGAAGATGAGTCTGAAACCCTCCGTCTGGCTTTGATTATGAGGCGTGTCTTAACCGAACCAGGAAAAAACAACAACTCTGCACTCAATTGGATAGTCGTTAACCTACAACCAATCAGAGCAACGCAGTAAGTCAGCTACTTTGCATACAGTTGTCAAATACACAACGTAGCCTAACTTTACTTATTTTAGAAGTAAAATAACGAGTGTTGCTTCTTTTACTTACTCCTTCATGAGTGCGACCAAAGGAGAAACCACAATGACCACAGGCTTTTCATTACGTCCCATCTTCTTAGCGACCGTCAGAGCCAGCTGATAAGTTACACTTTTCCCGAATCATGTGGGACGGCAAAAATATCTTTCCAATTCGACAAAGGCCTTGATTGCAGTTTTCTGTTTGTCTATTAAAATGAATGCGCTGTCGATTTATTTCACAACAGACGCGACAGCGGAATCTGTACATCTCAATTCTCCAGCTGCAGTCATCTCTGAGGGAAGACAGTTAGCGCTCTTTAAAAACGTAATGATTACGTCCCTTCAGATCATCTGTCCATCATCGTATAAAGCCCGCCCTGGCAATTTGATTGGCCCAATGATTTCTGAACCGATCATAATTACTCCTCAATGGATTGAGTTCAGACCGAACTTCCTGTCCAAAAAATGTTGTGGGAGGAGTTCGGGCTGGCATCCAGGCTACTAGTATACTGTAACCTCTGCAAATTACACATCGCAAAAATACTGTTTATCTGAAATTATCTAAAGATTATATTTATTTTCAAATCAGTATTATTTAACAATTATTTCTGAAAAAAAAATCCACATTTAATGAAATGATGATTTCTGAAGGATCACTGAAGACTGGAGTAATGAAAATAAAAATACAGTTTAGCTTACCAAACTACAAAGAAGTGTAGTCAAAAAAGGATTATCAAAAGAACAAGATATGGCTATAATGTGATTTGTTTTCAGACAGGCATTACGAACAGCTATGTCGTGGGGTTCTATTTGCAATAATGACTGGTTGACGGTAAGTGTTCTCTTTTATAGGCCTATTCATCCATCAATGGACACTGAAATCATTCTAGACAGGATGTGTGAAAATATGTCTTCAAATACCCTCTCAGAATCACTTGTAAATAAAGCTATTTCATTTGCATTTCAAAAGCAAGACCTACTATAATATTCAGTACAGAACACGCATTTTGTTTACATTCAAAAATATCTCTGTATCAGAACAAACATGAGCTTCAGTAACTGTTGTCTACCTAAGGCATTCCGATTCGAGCCATCATAATTATAAATAATCACTATTACGGTTTAATCATGTTCCTTCCTCAAACTCTAATCATATTTTCATTCACTCAGCTGCCATATCCATAAGGAAAAACACACACACACACACACACACACACAAACTGCTTTGATCTGAAGTGTATGCGATGGGCAGTAGTAACACGTGTGGATATGTTTCAGAACCAGGCCATCGTTTGTTTTAAGCACAATGACTCAATCCCTATTTCCTCCCATGAGTGATGTTTCGCAGCTTCACATCTGACCCATTTTTTTACCCATTTCAAAACAACTCTGTTTGTCACTCATTGCTCTCTCCTCCTTCTCCCCTCTCTCTGTTTCTTTATCAGAATGCAATAAACACACCAATGTTCTTGAAAGCTTATTCTGGAAGAGCGTGACTTTCAAACTTCTCGCTGACTGTCTTCAAACCATTCACTCATATTGTGTTCTTGAGGTAGATAACTTTTGGTCATCTTCTTGAGGGATTTGCATTTCAGACCTATTTTTCTGAACTATTTTCCTCCTTCAAAGGCATGGTACTTTGATGTAGCTCAAATCTCATTACTACGGGATCACTTGACTGCAGACAGGCGATTTCCAGTGCTCTGCGGTACGCTATACGAGGTGATAAAGTGTGAAATCCCTGGCGAGCTTGTGCTGAATGAATAGAGAAGTGAAGACAAGAGAGAGAGATAGAGAGAAGTGAAGGGTTTAGGCTTAGTGCCACGCTGTGACGCATCCTCTGTCCAGGGTGTTGGGTTTACCGTGTTTAGCAGTAATTAGCATGCCACAGCATGGCATGGCATTACCTCCTGCCATCCGCTAGCTAGCTAAGCCCTTAACAAACAGAACCTTGTACGATAAACAAAGTATCTTGTCTAGCCATGTGTGAAGATGGCAACACACAACTACTGACAAACATCTTTGGCTAAGAGCTGGATTGAGACGACGCTGTGAGAACGCTCCCGGGAGCAAGCTAATGTAATTAAGGAACACCGGAGGCCATCTGAAGCCTGTCATTGGAGCTTCCACAAATGGATAAACCACGGCTTCCTTGCCAGAGAAAGTCCATTGGTTTAATACAGGCCGTTGGCGAATGGAGTTCTTTATCCAGAGCAGGCACATAATGTCGCTGTAGCAAGTTTTTTATTTGGTGAACTTCTCACCGTAGTTCCGTCAAAGCCTCAGGAGTCTTTGGATATTATCATGTGTTTGAATGACACAAAGCATGAAAGTGGCTTCAATTGAATTTTTATAGTAGCCGGAACCGGGAACACGTCTCGTAATTCCTGATGTACTTGGTACATCAAAAGAAGGATGGCGTCTACACTAATATTAGTTTCTCTGGACCCATCCCGACTCATCCTTAAGTGCCGGCCTCATCGACACACGACAGCCATCGGCACTGATCCTCAACATCTCGTCTCCAAATCGCTGTGAATTACTTCGACTTCCAAAGAGATGGAAATGGACAAATTCTCTAAATGTTTCGATCCAATTTGTTTTGTAATCACTGTTCTTTCGTTGGCCAGAGGAGAACTGGCTCCCGACTGAGCCTGTGTTCTCCCAAGGTTTTTTCTCCATTTAATCACCTGATGGAGTTTTGGTTCCTTGCCACTGTTGCCTTGCTTTTGGCTTGCTTAGTTGGGGACATTTCATATTCAATATTGATCTGTGTTGTATTATTTTCATGTTTTCACTGTGAAGCTGCTTTGATACAATCTGCATTGTAAAAAGTGCTATATAAATAAATGTGACTTGACTTGGCCTATATACTGTACATTACCACATCTTTGAGCCTTCACATTAAAACATGTAGAAGAGAGATAAATGTACACCCATGGTTTAATCTATAAAGCACCCAAAAAGTTGTCCATTTGACACGTTTCGAAGTGCAAGAAACAGAGCAAAACTGAAAATGTAATTTGCTAAATATCTTTGCAAACCATAAATTATTTAGCAAACCATATTTACTCCTGTTTTTTCAACCTGATCTTCGTGGCAATTCGTACAAATTTCAGGAGGTGGCTGATTCATACTAATTCATATGACCTCACTCATGCGATTTGTGCTAAATCGTACATATTTTACGAGTTGCCCAATATGTTTGAATTCGGTACGAATGGCCTACCCCGCCTAAACAGAGCAGTCTCATCCCAAGACGTCATATAAATGACGTCTTGGGACGTCTTTTGACCATCCGTCAACATACGCCTTTTCAGGGTACCCTTAAACGTCGGTAGATAACGTTATCGAATCCTAACCCTACTCCAGACCTAAACCTACCCCGTCACCTAACTGACATTAAAGGTAAAGCGTCAGCTGTATGACGGCCCGGGATCGTCAACTAACCGACGTTTAAGGGTACCTAAAAAGGCGTATTTTGACGTATGGTCAAAAGACGTCAGTTATATGACGACTTGGGATGAGACTGTGTTACAGCCTAAACCTACCCATCACTGGGGTTTTCATTAGATAGTGTTGGCTATTTATGAATGCAAAAATGGAATCTTTTGAAATCCTTTTTTAAATGTATTTTACTCTAAAGTTTTAGCCATTGGTAAAGTATTGGACTCCAGCAAGCAAGTAACATTTTGTGATGCAGGATAAAATCAGCAGTGACGTTTTCTTTAAAAGTCCGTTCCCTTAACTCAGAGCTTCTTAATGGGTATTAATCACAAGAAGAATTCCTTAGTGTGTGTGTATATGATTTGTGTTAAAAGAAGCCCAATACATCCACACAATACCTCTTGGAGCTGACCTGCAATCTTGGAAATAAAGCAAAACTTACATAGTCCTTCAAATAAAGATAACAACATCTTAAGTATGGATGGTCTTGTGCAGTGTTCATGCAGTATGTGCTTGTGAGCATGTGACAGTACGGTTTGTAAATGCATCACTTTAAGTAAAAGCCTCTCCCTCCATTCTAATGTTTATGTCTGTGTGTGCGATGAAAGATGTTAGCTTCTATACGAGTGTATTGTGCAAAATCTCAGGACGTTTGAAAAGCTCTTCTGGGCCACCGCAAAATGGAAAAGGCTTCACCTCTCACTTCAGACACATTTACCTTTATCTCTAACCCTTACTTAAGAGAACAGACTTTTATTCTAAACCACGTTATCCTCACTAAGAGTGTCTGGCTTTTAACATCTTCACTTGGTACAGCAGTAGGCTACTAATGGGTGGAAATATCCTTCCCTCTCACTCTGTGTTTCAAGTTGTTAGCATCTTGATTGCTTTGTGTCTAAACTTTTGTACATTCATCTGTCTTTATCTTTTTTTGTAACATTAACACTTTCTTCTCCTGGTAACTCTGTAAAATGTTTTTGAGACTTCATACAAAAGTTAACACACTTTTAAGAAAAAAAAAAACAAGTCAATAATAATAAAGCAAATATTAAACTATATGTTGAATTATTATTATGGCCTCATTTTATAAAGTCTTTTTCTTTATTTAATGTATATTTTTTGTAAATAAATTATCATTAGTATTATTATTTTATGCATCCTAAGAAACACAGATGAGTCCAGACCAAACTTCAGACCAATATTGTGGGTGGGGTTCGGGGGTTACAGTTTTTGAAAGTGAAAAAGAACAAATCATTGTATAATTTACAGTGAAAAACTGTAAATTGACATTCCCACAATTCCCTGTGTGACACTTCACATTTTATGTATTTTTGTTGAAATAACTATGGTTCCTCAAAGTTTTATTGTTTTTGTCTAATCAGTTATGTACATTAGAGTTTTATGTTACATTTAATGATGTTAAATTAATGTTTAGTGCATTTTTATTTTATTTTATGTGTGTTAACATAATAGTGCCTAATGTTTGTGTGAATGACACTGTGCAGTTTCTTTAAAAAATTATTGCTTTATATAAGTATTTACTTGTAATGAGCTCTGATTCCTCGTTGAACTCTCATTACTGCTGTGATGATTGTTGGTTTTCAGTGAATTACAATGGTTTAAAACAAATATCAATTGATCAATAAGTTGGTAAATCCACATTTTATCAGAAAATAAAATGCGGTTTATTACTGTAAAATTTAAGTTAAGTTAACGTTAAGGTAGCAGTTCCTACGTGTTTTTAATGGTAAAGTTCTGGCAACCACAGCTGCCGTTTTTTACCGTAAAATTTACGGTTTATTTTTTACAGTGTAGAGCCGAGCTTCCATAAAACATTGAAAACAAAACAGACACAAGGGTCCAAAATATTCAACAAGAGATACACTTAACTCAAAGACAGGCAGCAGAATACACAGGATAAATGGCACAAAACTGAACACAGTGGCAGGGAACAAACAGACTTATGAAGGTCAAACACAGGTGTGGGAAAGCAGGATTTAGAACATGGTAATGCCAGAGTTCACACTGAACGATTTTAGGCCAGATTTTTGCTCGCCGAATCATAGGCACATCAGTGCTCGTTCACACGAGTGACAACCACGCACTGTGAATTATCAAAGACGCGATCTGAGAAAATAGTAGCCTGTGAGATATTTGGCATGCTAAATATCTGGACCCGTCGACGATTCACAATGTGTGCTGTGTGAATGTGTTTTGAAAACTAAATCGGAGATGACCTACAGCCAATGAGAGAGCAAGATACAGGACAGCGGAGAGTTCCAACTACAGGAAGAATAGACTAGAATATCATTTGTTTGACCAGCAGCACATTGCACAATTATTTATTTACCAGACAGACATCACAGATATCTTCAAAATAAAGTGTAACTGGAAAAAAGTTATGTGCAGTGTAATCAGTGTTAGATCTAGGACATGGTCATAAAAAGTGCTTTAAAACTCTTTTTATATTATTTCTTCTTACGTCGACTAGTAGTTGCTCACCCCACATCTCTGAAATGGCTTCCTAACACTGCTCACTCTCACCCAAACAAACAGAGAGAAGGAAAAGGAGAAAAAAGAATAGAGAGAAATTAAGGAATCTTGAATGAAAAAGAAAAGAGAAGAAAAAGACAGAGCAGAGAAAGGGAATGAGAAATGAAGACTGAAACGAGGACTAGGGATTTATAAAAGGGAATAAAGCAAGCTGGAGAGGGGAAAAATTTTGATCTATAGAAGAAGAGGGAAAAAGAGAATAGGAAATTAAAACAGAAAAGAGGATAGAAAGTGGGCGTAAGGGGAAAAGTCGAAACTTGAGAAGAAGAAACAGAAAGGGAGGGAGGTAGAAAGAGAGAGAGAGAGAGAGAGGAAAAGGAAGGGGGCACGTGTTGATGTTGCTCAGTGTCTGCAGATGAGCACAGACACCCGAGGAGAGGAGATTCAAGGAAATGTCATAAAAAAAGAGAGGTAGAGAGTGGGAGATTGATTCTGCCTCCTGTTGGGAGTCCTGTCTTGCTAATGTCAAAATAACCACTGTATTCACAAAACAGCAATTACTGTAATAATAATGCAACATACTGTGATATGCTGACAGCTGACAACCAGCTGTATTCAAAAAGACATGGATGGAAAAAGAAACATCATTAATACTTGCAGGCCTCTGTGGACACTGCGAAATTCGCCTTGTGTGATCAAATGTTTGTGGGAGACACTAAAGATCATATGTTTTCATGCTTTCCATCATCAGAAGCTAAAAGAGGCTGTGTTTTTTCAATTATATAAATGTATAATATTATTTAATGGACGAGAGCCACAGTAATCTAACAATAGAAAGTTGTAATTTTATGAACATCAAAGATGAATATAGTAACAAATGTTTTTTTATTGTTAGTTAATTCAGAGTTAATGTATTTACTAACATGAACCAACCTTATAAATGTCACGTATGCTCTCCATCGGCCCATCTTCACCAGCTCAGTCATCTATTCACGAACTACATTTCCCAGCATCCCTCCTGTCCCTGTCACTCAGCCATCACCCACACCAGTTCCACATCAATCAGGCACTCCAAGGCTGCAAAAAAACAAAAAAAAAAAACGGATGTGACAAAATAGTATGCATGAATTCACAAGTACTCATAAAAGAGTTGGCAAAAAGTCCTTGGATGACTTCTTCCAGCGAGATTCTGAAGTGTGCTTTTGATGAGACACGATTATGAGGCCACGGGAGAGGATTTGTGAATGGCAGTGAAGCAACTGATGCTGGTTGGTCACATGTAATCATCATTCACCATGGCTTGCAGGAGATTTACCCTGGTGTAAGGTTGGTGTTCATATACCTTCCATCACCATGAGGAAAGTAATTCCTCAATGGGGCTTAGGAAAGGAGAGTACAGTGGAAGGCAAAGATTGATAAAACCTCGGTTCATATTGAACCACTCTCTTAACCTGGAGGGCTCTGTGAGAACTCCATTGTCCCAAACAACAACAACATAGATGGGATGCTCATCCTGCTGCTCCTAACAGAGCATCTCACATGTGATTGGAGAAATGAGGAGCTGGTGAGTGTTGTAGGGCCCCAGGTTGGCGTGATGGTGGACAACCCCATTGCTGATGGCAGCACATAATGTGACATTGCCACCACGCTGCCCAGGAACACCAACAATGGCCCAAAGGCCAATCACATTACGGCCTCTCCTTCTCTTGTTGGTGAGATTAAACCCAGCTTCATCCATGTAGATTTATTTGTGGGGTTTTTCCATTGCATCCAGTTGAAAAACCCTCAGTAGAAATAGATATAGTTTTGTAAGTGATACGGAAAAAGTGATTTAGGCCAGTAAATCAATACTTAGGGTAATCAACATTGAATGTGTCTGGATACATGCCAACCTGTACATTCTGAAATCTTTGCTCATTGACTCTGTTGTGCTTGAGGACACAATCAACAGTAGAGAGGCTCGAAATTACCCTCAAAAATGACATGGTCCTGAATGATCTTCTGCTGAATTGCACTCAGTTAAATGGTATTGTTCTCATGGACCATATCAACAACTAGGGTCTATTGGAGTGGGAAGAACATACCTGTCCTCCCACCCCCATGTGGCAGTCTTTCAATTCTACAAAAAGAGAACATGGAGTTACAAAAAAATATACATGGAATACAGTTAGACCAACCTTCCATTAAAATACTACAGTACATTGGTACAGTGATGTACTGAAACATATTTACTGTGGTACAGTATATAGTATGGGAGCGTGGGGCACAACCTAACGCGGGGTTAAACGTAACCGTACCAGACCATTTACATAGTTCGTCAGGATAAGCAGGTTGTCTTTCCGCTATTTTTCTCTTGCTGCCAGAAGACGGTCTCCCGCGAATTTGCAGAAAGTTTTGATTATATTTCGTGAAGATACTGGACAAAGAGTGTTTTGACACCATGAAAGTAATTTTTTTCATCATAGGTTTTTTTCGGTTTCTGAGTTGGGTGTATACGTTTCCAAATCTAACTTTATATTGCCTTAATCACTGTCTTGTTGGCTCAAACATAGCACCGTTTTGAAACATGTCAGCAATTCCTAGCGACTGTTAGCTAGGCTTAAAATATGTAATACACAGCGGGGTTAGTTGTAACAGAGTGTTACAATTAAGCCGCCAAGTGTACAATGATAATCAAATGAAAACGGAGCCACACAACTTTTCAGGCTTGAGTATACATTTAACTTTGTTAGACTTTCAACAGTGTTGGAATTTAAAATGTTTAAAATTTAGTGTACCATGAATGATAACTTGTTTATTTATTAAAAATATGGCCTGTTTTTAATGCAATAAACCCTTTAAATTTTTATTTTAAGCTCATTTGTATTATTATAACTGTTATTAATAACAATAATAATAATAATAATAATAATTGTACATGCAGCTGCCACACATAAATCTAATTGCAATTACAATATTTATACTTTTATTTATTATTGTTTATTGCAAAACTATGCAGCCCTTTTCTATGTCTCTATCCATGATATTAATCCATAACAGAAAGATGATTGGATGAGGGATGGATGTATGGATATCTGTCTATACAGATGCACAAACAATATAACTATACAAATAAAATAGTACTGAATTATGTGTTTTACACACAAGTGTTACAACTAACCCCTCTGTCTGTTACAATTAACCCCGCATATGGGGTAAGTTGTAACATTTGCACTTCTGTCACTTTCAATGCAACTGTACAAAAATGGTAGGTCCTAGAAAAAAACTTTAAGTGGTCATTTGTAGCAGAGATGTGTATGTTGCTTGTGTAAAAAAAATATTAATCTAACCTAATTATTTTTTAATTAATTTAGCCAAAACCAAAAAGTGTTAGGTTGTGCCCCGCTCTCCCCATGTCATACAGTAATTGCTGTCAACATTTACATACTGTACAATAATTTACATTACATTTACATTAGATACTTAATACATAATGCATTATGTCAAAACAAGGTAATTACCTGTTCTCTTCTCTAAATCTTTGGATTATGGTGGACACAGTGAATCTATTGATGTTTGGTTGTACCCTTTCTCTCAGCCTCCTTTATTCTCATACCATGGACAAGAACATGGTCAATCACTTCATCAGATATTACTGTTCTTTGTCTTCACTGACCACCTCGACCTCCTCTCACAAACTTTTCCTCTCAGATTTCTATCAAGGGCCTCAGAAACCAGTGCTCTCTGAACTGGCTTACTGTATATGTTCCCTCACATCATTAGCCACAAGTGTGATCAATTTTGAGTTGTTGTATTCAAGTAGTTGACACCTGTGTTCAACTGTGAGATTTGACTTTTGTCATCTGTGCTCACCATTGTGCAGCACAGGAGCATCACAATGAAAATGTGTTGTCAAGTTGTGTCTAAACAGGTGAAAAGCGCTTATGGTTTCGCCAAAAGAGTGATTGATTCAATCAGTGGGTTCAGGCAACGGAGCATTTGGTTCAGACAATAGGGTTTAGTGTTTTAGCCATTTAGAAAAACTGTAAGAGCTTTCACAGACTGGTCTTTTTATGACGGTGAGACCCAAAAGAGGCTGGTGTCACATGAAAAGCAAGATTAAAGTCAAGAAAGACATGAAAGTTTTCACACGATTCTCAGCGATTGTACTTTGATACAGATATCAAAGAGTTTAAAGACTCCATATGTCTCTTCAGGACACTGCGGTACTGTGTGGGCTTGTATCATTTTCTGCATGGCTGTGCCTGTACTGCAATCACTAACCACAATGTGATAATATGGGCTAGTGATTGTTGATGTTCAGCTGTTCTCAGCAGTCAGAGAGAGTTTAAGGCCGATACCCGTCAGAGAATGCTTTATGATTCCTGGAACGGCTGTCGTGTGGTGGAAATTAAGATTAAATCATGTTATGACAGTTCAGCATTGTTGCTTTAGATAATGAGGACAATCCTTCACTTTCAGTTCTCAGCTGGCTTTGATTCTTTGCTCAAACAAAGAATCAGGATGTGTTGTGAGAGCTGTAATTGCTTTTGGAATAAACAGGTGTGAGTGAATCAATATCAACATGGGACCTTGTGAGAGTCCATTTCTTCTGAAATGAGCAATCTTTTATCTGAATGAACTTGATGTGTGAAAGGCGTGTGAGCAGACATAGAAATAACAAAAATTTCTAACCTACTGTATGTATGAGACTGTATAATGAATGAATATAATAATGAATAGTTCGGGGGCAGATGCCGATCGTCTTTGTTTGCGCTTTGATGCTGGTAACGTTACTGAGCTTCGCTCCAAAAGTATGCTGTGTCTCGCCATGTTTACTTACGGTATACTGCACACGGATTTTTGTATGCGCGAGAGTTTCTCTACTCAAAAGACCAAGATTCCTTGCGAATAGAACGTGCACAGAACACAAATCACGATGGGGATATGCCGATACGCGTTTACATGACCAAAAATTCGAGGTTAGAAAGGGGTACCCCAGGTATAATATCCTGGTTTTTAAAATCCAGGATATGAGCATTTCGGGTTTTTGCCGGTGTTTACATGGCCGTTCGCGACCGGGTTATTGCTAATATCCCGGTTTTGAATGGGTTATTGGCTGCATGTGTGCTGCTTCGAATGAAATCCATAAAGAGGAGAGAGGAGGAGGAGGGGACTGGGCCCTTATTAAATTATGGATTGATTGTTAAAAAATAAATAAAATAGGCATATTTGTGGAAAAAATATCTAATATTTGAGTTACATAAAAGCTTTTTATTTGTTTTCTTCCTAATTGTCCTAATAGTGGTCAAGATGTCCTCTTGTGGTCCTCTTGTGGAAAGGAGAAAGCACTGAGAACTGCGTCTCCATGATGACGAGGAAGTATTAGCAAAGAGATTCATTGATTTCTAGCCCTTGCATTAGCTTTACTACTAGATATACTTCTGGAGATGAGAAATAAAAAGGCGGCTGAAATGCATCACCCTAGAGAATTAAATGAAACAGATAATGGGGAAAATCCGAGTCTATTTTTGCTGCACTGCTCATGCTTAATTAAAAGTGAAAGCACACTTTTGATGGACAAAAAATAAATCAACGTGATCTCATGAGAGAATGCGATATGTAATGTGCCGTTCTATCATACGTATCTATAATTAAGTTTTATATGCACAGAAACGTATAATACAGACATATTTACAGTACTAAAACGTAAAATATTACGTATTGACAGCACAAAAACGTCATTTATTTACGTATGAACAAATCCACCGACGTACACATTTGTACGTATACACAATTTATGCATATTAATATCGTAGCATTACAGTATGTTTTGACTTTATTGCATTCCACTGTCTTATTAAGTTTTCAGTCGCATTTATTGATATAATACTCATAAATATTAACATTTTGCTCGTTTCACCTGCATGGTGTTAAACAATACAATATAGAACCTTAAAAATATCATTCTTCAACGTTACTCGTTACCGTTTTGTGATAGTTTATTTACCTTGAGAACACATAAAGCGTTTTCTCCTATTAAACACAACAAAATTTACAAAAGACATCAGATTTTATTAGTTTGATGTAATCCAAATCTTTAGAATCCATAGTTGTACGCAAGAAACAACTTCTAATTCAGCCTCTTATCCAGTAGTAACCGTCTCCATTCTCAGCAGCGGCCGTGTCAAATCCGCGCTGGTGATAAATTCAAATTTTAAAAATGCAGCCCTTAAGAAGCGATAAATCATGTTTTATGGCCGGATTTAACATTATTCATTGATTAGTAATTTCATTTCTGCTCTGTACTTCATACAAAACTATTACAATACTGCCAGAGAAGACTGCGACTGCAACGCTTCATCATGTGAACGGCTTTTGGTATCGGTTTTGACATTTTCGCAATAAATTATTGTGATTATACTTTGTCTGTTAGTTATGTTTTTCTTTATAATTGTAGTTTGTTGCGTGTTAGTTTTAAGGAATTGTTATGGGTAGGTTTAGGGGTAAGAGTAGGATTGGTGGCTCAAAATAGATTTTAATGCTAACGTTAAATTGTTAATAAAACTGCCTAAGGGAAATTATACAGATATCTGTATGATATAGAATATACGTAAACAGTTTACATTTTTTTAGCTGTACAAACGTAATAATGTTATGCTTATATGTTGCAGATACGTCAATATTATACGTTTCAGCATCTATCAAAACGTACTGAAAAGTACATTTTCTATCTTTACAAAAACTTAAAATACCTACGTATTAACAATGAGACCAGGCTGAAAAATAAAACATGATTACACTCAAAACGTGCTCAAATTGCACAGATTATGCATGTCTAGTGTGTTTTAACAAGAACTGCATTTAGAAGACATTTATTGAAAATGTACCCGTTTAAACATGTTTTTATTATTCAGTTTGGGTAAAAGTTTATGGTGTTTTATAAAAAAAATGGAAGTCTGCTGTAAAGCGGTTAGAAAAACGGAATTGGCTAAAATCAGAATTGGTCTAGAAAGTTGTAATGGAAAGTTGTAATATATGTAATGGAAATTAGTCTTCTCATTCTATGGTCCATAGAAAGAGGTTGATTCAGGATTGCTGTACATTCTTTTGAGCTGTGTGTATGGTGCAGATTTATGATGTCCACACTGATGTGAATGTTGTTCTAGATGAAACATTCTCCAATGCAAACACATTGAGGAGAATTGTCAAGTTTGGGGACAAAATCCTACCATTGTTGAGATCCACACACACGTTTAGAAAGTGAGAGTGTGTCTCAGCACAATGTATATTATCACAAGCCTCACAAAAGGCCAATATCACCCACACAAGTGTTTCCTCTGAGACCCAGAATAAACACACCACACATCCTGTGTCCTACTGCCTCCTTCTGAAACAAGGTAATTCTCATGACATCTCTTCATCTCAACAGATCAAAGACCTTCTCCTTTGTCTTTGAAACTTCTTTTCTCTTTTTTGGAATGCATTTCTTTTCTCCCCTTCTCCTCTCAACTGCAAGGTCTAAGTCATTTAAACGTATAAAGAACATCAAAAAGCAGTGCGATTCATTGGCCCACAAACAAGCTTGTCTGAAATGACTGTGCAAATTAAATTTCTGTATCTGCCAACTGCTGTTTCCACCTTGTCGATTTCTATCTTCAGTGACTCAAAAAGCTACCATGAATAAACACAGTCACAGTCAAAAAAAAAGGGAAAGCTTATTGAAAACTAAATTATCACTAAACTAAGGAAGAAATTATACAAAAGCTCAGTGTAAATATATCTTTATAATTGAGTACAACGGTGTATAACTTTTGTCCTCAGATTTTGCCAGATGTTACTAGAGATTGAATGTTATGATCAACAGTCTTTCTCTTCTACTACTTAAGTGTTAATAAATGCAACTGAAAAATTAGCGAATCCAGTTGATGTGCAGTACAGTACTGAAACCTCTAAACATGAATCATATCATGGAGACGTGGGGACAATAGGGTGTTTGACTAATTTGTTAGTCATCTTTTTGATCCAATAGCATTAAAAAGTCCGGTAACATTTAAAAATAAAATAAATATATATATATATATAAATATATATATATATATATATATATATATATATAAATATGTTTTGCCATTTTCTCAACTAAAACAATGATAACCACACCAAATATTTACAAACCTCAAACTTCCATGTCAAACATATTTCTGTCAAAAACACATTATCTTTCGTCAGAATCAAAATTTGGCCTACAGATGCCACACAAATCCCAACAAAAACACACTGCCGTCTTGCCCAGTGAACACAAGTGAGTGAATTCAAAACTCTCATGAAATTCAGGAATTATTATGCAGCTCAATGTCTATTACTGCATAGGCCTACAACAAAAATGAAAGAGTACATATACAGAAAAAACAAAACAAAAAAACAATGAGCTTTAAGAAAATTTCTATTACGCTACTGTAAATTGATCGAAAAGCATTAGAAAAGTTCAGATACCAAAGAATTGAATGTGTGTTTTATTGTTTTAGTGATGCAGTCATACAGCTGGGTCATAGTTAAATCATCTGTTTATTAATGGCAAGCTTTTACAAATGCAACTAAGAGTACATTTGGGAATGTGCTATTGAGATTAATTACAACTTAACATACTTAGTGTTTTGAGGAAACACAGCCCGTATGATTAACAGACTTCACAAAACAACCAGAAGTTTAATCTGTACACTATTAACAATTAAATGGTGCTTCAATGTGTATAATTGGACCCTCAGCAACTGCCTGCCTTTATTACATCCATAGGCCAAGACAAACCTCACAGCTTCTCCACACAGCTTAGTCTCTTTAGCCGGCCTGCTAAATGTATGTTATTAAATGCCGTAAAAAAGCAAAGCTGCGGAGGAAAGGAGAGAAACACTGCTATCAGAGGTATGTGAAGCAGACATGAAGCTTATTTGTCATATACAGTGCCAAACAAAATGTCTTTGTGTGTTTGAAAACCTTCCTCTTAGCTCCTGCCAGAGTCTGCTCCTTTTAGTTTACACTAACCAAAGCCGCACCTCACAACACCTTCATGCAGACATGACAGATCTTTTGAAGATGTATATACCACAGCTGTCCATGCAAATCATTTTTGGATTTTTGCCCATTTGGATGTTCATGGAGTTTTAAATTATTAATAATAAATGGAGGTGTGTTTGTTGCCCGCCATAGGAAGTTAGAGAGAGAGAGAGAGAGAGAGAGAGAGAGAGAGAGAGAGAGAGAGAGAGGGAGAGAGAGAGAGAGAGAGAGAGAGAGAGAGAGAGAGAGAGAGAGAGAGAGAGAGAGAGAGAGAGAGAGAGAGAGAGAGAGAGAGAGAGAGAGGCAGCAGGTGGATGTATGTAGGGATGTGCTGGTTATCATGTTGGGCAGAGAGCAATACGTAACCTTC